>VWZS01010216.1:341667-436243 GCA_013397075.1 Rhabdornis inornatus | reverse complement strand
ATAGCAACAGATGAGTTTAAAATGAGTTGAAGATTAAAAGTGAAGGCCTCTCAATACTCAGCATGTTCATGGGGACAGAAAGGTGTGCAGAGGAGCAGGCATGCCTCTGCACCTGGTGAAATTGCCTGCTCTTTTGCTTCAGGCTAGCGAGAGCCAGGCAATGAGGTATTTACATGCCTTATTTCAGAGGAAAAATTCTGTCCAGATTGATATTTTCTGGTGGGAGGCTGTTGAAAAGTGATGCCCAGTGAAACAGAAGTGACTGGCAGAGACACTGGGATAAACTCGAGGGACAGTTCTGTTGCCGGCATGTTGGGTACATGACATCTAAGTACAGTGAGATGCTAATGCAATTTCTTTGGTCTAGAGAAACTCAGAAGCAAGGTGCACATACTGACAGATAGCACAGGAATTGAGGAATATGAAGATACTAGAGTAAATAAGTTTTAAGGCCCTGAGTTTTGCCTCTCAAAATTCAGCAGTCTTGCTCCCTGGATGACAATATCTACCTGGGCATCAGAGCTGAGCCCACGCAGATAGAAAAAGTCTTGCTGTAATCAGTGACAGAGAAAAGTATAACAGTAGTAATTTGTCTCTTCTTTCTAGATATGTTTCAATGACTTACTATTTTAATGGCTCCATTATTCTTGTCATTGCCCAGCATTTTAGATTTGTTCAGTTGCGGCATCCTTACTGTGTACTGCAATACTTTCTTATATCTCACACTTGGTTCCAAGGTAATGCTTTAACAAACCTGCAGTTCATTCCTCCCACTTTCAAAGTAAACTTTGTCCCCCTTCTCTTTTTCCTGCACTGTTTGTCCAGAGCACTCTAGGAGCTGGGCGGCTGCAGCCATGCTCCCTTCCCAGGCTCTCCTGCCTGCTGTGGTGTTTGCCCTCGCAGCCCTTCAGGCTCTTGCCTCCAACACCTTCCTGGCAGCCGTCTTCGAGCACGCCGTCATCCTGCCAGATCCCACCGACCAGCCCGTTTCTCCCAGCGATGCTTTGGCCCTGATGAACAAAAACATGGATGTCTTGGAAGGGGCCATCAAGGAAGCTGCCCGGCAGGTACGAGGGGTACCGTGAGGGTTGTCCATCAGTGTTCTCTGCTCCTGCTGACCCTCCTGGTTGTCTGTTGATGGGTGACCTTTAAACAGAGCCTGTTGTGACAGGGTGCCCACATCATTGTGACCCCTGAAGATGGCATCTATGGCTGGAGATTCACAAGAGAATCCATCTACCCCTACCTGGAGGATATCCCTGATCCCGTGGTGAATTGGATTCCCTGCACTGACCCCTCAAGGTGATTCTTTCTGCAGGGGTTTAGAAGCTTTCAGCCTATTATCTCATGGAGTCTTGAGCAGCTCGCATTGAATGACTAAGAATTGCTAATGACTCTGACATAAGTTTTAATTAAAATTGAGTATGAAGGTAGTTAAATGGTTAATATATATCATGTCCATGACTAGTTGATGAGGGAAACATTAAGATTTTTTTTTAATTAGACACTGTAAGGAGAAATTCAAACAACATACACAATTTGGGTTACTAAAAGTTGAGGAAATACCATTTTTTGATGCCAGAATATTTTGCTTCTCATTCTGATTTCAGTTTTTCCACACTATTTTGAATAGAACTGGCTGTAAATTATGAACACTAGTATTTCTTTGGTTTTTTGATTTGTCTTTTACAAATGAAATGTTGAAACGAAAGCACACAAACCATTTTTGTGGACAGCTGAGAAGTAGTCTCTGAGCAGATAATAAAAGGTAATGAAGTCAGTAGTTAAAGTCCAGACTTTTAAATTATAAAAACCCAGGAACTTTTAATCTTGGTTTTCCACAATTAAGGTAAGATAAAGTCTGAATTGCTAGAGTCTCTGTGCTGTAGGACATGATCTGACACTCAAGCAGCATGTTCCAGCAATGACAAACTAAGTTATAGCTGAGCCCTGTACTTCAGACTCCTACAGCAAGCACTAAGTGTTCAGCCATGGAATTACAGTGGTGGTCTGCCCTTTTTGCCACAGCTTTCTGCATCTGCTTGATGAGGAGCAGGTTATTACATCTGTGAGGATATAGTAACTCAGTGCTTCCAAGGAGAGTCACAATGGAGAGTGAGATATAAGTATTTATACACAATTGCTGAGATATAAGTAGCTAAAATATGCAGTCTTTCATTGAAGGTAGAGTGTGGGGTGGCACTGTGTCTAAGCAGGTCTTTATTCTAGTGCATCACACGAGTTTAGCAGAGGTGATGTGAGTGCTTCCTCACTGTTCCAAATCGGGGGTTCCACTCGTGGCTTTTGGGAATACAACACTTGCCGTCAGTGTCTGGCATGCCTTATTCCTAGTGCTGTATGTGTATCTTGCACAGAGGTCCTCCTTGTACGACCCACACACCTTGCAAAGCTGTAGGCATTGCTACACTACAAAGGAGGATGGCTACTCTCTTCATTGCCTGGTAGGTGTGCTTCAGAGGTGCTGCCAGTTTTTGGCGCACGGACCCTGACATATATTGAAATTAATAGCCCACTGGTCTTCATGCTGTTGTTACAGGTCTGTGTGCTCCTGTCTATGGGAGGAAATGAATTGCTGAATTGCCTTGACCATATCATCTGCACTATCCCACAGCTCAACTCTGCTTAGTGTGTTAAGGGCCCAGAGCTGCAGTCCTCAGGTGCCAGTATGCCTGATGCTAAAATATTTGCTTGTGTGACACCAAGCTAGTGTCTTCCTCTGCCCAGAGATTGCTCTCCTGCCCTTTCCCAGCCCAAGGATTATCTGTTTACTGCACTGCATGTTCCAGGTGCTGAAGGAGACTCATAGGCATGTCCCTGCAGAGGCCAGTGGGAGGTCTCCAGGGTCTTCAAGGTGCAGGAAGCCATCTGAGGAAGCACTGCAGCAACTCTGTATCTGCCTACCCTGCCATGGCTGCAGGGTTGGAGATGCTGCTGGTGTGACCTCAAGCACTCTGGAAATGGACACCACTGACAGCACAAGTTTTGTTATTTTTTTTTTCTCCTTCCCTAAAATACATTAGATTTGGTCCAGCACCAGTGCAGGAACGACTCAGCTGCATGGCCAGAAATAACTCCATCTATGTGGTTGCAAATATCGGGGACAAGAAGCCGTGTGATTCCAGTGATCCCAGCTGTCCCAGGGACGGTCGCTACCAGTACAATACGGATGTCGTCTTTGACACACAGGGGAAACTGGTGGCTCGTTACCACAAGGTAAGGTGGCCTTGGAGAGACAGGAACTAGTTTTCCACTACTTCTAAAGTGTCTCAATTTGGGAACAGAATTAGATGCCAGTTATTGTCCACTGGCAGAGTTTTGCTTTTCTTTATAATGTAAAAGAATATCTCTCTTGCTATGAAGCATCAATACCAAATTTGCATTTGCTGTCATGTTCCTCAAAACAGACTGGAATGAAAAATTATTGTTCTGGTGCAATTTAGTGGCATATGGTTTTGGTTGACTTCCTCAGTTCATTAGCTCACTACTACTGTAAATTCTGCTGCTTGAGCAGTTTCAGTTTTCAGTGCCAGCTTTTCACCAGACTACCACTTCATGTTCCAGGATTTCAGTGTTCATCTCTATTTCATAATAGAATGAGCAGTCTGATTTCAGAGAGGCAGGACCTTTTTTTCTCATGGTGTTTTGGCACAGTTTTTGCACAATGGGAATTTTTTGGAGAAAATTATGGACCTAAGATGGGTGTAAAAGAGATGGTGATATTGAAACATTTGCACCCAATGGAAGTTCCTCTTTCATTATTACGTGCCTGCCTGCAAGTTCCATCAAAGCTGTTTATGAATCATGCCAGATATCATGCCAATGTGGGTAGAGTGAAGTCAGTTTATTTAATGCACTTTGGGCCCAGTATTTCATCTGATTGTTTAGAAACAATGCCAAGATATCTATTTGTGAGCACACTGGGTGAGTGAAACACTGATAATGCAAGTCTGTCCCCCAGCCTGTCATGGCCCAGGTGCTGAATTACAAGTTAAGTAAACTTGAACTTCTTTTCTGGCTTGGTGTCCATATTTACTTTCAAACCACTAAGACATTAATAAAGAACTCTTAATAAATATGTATGTGGAGGAAGAAGGGAAATGTTGGAAAGACGAGAATTTCACAAACTTCAGGTTTTCTCTTGGCTGAGATCATCTGCCTTTCCCTCATCAGCACAGCCTATATTCTGTACTCTGCAGTGTCCCAAATACAGTCCTGTGCTTCATGCTGGTACTCTGTACTTCCAATGCTTCTGGGCATCTCCACACCAAGGTCACCAATTTTGTCTCTTGGTACCAGATCCCCCAAGCTTCTTTTACATTACTATTTCTCTTCTGGTTGCATTTGGGTCACCAGAAATATAAACTAGGTGGGGGCAATGGAGAGATTATTCTTATGCAGATGACACCAACAGACCTGAAGGCAGATGCCTGCTTTCCTAGCTAGATGCCAGGACAATATATAAGATGTGTTCCGTATTTTGGGTACGATGATCATACAATTTTAGCCTGATTTCCTACCTGTGCGGGCTTCCAACACAGGTCAAAAATCTTCTCTAGTCATTCTGAACATCTTTAGGGAATGCTCCAAGACATATGGTTAGTAAGTGCCTCTAACTGGTTTCTCTATTTTTCTTCCTCTACAGTATAATCTCTTCGAAGCAGAAAGTAATCAGTTTAATTATCCAAAAGAGCCAGAAGCTGTCACCTTTGAGACTCCTTTTGGGAAGTTTGGCATTTTCACTTGCTTTGACATCCTTTTCTATGAGCCTGCCGTGGTCCTGGTGAGCAAGATGCAGGTGGACACCGTGCTCTTCCCGACAGCTTGGATGAATGTCCTGCCCTTTCTGACTGCAATTGAGTTTCACTCTGCTTGGGCTATGGGCATGCGTGTCAATGTCTTAGCTGCCAATACTCATAACACCAGCATAGAAATGACAGGTAACTTAATTTTCACTTTGTGCAAAAATCTTTATAACCACAAATATCTTATTCCCTGTTCTACAAAGTGATTTTGCAGAGGAATATAATATATTTACCTGGAAGGTTAAGAATCTAGTCACCAAATTTTAAAACTGATGGTTCCTGTTCCTATTGGTTTCATACGTGACACAACAAAAGTTGTAGTGTTTTCTTTGCCCTAGCTTCTTAGTATTATCTTTTCTTTTAATGGCTCTACAGAAGTAGTGGGTTACTGCCCTTATACCTGAATAGAAATTTTTGAGGTTTTTAAGGCTCTTTTCATCTCCATTTTTAAGTCTATGATTGAATGCCAAACTGTAAATATACTTGTAATCCATATATGTGGCTACATTTAGTCTGCCAAATGAGAGACTTATTTGTATAGCTGTTTTTAACACTGTTACAGAAAACTGTTAAAAACATGTGTTCAGGCCTGTAGTAGTAACACTGCTAAGAAGTCCACATCTTAATTTTAGAATGTAGCATTGATTTTTTTAGTTTAGCTTATAGAATAGTATATTTCAGTTAGACCAGTATCTTCACTGAGCTGTGCAACCACAGTACTGTTTTGGGACTTTTTGTTTGAAATGCCTGACGGGCTTCTGCAGTGATGGGTATGACAGACCTTTGATTTCCCTCTGTTGCTTGGTGCTGGTCAGATGTGAATCACCCATGAGGGGAGGAGTTCTCAGGCAGCGTAGAGGAGGCTGGACAATTGCTGTCTCCTGTTCACCAGAACAGGCCTGTGATACTTGCCTGTATTGTGTTTTGGATCGTCCCAATCAGTAGATGGTCCTTTCACATCAATCAGCTGGGAAAAAAAATAATTATCAATTCTATTGCATACAAGAGAAAAGAGAACTGAGGAGGCCGTAAATATAATCATAACATAACATAAAAAGCCAAACATCCTCTGCCTTTGGCTACACTGAGCAGACCTCATCTAAGGGGATAAATGCTATTATTTGCCAAAGCATGAGCTCTGTGTACTGAGTTGCTAATGGTCACCTTTGATGAGACTAAAATCACTGTAATCTCTGTAGAATAGTGGATAAGATATCAGTAAAAACACTTAAAAGGACAACATGATTTTTAAAATTCTTCTTGGGCTGACTGTTGTGCTCTTCTCAGGGAGTGGCATTTATGCACCAGCTGGAGCCAGAACATACTCCTACAACATGAAAACTGAAGATGGTCACCTCCTCATTGCTGAACTAGATGCACACCCTCGTCTTTCTCCTGCCACCCCACCTGCTGTCAGCTGGAACTCATATGCTTTGAGTGTTGAAAGATTCTCAGAGAATGACCATGAATTCACAGGAATCATCTTTGAAGACCCCTTTACTTTCACAGAGCTCACTAAGTCTGGGGGTAATCTCACTGTGTGCCAAAAAGACCTCTGCTGTCACTTGACATACAATATGGCAGAGAAAAGAGATGATGAAGTTTATGTGCTGGGTGCTATGGATGGCCTTCATGTTATTGAAGGACAGTACTATCTGCAGGTAATTCTTTGGAGGGGGTTACTTACTTTAGGAAGCTTATTTACGGGGAGAAACCTTCAGCTCTGTGGTGGAAAAAGAGAAGACAATGACTCTTCTATGCTGGAGTTCTAGTGCCATATTTGTTAGTAATGGAAAGGAGTTGCTAAAATTTCCAAGCCTATTTGCCTTCAAATCCAACAAATGCAGTAGAGAGGTCTCTAAACCTCTTTTAAATGCCCAGAGTGCACTCACTATTTTTGGTGGTGTGCAATATTGGCTAAATTTAGGTTCTCTTCTGTGAATATCTGCAGCAAGTGTTCTGAATCTCCTCCGTATCACAGAATCACAGAAAAGTTAGGTTTGAAAGGGATATCTGAAGATCACATAGTCCAATTTCCCTGCCAAGGCAAGGTCACCTAGAGCAGATTACACAGAAATGCATCTGGGTGGGTTTTGAGTGTCCTCAGAGAGGGAGAATCCAAGACCTCCTTGGGCAGCCTGTTCTGATGCTCTGCCACCCTAAATGTAAAAAAGTTCTGTTTTTATGGCCATTGCTCCTCATCCTGTTGCTGGGCACCACTGAAAAGAGTCTGGCACCATCTTCTTGGCACACACCTTTGAGATATTTGTATGCATTGATGAGACCCCTCTCAGTCTTCTCTAGACTTAACAGGCCCAGCTCCTGCAGTCTCTCTTCGTAAGAGATGCTCCAGACTCCTCATCTTTGTGGCCTCGGCTGGACACTCTCAAGTAGCTCCTTTTCTTTCTTGTACTGAGGAGCCTGGGCACAGTACTCCAGATGTGGTCTCAGTGTATCTTCATCAAAGAGTTGCTGTTAAAAATCAGTTGATCATAGCCATCTTTATGAGATGCTCTGATAAGTTAGGGTCACTTATTAATTAAGAGACGTTAATTCATAATCTTATAAATGAAGAGATGTTAATTTTTTGTCATTATCGAAATCATAGCAATGAACCTTACTTAAATAGCTCATGACTTTTAGTGGAAATATTCTCTCTTCCTCTCTTTTAATCAAATATTTGGGAAGACAGTGAGTTACATCCTGGTAGAATTTGCTTAAAGTCATAGTTGAAAACATCCTTTGCCTTCATAATTAAGTTATTGTGCCAGCAGATTATACTTTTTTTAGTTACTTCTGTCTGTCAGCATGGCCTTTTTGTACCAGCTGCTACGGACTCTGGGATATGACGGGAGGTGTTATCCAGCAAACAGCTCATCTAATACTTTTAGGAAGGTAGCTTGAATAAATTCAGTTCTTGGTGAGCTTGGTTATAAAATTTATTTCAGTGGTTGTGGAAATTGCCACATAGTCTCTGCCAGTATTGAAAGTTCTAGAGAATACAGGAATTTCTGCTCTTCCTTTTTCCCTCAGTATTTTTTTATTTTCTAACAACATATTCCTTATTTCTCTGCTTATTTGCATTTCAACACAAAACCATATTTGCTGATGAATTCTTTTGATTTTTTGCAAATATGCTTCTATCCCCCAATACCAGACATGTAGAAAAACCCCATCACGTATCAGTGAAACCAGACATCATCCTTGAAATCACTCTTGAATCAGGAGTGCTAGCCCTATTTCATATTTCCTCATGAAGACCATAAACATTTATCAGCTGGATAATTAACTCTGATGACAAAAGGGAAACAACATTGTGATTCTTACTTTCCTCTATATGCTGGAACTACTAACACAAAACTGTAACGAAAGATGCTGATTTCATCTCCTTGGCCTATATTAACTAGGATTTGGGTAGGGAGCATCAAATTCAGACTTCCAGGACCACCAGGTCATCTAATGAAGTTACCATTATCAACATGTACAATTAGCAATGAGAGAACCGGGGTGTGCACTTGTACAATGTACCTATGTGGAGGACTTTGTTTCATTTGCCTAAATTTCCATTCACAGACTCATCTTACTAAGACATGTGGGAAAGAAACCTTCCAATAAGACAACTGGTGATAGAAAGAAATAGTGCATGGTACAGGATCGGACTTCAGAGATGAAAGAAGGTGGTCTGACTGCACTTACGTCAGAAACAATATATTTATAAAAATTATAAAACTTAGGCAATGCAGGTCTGGAATACTCCTAATCAGATCAAGGGGTGAAAAAATAAGCTTCAGCTGAAAAGGAGTTACCCAAGGGTTATGAAAAAGATCCTGTGATTCTCATCTGCTCTGACACACATTAGCTTTTATGGCACAAGTCTTTCCTATCACTGTTTCATCTTGCTAAATACATTGTTGTCTCCTCCTCCCCACAGATCTGCAGTCTGCTCAAGTGCCCCAGCACAAACCTGAGCACGTGTGGGCAGGCTGTGGAGACAGCTAAGACCAAGTTTGAGATGTTCTCCCTCAGTGGCACGTTTGGCACCAGCTACGTCTTCCCAGAAGTGTTGTACAGCGGGGTGCAGCTGGCCCCTGGGGAGTTCGAGGTAATGGGACACCCTTGTGATTTGTCAGACATCAGTGGTGAAAAAGCCACTACGAGAGACACTTAGTTATCAGCATCTTCTGTCCTCTGCCTTGAGTTCAAGGCAGCTTTATTTCTGCCTGATATTCCTGGATGTATCAATACAGTAAGTCCACCGTGCCAATTATCTTCTGCCCTGTTCCCCCAAATCCTCTAGAACAAGATCTCCCTCAAGACAGAAATGTAGTTTTTCTCAGATCTATTGCTAGCTCCAGCTGAGATTAGAGCCCTCTCAACTAGACCAACATTAATGAATGTATTATTTTGTGTTTGCTATGTGATAGTACTGCTTTGATGCTCTTTCTTATTTTATATTTTCATAACCAGGTGCTAAGTGATGGACGTCTGATAAATCAAAATACTACATCAAAGCCAGTTTTGACTGTAACACTCTTTGGGAGGTGGTATGAAAAGGACCCTCCATACACAGATCAAGATTCACCGTGATTTCACTGAAAATCCTTCAAGCTTTCATCTGGTTGTTTCTGTAACACTAATTAATTACAAATAATTGTAATTAATACTAATATTCATCCTTAAAATGGCATTCTATTTCTCAAGTTGCCTTACCTAACAGCATAGTCACTGCACATTGAATTATTGACTTGATTTTGCAGCAAAAATCAATATTCTGCTGGACCGTTGTGTATGTGTTTTTATATGATAGCTTTGGTTGGCATAGGCTTGGCCTTAACACTGAGAATGATAGAAATAAATTCTCTGACTTTAGTAGTGTAGGATACCGTGAGTTGCGCCCCAATAAAAGCCAGTTTTTAATTACTTGAAATTTTTGTGGGAGTATTAGCAGCCATTTCCAAAACACTGTTCCCACCCCATTTCTGAATAGGGACTTTTGTAAATAAGAGATTAGCAGAACCCTTGAAGATTCTAATTTCCTTTGGAAAGGAAAACAAACCCTAAGAATACCTTCCTTCAAAAAAACGTTCTTCAACTCAGAACACTGCAATGTGCAATCATATAATGGCCTAACTCATGGAAGAGTCTACTTTAATCTTTCTGGACACATTTTTAGGATATGGAAAATCTCCCTAGCACAGAATGGTTGATAACTGTTAGTATCACAAATGCTGAAAACAAGCAATTTCTCAGGAGCATGCCTGTCTTCCCATGGAATGGTTGCTCCTGCCAGTGCGAGGACAGTCGAGGCTGTGCCACAGGTGTTGGGTGAGGGGAGTGCACAGCTGGAGCAGCTGGCACATGTACAAATGTGGGCCCTGCAGACTGTACTTCTTAGGCAAGTGCACTGAATTACTTTGTGTTTCCCAGCCTAAGATTTCTACGTGTGCCTAATTCTGTTTGTTTGTTCTGCAGGTTTGTTTTGAAGCACAAACGTTGTTTACGCTTAATCTGACCAACATAATTAAAAAAATACAGACTGATAGGAGGCAAAATACATTGGGTTTTTTAAACAAAGGGAATGTTTTAAAGATTAGATCGTAGTCTGTGAAAGTACCTAACTGAAACCCTCTACAATTCCTACAGTAGAAGTAATGGGAAACATTCTACTTTTGGGGGAGGAAAAGTACTGTGTCTTTAAATTTCTATCTGCTCCCTGGGAAAAGGTGTTCTGTCATGGCATAAGTAATAAAACTATGTGCTGTTGCCAGAAGCGAGCGCCTTCTGACTTCCTGACTGCTGCTCACATGTACTCAGCACTCGGCAGCGATTGCGTGGCTGCCGAAGTGACCTTTCACACAGCATTCTCCGGGCAAGCTTAACCCTTGGAACGCGCAGTGTCTTCCTCACTGGGCTCTCGTCGGAACCAGAACAGAAGCCGGACCACAGTCGGACAGACTCCCTCTACAGCTAAGCTGATCTAGCACCAAACTGCATCTTGCTCATAAAGTTAAGTGCTCAGGTAGCCCCAGCATCGGGCATAGCAGAGATGGGGGCGAGTGCAGTACAGGGCTGGGAAGAGTGGATTGGGAGGAGGGAGGTGTGCACAGTAGGCGGACCTCTGGATGAGTTTCCCTTACGTTGTCAACAGCCACGGACGGGCCGGACCACTGCGCTTTTCTGCAGTTTGTTCGGTGGATTTGTTTGTTTAACGAACAGTGTCTGTTCCTTTCTCCTGGGTGAGCTCCCAGCTCCCAGGAAACAGGGACAGAAGCGAACAGGGATAACTCCACTGCACCTTGTCCTGGCAGTGGGACTGGAATTCTGCGGGGCATTCCCCTAGCACTGCACTTGTAAATATTTCTGCTCAGCCCTGGCAGGGCAGTCATCTTTCTGGCTGATGTCCTCATTATTGCTAGACAAGGCAGGATTTGCTACTTCCTCCTTCTCAACGATGTTTGATGGTGCTTAATGTGACTATATGACTATATGAATGAACCGATATTTCATTAGGTAAAAAAAGCAAGGCAGAGAAGGAGTGTCGTGCGACTGAGAGATGGGATTTCAAAGGAGGGCTGCAAAAATAATCCAAGCAAGAAGCCAAAGCCTGAGCAAAAAGAAGTTGAAGTCAGAGTAGAAGTTATTGAAGTCACTGAAGTTTTTGAAGTCATTGAAGTAGTTTATTGTTCTCACAGTTCAGCCTTATGTATTGTTGCAACCCCGAGCAGTTACAGCTCTAAAGCAGTCACATCCCCAAGTCTGAATTTCCCCCTAGTTCCAGAATCACCCTATTGTTTGCATTACTTGGCAACCTTACCAAACTGCATACTTTCTAAAAACTTGATTGCTGCATATGCTGTACTTTCCCAGCTCTTCCCTCATATCTTTGGTTGCTTATTCCACACTCTGTATCCACCAAGGCCAGATCTCAATAACTGCTCTCTGTTCCATCTCCCATTTGTTCTCCCATAAAGGAGGAAGGCTTCAATGCTGTATTAGTTCAACTATCACTGAAATCTCTACTACAGCCTTTAAAAGGCTTGTATTTAAGGCTACTGAATGAGCATGCTGGATCTGGTAATGTGTGTAGGGAAGTACTTAGGTGTGGTAATTGAAGCAACACTTAGGGATGAACATCACCAGGTGAAAATCCATGTTGCTAATGACTGAAACCCTCAGTCAGCACTACTCTCTGGGAGAACTCTGTGGTGTCTGCATTCATCCACAGGTCTGTCTTTTCTGAACCAGCTCTACAGTGACAGTCTGCTGTAGCTGAAAGCAAGCAGCCTGTTCTGCCTCCTGCTGCTCAGACAGCCTGTTTCAAATGAGAATACTGCAAATACTAGAAAGGCAAAAAATGAGAGTGTCATAGCAACAGATGAGTTTAAAATGAGTTGAAGATTAAAAGTGAAGGCCTCTCAATACTCAGCATGTTCATGGGGACAGAAAGGTGTGCAGAGGAGCAGGCATGCCTCTGCACCTGGTGAAATTGCCTGCTCTTTTGCTTCAGGCTAGCGAGAGCCAGGCAATGAGGTATTTACATGCCTTATTTCAGAGGAAAAATTCTGTCCAGATTGATATTTTCTGGTGGGAGGCTGTTGAAAAGTGATGCCCAGTGAAACAGAAGTGACTGGCAGAGACACTGGGATAAACTCGAGGGACAGTTCTGTTGCTGGCATGTTGGGTACATGACATCTAAGTACAGTGAGATGCTAATGCAATTTCTTTGGTCTAGAGAAACTCAGAAGCAAGGTGCACATACTGACAGATAGCACAGGAATTGAGGAATATGAAGATACTAGAGTAAATAAGTTTTTAAGACACCCTTGATCTGTGTCCTGCTAAGTCCTCTACAGGATAGCAATGGAATAAACTGTCTCAAACAGTCAAAGTGAACCTGCTCATAATGATTAATCAGATCTATTAAATACATTTTAATGAAATCACTAGTTTCAGTGAGAGATATGATCTGACATACCTTCTTCCTGTTTTGTCACATTTTTCTGAGCTCTTAGTGTGTTCGTATGGGTACTCCTCTATTAAACTCCTTGTTTCATGTTTTTCAATCAGATCCTGAATGATGGACGCTTGATAAGTAAGAAAGAACCAATGAAACCAGTCATTACTGTGATGCTTTCTGGATGATGTTATGAAAGGGATCATCTGAAGCAAGACCCACAACCAACATACCTCCCCATGATATTTCCATAACTGAAGCTCTACTCTATTGTTATGTCCAAATGAGATACAGCATCATCTACAACAACGATCCTTATTATGTTTCTCATTTCCAGCTGCAAGTCTCATCAATGTGTTTGGTTTAGTAATAATGTGGCAATATTATCTTATTACTACAACTTATTGAGAAGAATCTGTTTCTATGTCATAAGATTACTAACATTTTATTAGTTCGAAACAGCGGTTGTTTTTCTCTGTTTGCTGGATTTTTATTTTTCTAACCCTCAGAAAACCTGAATTGTAGTCCAGAGTATACATTCTTATTAAAACAGCATTGCATATTTTTTCATTGCAGATTATTATGGGACCAGTAAATAAAGCAGTGAAAGATGTGATTTGTGGCAGGTCTATACACATGCTCAGTATTTCTTTGTGTCTGGAACAGAAGTTGTGCTGACATATGCCAGTCTGCTCTTTTACCACAATTAGACCTTTTTTTAAAATCTATTTCTGTTGCTTTGGTTTTATATCCTTTGTGCCATTGGTGCATATCCAGTAGGAAATGGCAACACAGTACATCATGAAAGCTGAACGAGGACTCCAGTCAAAGAACCCCTCCTGAAGCAAAATGTGCCACCACTTTTTGGCCAGAACATTATTTGAATCGTTATTCATATGAAACCTCTGTTGAAACAAAACTTGGAATTGAAACCTCAAATTATTCTGGTTTTCAGTTCTGAAAAACAGCTTGATGACACCTCCTGACTGCACTGGATGCTATTCAGTGGCAGAATTTTTACTGCAACCTGTAAACAAGTTACGGAGTGACTTGGTATTCCATAGCAGCTCCTCCCTTCCACCTTCTTTGTTTCTTTCTAGTCATGTAACACCAATGTATGTGAAATAAGCCTTGCCCTTTACTCCTTCTTGTTAATGCTGGGTGGTGCTGCCCTGCAGATGAATTTTCTTTAGGAATTTGGGGATTTAGAATTCTATTTCAGACCAGCTTGTCCTGGTGAGATGGCACTGTTCACATTTTTGCTTTCTCTTCTCCCCAGTGACCTGTGTTTTGTTGATGCTGCTGGACCTTAGTGACCTTCTTTCAGCACATCAGTGTATGAAGATGTGCATGTTCTGTGGCTGTGTCCTTAAGAGTAGTCAGAGACCTCTGTTCATGTAATTTCTCCTTCCTTTTCCCCACACTGCTACCATTCCTGGTCTCACCATAGAATCATAGAATCTTCAGGACTGGAAGAGACCTTTCAGATCATCCAGTCCAGCTGTAAACTTGGCATTGCCTCTGTAACCCCTAAACCACTAAACCATCATGCAGTGCCAGATCCAGACCCCTCTTAAACATCTCTAGGGCTCCATCACCTCCCTGCACAACCTATTCCAATGCCCGACCGCCTGAACAGTAAAAAAAACCTTTTCTAATGTGTAATCTGAATTTCCTCTGTCCCAGTTTAAGGCCATTTCCTCTAGTCTTCTCACTGCAGGCACAGCAGGAGAGACCAGCCCTGACCTCACTGAAAACTCCTTTCAGGGAGTCGTAGAGAGTGATGAGGTTTCCTGTGAGCTTCCTCTTCTCCAGACTAAACAAGTCCAGCTCCCTCAGCTGTTCCTCATAATACATGTTTTCTAGACCTTTCAGGAGCCTTGTTGCCCTTCTCTGGACAGGCTCCAGCCCCTCAATCCCCTTGTTAAAGTGAGAGTTCCAGAATGGAACACAGCACTCAAGGTGCAGCCTCACCAGTGCTGAGTACAGTGGATGATCACTTCCCTGGTCCTGCTGGCTGCAGTTTTTGATATAGACCCAGATGCCACTGGCCTTCTTGGCCACCTGGGCACGCTGCTGGCTCATACTGAGCCAGCTGTCAGCCAGCACTCCCAAGTCCATTTCTGCCAAACAACTCTTCAGCCACTCCTCCCCCAGCCTGTAGCCTGTAGCTGCCTGGGGTTGGTGTGACCCAAGTGCAGGACCTGGCACCTCATCATGATGCTCTCAAGCTCCTCAGTCCCATGTACTTTCCTGGAGCTGGTGAGACACTGGGAGTGCAAATACTCTCCAAACTCCAGCACTGATTACCACTGCTGTGCGCCGTATGGCCTTTTTTGTTTCCAAATGTAAATAAATACTCGCATGTGACATAACAGTGACATGTCTCACATAATGACATGTTTATCAAAAGCCCTAGACAATGTATTCTGACTCACAGAAGCTCAACATTATTGTTGCTAAAGCCACACTGTCTTTTTTGAAACATTGTTCACTGTTTGAGTCAGTTACTGTGTGACCACAGACTGATCTCAGTCCAGCAAGGGATTATCCAGTGTGATCCTCTTCCCATGGGTACAAACTCAGTGCAGACACTGTACAGGTCCCCAGGGAACCTGGTGGGTGAAACCACAACTCTCTCCCAAGGAAAGGATCTGGATTTGAGGGACATTATGGCACCTGGGAAGGCCTCATCTTGCAGAAAGGATTCAGCGGGAGTGCGTGGCCAGTCTCAAAGCTGAGAGGTGGCTTCTTCAGGTTTGTTCACTGCTGATGCCAGTCCTCTGGATAATTGAATGTGTGTGCAGGTAGTGTAGGATCCCAACCCTGAATGTGGTGAGTATCTTGAATCCAGGATTTGGTTCAAGGCTATTGTGGTGTTGTTAAGGTATATTTGTACATTGAGTATTCTCTTACAGAAGAAGTGTCATTATGGCAGAAGCCATAATGACGCTGAATTCTTTTTGCTATAGAGATTGCATAACACTCATCATTGTGAAATGTGTTATTGTGAGAAGTGAGTCAAGCATACAGAAAGTAATCCTATGCAAGTCCACCCATTACCCACATACCAACTCTGTATAAAGACAAGGCTGCGTGTAACCACTGATAACAATAAACACTTCTTTGAGGGCAATGTAGAAAAAATCCATTTGTTACCTGACTGCTGAGTCAGTCCCAAAGAAGGTAAGAAACTTGGGTACCAGATACAAGTTATTTCTGTGCACGTGCAGCTTTAGCTTTAAGATTTCTGCTGGAGTGATCTGTGGATATAAGTAGGAAAAATCTAAAAATTCTGTCTCCTATTCACAACCATCTCCCTACAGAGACGTTTGGGAACCAGAGATCTTCAGAGCTTGGTTATTGAGTGGTGGGTATACTGATGGTTGTGCTCAGACAACCAGCCTGCCTGGCAGCTCCCCTCCAGGATATGCAGCAGCCCCCGAAGTCACTGCAACTCCGAGCTGTGCTGTGCTGAGCCAGGCTGGCACAGGTATTACCTGTGATGGGGCCTGGCCACCTGCCTCCCCCAGCCATGCCTGCACCTCACGCCCTTGAGTTTGGGTGGGAATGTGTCCATGCTGGTCTCTGCTGAGATTTCCCAAAATTGTTTTCCTTCTGGGACCCAGGCTTGCCTTGAACTGTGTTGTTACAGCAATATGGTGCCTGGGGGGTTTTTTGTGTATCTGGTAAATAACATGTTTCTTCAGCTGCAGCACAGTGGTGACTTCTCAGTGACTTCCTTGCCACGGTGCTGTGAGGCAGAATTGCTCAATGCTGGCAGCTCTCTTGGCTTTGATACTGAGTCTTTCCCGACAGGGTGATTGCACAGTTGTCAGCTTGCAGCCACCCTGGGGAATGCCCAGGTTTTGTGCAAGACTTCCTCTTTTTAAAGTCCCCTGCCTTTGCCTGCCTGCAGTCTCCTCTTGGGTGACTTCAGGCTCCAGACGTGGGGCTTCCTAAAACTTGTGCCTCTCCTGTGCTTTTGGTGCTGTCTGCTCTGGGGGCCTGTGCCCTGGACACAGATGTTGCAGCTGTCTATGAGTAAAATGACATTTTAGAATCATAGGCTTGATGAAGTGTTGGCTTCTCCTGAGGAGGCCTTGGTGCTGATGGAGAAGACTCATTCTTTTGGGGGACACTCTATAGTGAAGAGGAAGATTTTGCAAGGTGGAAGAAGAGTTTTTTGATTTCTTGCTAAGTGGTAAATGATGAGTCAGGTTATGTTTGTTTACCCTCACTGATATAGCACAGGTCCTAACTAAGGTTTTTCTAGGGATCATCTGAATCTATAGTAGTAATATTCTGTTTACAAAATGCTATGCTAAAAATTTCTTCCCATGAGAAAAGACTGCTGCTTTCCATGAGTAATTTCAAATTGTACAAAAACTTCCTTTTGAAAGGACCATCATAAAAAAAAAATTGTGTTGTTGAATTTTTTCTCTCAGAGAAAGAAGCAAGCAGGTCTGTTAGCTCTAGGCAGAGAGGTCAGCATAATTCAAGAGATAGTCTATATTGCAGTGTGAGCGCAGTAGGGAGGACACTCTCAAGGCATCCACTTGAACTATAATAAGCCATTGGCCAAAAGCAGGAGATATGGTGAGACCACATGTCTCATAAACATTGCTGAATTATCTGCACTCTGGAGCAAGAGGGCTGTACCCCACACAGGTGGTCTGTCTTCAGCACTGGCTGAAGTTTTCACTGATGGCAGCCATAAGGTGATATGGGGGAGTGTATCCTAACCAGGGGAGTCTGGGCTTGCACCAAAGTGGGTTTAAAAGCCTGGAGAGGGATGTGCAAATGAAACATGCAGGTGCTCCTTCCAATGTACCCCTTGTAGATTAACATGGATTTTGACAAGCTCTCTTAGCCTTTTGTTCTACGTTTATTTAAAACACTTCATATTGGAAACAAGATCAAATTGCTAGTAAAGCTTCTTTGACTTTTTGGCAGAAATCTTCTCAGATTACTCAACAGAAGATTACTTCCAAAGCAAACTTATTAGTCTTTACTCCTCCTCTTTGTCTCTGGTTTATATTCCCCATGCTGATCCAGGAGCTGGGAGGCTGCAGCCATGCTCCCTTCCCAGGCTCTCCTGCCTGCTGTGGTGTTTGCCCTCGCAGCCCTTCAGGCTCTTGCCTCCAACACCTTCCTGGCAGCCGTCTACGAGCACGCCGTCATCCTGCCAGATCCCACCGACCAGCCCGTTTCTCCCAGCGATGCTTTGGCCCTGATGAACAAAAACATGGATGTCTTGGAAGGGGCCATCAAGGAAGCTGCCCGGCAGGTACGAGGGGTACCGTGAGGGTTGTCCATCAGTGTTCTCTGCTCCTGCTGACCCTCCTGGTTGTCTGTTGATGGGTGACCTTTAAACAGAGCCTGTTGTGACAGGGTGCCCACATCATTGTGACCCCTGAAGATGGCATCTATGGCTGGAGATTCACAAGAGAATCCATCTACCCCTACCTGGAGGATATCCCTGATCCCGTGGTGAATTGGATTCCCTGCACTGACCCCTCAAGGTGATTCCTTCTGCAGGGGTTTAGAAGCTTTCAGCCTATTATCTCATGGAGTCTTGAGCAGCTCGCATTGAATGACTAAGAACTGCTAATTCTTTAATCTATAAAAAATCACAAGTACTGTAGAAATGAGATGCATCAAAAAGAATTCTTAATTAAATGGTAATGGGAATATGTCAGATAAAAAGCATTGAGACAGCTTTACTTGCAAAAGGCAATGAGGACTTGTAGGCAAAGTAATTCTTTTAAACATGCACAACTTTATCAATTCAGATCACTTGTGAAAACCTTCTGTAGGTAGAAGCTAATTTATTATCATGTTAGATAATATTGTTCATGCATAGATTAGACAAGCTGATTCAATCCTCAGTTCAGGTGGCTGGGTGATTTCTAAACCAAATTGCAAAAAATATTAATCTAGATCTGAAAGAATCTTTTGGAAATGCAGCTACTTGCACAGTCTGCTGTGTTAAACACAGAGGTGGTCCCAGTGTGTGTCAACTGGGGACACCAAAAAGACTGAGTTCATGTCTAAGCTAAGCTTTTATGTTCTCTTCTGAGGCCTTATGAAGCTAGATTTCAAGTGTCCTCAGCTCTGTAAATGCTGTGCCCACTTTTTACTAAAGACTTACAGACAACGATTATTTAAAAAGGCTAAAATTGTCTTCCGAATCAGGGCTTAGAGCTGCTTGATAATTTGCTTTTAAGCTTTTTAAGATTTATATCTCTGTACTGATTTATTCTCATCTTTGCTTTGTGAAACTCTCCACATCTTTGTATGCATGCTACCTGGGAATTCTATCCACACAGAAAATAGCATTGTAAAGGGTACAGGAACACAGGAAAACCATTTTTTTGAAGATAAAAGAGACCAGCAATTTAAAATGATGCTATGAACAGTGAAGAAAATGAACTATAATTTGATCTATTACTTTTTCAGCATCTGGGTATGTGCAGTTAATGGAGTAGTAATTCTGAATGCATTTCTTCTACATGGGCACTTAAACTTCTAAAATATTTTTTTTTCTTTCACTAAAAATGCAATAGATTTGGTCCAGCACCAGTGCAGGAACGACTCAGCTGCATGGCCAGAAATAACTCCATCTATGTGGTTGCAAATATCGGGGACAAGAAGCCGTGTGATTCCAGTGATCCCAGCTGCCCCAGGGACGGTCGCTACCAGTACAATACGGATGTCGTCTTTGACACACAGGGGAAACTGGTGGCTCGTTACCACAAGGTAAGGAGGTGCTTCAGCATCAACATCTAATTTGTTATCAATAAAATTTTCAGCTCTCTGGCTGAGATTTCAGCCAGAAACCAATTTCAGATGGTTTATACAGTAATTTTACATTATTATAAAGTGACAACCAATCCAGGATGATGTGGTGATCTTATGGCCAGAAGGAAAACCGAGCAATAGCTTGACTATTCAAGAAAATTATTCCCAGGAGCACTGCAGCTGCAGAGTGCATGCCAGCTGCCAAACACTTGAGGGCTACATTTATGAGAGTAAATGGTAAAGCAGCAGTGACAGAATTTTCCATACTCAGTGAACATTAGCTTTTCCTTGGTACATTCATAGCCAGTTTAGACAGTGCTTTTGCAGGGGATATCTTGGCCCTTGGTGTTTAACAGCTAATACTGGATGCGCATTGCTTTCAGGAGGTAGATGAAGCACAGCCACCCCATTTTTGGAGGGGAGGTTCTGCTGGATGAGTACAAATTAGCTACGCCAGCCATCTCAGGTACCTCTACTCCCAATTTTGCATTAAGACATATCTCAGATGCAAAAGCTCTTTGTAATCTTGCCTTATTTTAAATTTCTAATATGCCATTTTCTTCAATTGCAGTACAATCTGTTTAGAGGTGAAACTCAGTTTAATTATCCAAAAGAGCCAGAAGCTGTCACCTTTGAGACTCCTTTTGGGAAGTTTGGCATTTTCACTTGCTTTGACATCCTTTTCTATGAGCCTGCCGTGGTCCTGGTGAGCAAGATGCAGGTGGACACCGTGCTCTTCCCGACAGCTTGGATGAATGTCCTGCCCTTTCTGACTGCAATTGAGTTTCACTCTGCCTGGGCTATGGGTATGCGTGTTAATTTACTTTCAGCAAATACTCACAACACCAGCACAGCAATGACAGGTGAGTTGCATTCAGGAACAGGGAAATTGTTCCCAGATTCAGAAGCAAGCATAAATGTTTTAGACACTGTGAAGTCTCTGAAAGACAGTGTTTTAATTGGACTAAATATATTTGTGATTTGGTACTGAACGTAACAAACAATTTCAGGTAAGAAAATGTTGAATGTTCTGAAAACGGTAAAAATAGAAAGCCCATGACATTAAGTTTTGATAACATAAAAGTGAAATTTTATTTAAAAAATAGCACAAAGTTTCACTTAAATTTTCAGTCTTTCATCTAGGGGCAGCATTTTCTGTTTAAAATTCAATCAACAGTTAAATTGAGAAAAAATGTTTTAATCAGAACCTAACTGTACAACAAAATTGTATACTTTATAAAATTTATTTTATTCAGTATACTTATATATTAAATAAAACATCCTCTTTTTTGGGGGCTGCTGAAGACTTAGTGGTATGATGTTTTGCTTTGCTCTGAGTATGTATTTATTGCCTTTTTCTCTTAACTGAGAAAAGGATATAGCTCCATCTGTTACTCTCCCCTGAAGCAAAGTGAAAACTACAAACATTTTTGCCTGCCCTAAATAGACTGAGCTGAGTTTCAGCTGCAGCCCTGTGTTTCCTTCAGTGAAACATGACTACCCCTATGACTGCCTCCTTTGTCAAATATGTCACTCTGAGAGCTATGATTTATTTTCACATGAACCTAAGTTTTAACACTGGGATGGGTATTTTAGCTGTTCTGTGGTTTAAAATTATTCCAAAACTCTTAGCAACGCGTTGAATGAAAAGGGTATCACTGAAAAGCAATGCCATTGTGGTGTGGGGGTGACTGGTGGCCCTGCCAAGCTGTGCTGTGTGGTGCTGGCTGACGGAGGGCTGGTGGTGTCCTCGGCAGGCAGCGGGCTGTTCACGCCAGAAGGACCTGCCGCCTACCACTACGACAGTGCCACCGAGGAGGGACATCTCCTGCTAGCAGAGCTGAGCACACACCCCCGTCTTTCCCCCACCTACCCTCCTGCCATCAACTGGAGTTCGTATGCCACAAGCATCAAGAAATTTCCTGGAGAAAACAACACTTTCTCGGGAGCTGTCCGGAGGGATATATTCACTTTCAGTGAACTCAGGCACAAGGATGGAAATTACACGGTTTGCCAAGGAGACCTTTGCTGTCATCTGGTCTACCAGATGTCAAACAAGAGTAAAGATGAAGTTTATGTCCTGGGTGCATTTGACGGGCTCCACGGTTCTCTCATAAAATACCATTGGCAGGTAATTCCATTTTTAGAGGTGAGTGTGGCCACATGCCAGCCACCTAAAATATTTGTCCATTACTGCATCCTGGGAACTTTTCTTGCTGTCAAATCCAGCTTGTGGTTGCTGAAAGCTTAGTGGTGTTTTGCCTTTCTGTCTCCTCCTCCCCACAGATCTGCAGTCTGCTCAAGTGCCCCAGCACAAACCTGAGCACGTGTGGGCAGGCTGTGGAGACAGCTAAGACCAAGTTTGAGATGTTCTCCCTCAGTGGCACGTTTGGCACCAGCTACGTCTTCCCAGAAGTGTTGTACAGCGGGGTGCAGCTGGCCCCTGGGGAGTTCGAGGTAATGGGACACCCTGGAGCTGATTGTTGCAAGGTTTTTCACGCTGTGGTGCTGAAAACTGCTCTGCCAGCAAAGTCCCACCCAAGAACCACTTTCTTTGGTTCTGCAGACTGCAACCCAAGGGGACAGATTTAAACAGGTGGATTGAATCAATCCTTACTGATGAGAACATACCAGTCCTGGGGCTGAAAATCTCTTCAGTGCTTTCTTTAGCAAATCTGCTTTCCCACTTCAGGTCGCAAATGAATAAAGCACAGCTTTCAAGGAGCTATTTTCTCATTATGGCATTTTAGGAAAAAAAATGAAGTAAAATACTCTGAGAAATTGTCTGAATAAGAAAAATTACTTACAAGTATCATGAATAAGAGCAGAGATTCTATGCAGTTTAGAATGTTAAAAGTGATTTTTGAGGGATTTTTGGGGTTTCTTTTTTTTATTTGGAAGTCCATCTTTCATTTTTGCCAAAAGATGTTTATATTCATAAACCTTAGATTAGTTTTATGAAATAGACTAGATGAAATCCTGATTGATTTGGAAGAAGTATTTAACAGCTTACAAGAGACAATGAAGATGGTGAGAAAGACCTGAAAAATTTTAGGGGAAACAAGGGTGACTTTTTTACAAAGTAGGGAATTGAAAATAATTTTTCACCCTTCATACTTGTTTTTGAATGAGATTTCTGAAAAACAGGCACATCAAAGAATTTATTGGTATGCTAAAAATACTATTGTGGTCTAATTTTAAATCAATAGGTTGTATTAACAAATACATGCTTACCTTTTGTCACAGAAGCAAAAAAAGTTGTTACAGGTGTTCACAGTTGTTGAACAGTGATTTCAAACTGATATGTAAAAAGTGACTAAGAAAAGCTACCTATGGACAGTAGCTTGAAACTCTATTTCCATCTGAATATTGTTTTGGGGTCTACAAATCAAAAAATGTTTCAAATATATTCTAGATGTATGTATAACCTTTATTGCCTTGTATGAATAACTAAAGAGAACCTAACAAATTATTTTCACTCTCACCTTCTTATGAGGTGCAGAAAATTATCCTTTTTTCCAAAGACAGAGGAAGGTTTAAGGACTTCTGGGTCCAAGGAAATGTGGGAAGGCTATAATGGGGAGGCTATGGCAGAGCCAGAGAGAATTCTGTATTCTTTCACTATCATGACTGGTTTTTTAAGTGTTGCATCAAAATATTCAGCATCTAAGGTCTATTCTTTCATTACTATGCAGTATTGCTACTCTGGTAGTTGACTATTAGTGCCATTCTTTCTCTTTTCCACCAGGTGCTACATGATGGGCGTTTGAAAAGCAAGCACGGCACATCGAAACCGCTCGTAACAGTGACGCTTTTTGGAAGGCTTTATGAGAAGGACCCGCCACATCCTCTGCGAATTTCCCCTAAAGTCTCTCCTTAGGAGTTACAGACTCACCAGAGACAGGAAGGGAATTTCTTCTTGAGCCGTAGCAGTTACCCTGTATGATTCCTGTTCTGCAATGTTGCACTTCTGCTCAGCATCTGTGGCAGTGGGGCTTATTTGGAAGAAAGTGCTGTCTTCACTCTGCTATGCATGCCTTTTTAACAGTGCTTCAGCCAGTGCAATTATTTTTTAGCGTGCATGATCTGTCACATGAACCTTTGAATCAGAAATTTTGTTTCCCCCAAGATATCATGTAGATTGCTAGGATTACAGTAGAAAGACTGATACCAAAATTTATGAAATGTGGTTTGTCATTTTATTGGAGAATGAATTCTCTCCCAGAAAGCCTTTCTGTCCCTTTTGCCCCTTCCTGTTTTCCAGACTGTATAATCATTAAGATTCTGCATTTTTCAGCCTTACAGCCCAATCAACAGGGCTTACTTAACACTTAATGAGCCTTGGCCCCATTCTGATCAAAGTACAATAAAGACAAAACCAGATTTGAAATTATCTTAGTGCAATCTTAGAGAGAGAAAGTGGTCCTCCACAACCCACCCAGGTGTTGGGTCTGGCTAAGGTCATAAAGCACATCCACTTCTGCAGTCCCTGTGATCCTGCACCTCTTTGTACGTGGCAGATGGGTGCTGGGTCCTGTGCACTTCACATCCAGCTTACCATATAAACACAGTACTCCAACACTTTCTCCTGGGTATATGGATGATTTCTTCAAAACTGTTAAGACATATGAAATAGGCAATCTTTTAGTACCTGAAACACATTTCACCCTGTAGCATGAGAAATGGGCCTTATTTTGGGTTTCTAGCAATGATATGTCAAACTTGGCAGCCCTGGGCCTCATTTCTGTCTATCACTCTATGGAGCAAATGAGCTTTCTTTGCATCAAATTTGCCTTTGTCCCTGCCTCCATGCTTATCCCATAGCATTTTGCATCTGCTGCCATTCTTACAGCCTGCACCAAGGTTAGCACTGGGCTATGCTAAATGTGGCATGGAAGAAACACTCTGTGGCTTCCCAGCTCACACACACCTATGTATGTTATCCAAAAGTTATTGAAATCACATGATTTCTGTTTTCCCCCATGCTGCAGCTTCTCAGCATGCAACTTTTAGGGGCTATTTCTGGGAGTTTTTTAATCCTGGAAATAAAATAGGTGAACTATTTCCACGGGGAAACTGTACCATTGGGAGCAGTTACTCAAAATAGACAGGGATTCTAAGTCATGCTTGCTGGTTCCTTGTTCAGCACCTCACAACTGAACACAAAAATCTCTCATGTACTGCTTGCTGGATTTCTGAAGTTCTGTGTACTTCCCAGGTACATGCAGAGCTGACTGTCTTGGGTTGTCAGAGCTGGACATATGTCAGAGTAGGATACAATAAATATTGCTAGTTAAATATAGGATATCAGGAAAGGACTCTCGTGTCTCATCCATTAGCAGTGCAGAAGTCCAGGATTCTTTGAAAATTACACTAAAAGCAAAATTGAAGAACAGTTGACCTGCACTTTTTGAGATGTGCCACACAACTTTCCTCTCCCTGATAGGGTTCCAAGGGTGCCATACAATGAACCACTGAGGAGTTTGTTAAACCCTTTCCCATTTCTGATGACAAAGCAAGAATTTGGACAAGCAGAGGATGAAGTTGCATGGACTGTTGCAGCAGCCACAGAATAGCTCGATCATTTCCATACACAGGAAGCACAAACCCTGCTTTTGGGAGAGGATTCCCTGGGGGGGTTGCAAAAACCAAGCAAGATCTTCACCTCAGTGGCTGGTGGTAACAAGTGACTAGGCAAAGTTCATTTAAGGAAATGTGAGGTTTTGTAATAAAAGGAAATTTCAAATGATGCAAATTACAGAAACATTCAGAATAGAGAGGCAGAGAGGTCACGAATGCCCGATGCAACAAATGGTATTTATCTTTAACAGCAGCAGTATTTATTGACTCAGGGACAGATGTGCCAGAGCAGAAAAGTCAAATTAATTTGTAAGTAATTCACGTCAATGACCCCACCCCAAAAGCTACTATAGATGGTATCTTAATGAGACCCATCCCTCTCTGAGCTGGAAAAGCGTGCTCTTCATATATCAATATTTCTTTCTTACACCTTGATGCTGGCCAAAACAAACAAGACCCACCTGTCCACAATGTTTCTAACCACACAGAAAGAAAAACAAGTTTGTAATAGATTTTATTGATGCAAGACTTCAGATGAAGGTGGAAAAATACTCCATTTAAAAAAATATGATCCAAACCTTGCAGCTAACTTAAGTAAAACTGGTAAAAATTTTGGGGAAACTTTGAGAAAAATATAATGTACTTTATTTTACATATTGAATTAAAGTAAGGAGGCCTTGGGAAAAAATAGAGGAAAAAAAAATCTTAATAATCTGGAATTTTAAAGAGAGATGGACTCTTCAGCCATGTCCTTGCACATATATTAAGTCATCATGACCTCAAGTCAAGCATTAAATAATATGGTACACTGAGGTACAATCAGAGGTCGTGTGACATTTAGACCAAGTAATTCAAAGCTAAATGTTTATGAACAACTCATGTTATCATGGGTGGATTACTGACAGCATGGGACACCATTCCTAGGTACATTGAATCAGTGCAGGTATAGTAAGTGACAGACAGAATGACAATGACCTGAATTTGAACTGCAGAATTTCTAAATACCCAACAATTAATTGAATTATAACCCCACTTCATCCAGACAGTGTTTGCAATGCTACTGACCACCATCAGGGCAACAAAGCTGAAAAACAGAAACAACTTGCGTAGGTCAATAAAGAGAGCAGCATTTATTATAAGGTTTACCACAATTAATACAGGAATGCTTCTCTGTGGCTTGTGGTGGACTGTGAGATGTCATGGACCCACAACAGAGAAGTAATTTTAGTATTCTTTCTGAAAATTAACCTTTTAACACTGTAGACACCACCTCCTAGAGAAGACACAGATGGGCATGACAACATTACCAAGTGTTGTCTATTTGTAAATCAGACACAGCTGATTGGTGAAACAGAAACTTTGTATGCTGACAACACTTATTTTCTCTTTCAGCTTGGAAAAAAAAATCAGCAGCTGTGAAAGTATTAAAATACTTCTTGTAGCCTCATTACTATAAAGTTTCAAGGGAAATAATCAATTTTCTGTTCAGATAGTCTCATGGCAGCAGGGAGCTTCTATTACAAATATGTACAATATAGAAATGCATTGTAACTGCATTATTTTAAGTTTGTCTATCCATCTTCATTTCCTGCTTCTAATGTTAAAGTTAATTGATGAACTCGTAGTCTGGGAGCTATGATAGTGTCAGGATGCAAGGTTAGGAAGGAGTATACAAAGCAGGGATAGATTTTAATGTCAAACATATAGTCAATCTTTAGGAAATCCCCTTTCAGAAAAAAAGGAAGAATGAATATTTGCATACAGTTGATCACCCATCTTGTGTACTGAAAAATATAATAACATAAAACTAAAAAAAATAATTTTAATACCTTTGAGATAGTCTTCAAGAGCAAGTAAGTTATGTTGTTTGTAACAGCAATTTTGGACATTTACTTCTAAATGAGCATTAGGAGTATGAGACACACTTGAACTTATCAAAGTTGAATACATGGAAACATTAAGGTCAGTTTCTTATAAGATGGTTATTTTTCTATTCTGCAATTCACCTTGATGTGTTTTCCAGCCATCTGAGACTGATTTTTGTACACTGAAAACGGTCTATTCAGTTCTAGTTTTAGGGCTCTCTAAGGAAAATTAATTTGAGGGGGGAGTGCTGGTTCAGGCAAGACTTTCTTGTCAAACTTATGGATGAGTTTGGAAAATCGAAACTTTATCTGCAACATTTACTAAACTCTTAGACAAAATATAATACTGACGGTTTCCATTAAGTTGAGCAAAGAAAGTACAGCGAACTCTAGGCATGTGCCATTACCATGTTACTTACAGACTCTCTAGGATACACTCTCCCATACTTTATAGAGACCTTTCTAAGTTTTCCACATAGCATTTATTCCTGTGCTGGCTAAGTGCTGTTATTTAATACCTAAAGCTCTCTCTTCCTTTCTTTTTGTCTCCACTAGGAGCCAGAAATCTTGACTTAATGCTCTTTTCATTGAGGTCCCATAAAATCAAATGGGGGCAGTGAGTTTGCTGTACTACCACTAAAATCAGTGGTGGTTACATCAGTTTGCATCTACTGATTGTGCATCTGCAGAAACAGAGCTGTTCTACATTTAGCTTTGAACTTAGTCATAATCTGTGGATTTTTTCAGTTCCCTCTGCATGGAGGGTCTCACACAACTTGACTGGGTTTAGTTGTGGTTGGAAGTCATTAAATCTGCCCCGAAGAGTTCAAAGATAGTGACTGATATAACTCCCGTCCTGACAAAAAAAAGTTAGGTGAACTGATCCTGTGAAATTTCCAGTGCCTTAGTTGGTCACCCAGCTGACAAAGTATACAAAAACTGATCCAAAAAATGTAGAAACCTTTATTTTTTTCCCATCCCCTTCTTGTTAAGTGCTTGTCTCCAATTTTCTCAGAGATGTTCTTATGCCAAGTTGGCTTCAATAGCTACTATAAACAAATGGTGAAAACACATTGTAATTCATTCATGGGAACATTCTTTTAAAAAGAAGAATTGTTGTTGTCTAAGAAGAAATAAAACACACTGAGACACAGGAGGGAAGAGTGAACTGTGAAAACACAGCCATTAATAGATAATGAAGTACTTCCTGGTAGCTAGGCTGAAAGACGGAAAGCTTTTGGCAAGTGTGAGTAAAAAATTATGTGTGGTCTTTTCATAACTAGTGTCAATTAGCTGTACCCTGAGAGTATCAGATGGCTGTATATATGAGGATTGTGTATATATAAAAGCTTAAGTTTAATCAATCATCATTACCTAGCAACAGGCTTAAACATTTATTTTGTTGAAGAGTTTATGAGACTATCTTTAATGTTACACTTGGACTTTTAGTTGTTTATTCATTTTAACATTTACCTCTGTTTGAAGGAATTCTTCCAAATTCAGCATTAGAATAATCAAAAACAGAAACCTCTTGTACTTGAGAGCTGTGTAACACTTAATGTAACCATACCTGTATTTTGCCAAGGGAGTCTTACAATGCCAGTTGTTTTCTGCTGAGCCTTTTCTTATACATCGTTCTCCCTTCTGTCACCAAGGATGTGACCTGTATTCCTCCCTGATTTGCTGAGGCTCATCATTAGATCTTGATGACTCACAAACATTTGCAAGCGGAAGGGAGAATTGGTAACAACTGCAGATAAGAGCAGAATGGACTACAGAGGGTAAAAAAGGGAGGGAGGAGAAGAGAGAGATACTTTCTCTTCACCAGTCCTCACCTGCATGAACAAAAAGTTATGTAAGCTGGTAGAGGAACATTTAAACAGCTGAACCTCCTGTGGCCATCTGTTCCCTCTCAGTGTCATGGGTATTGGCAGGAGCTAGCTAGCCAGTGAGAACTCAATAACAAGTCATTAATCAAATTCAAATCTACTTCAGTGCACCCTTACCTTTTCTTCAGTGACCTGATATTCAATTGATGTACAGCACCTACTGACAAGATAAATAAAGCTTTTCTGGTGAAAAAAATGGGTTGCCCAGGCATGTCTTCCTGAGCAGAGGGTCAGCAAGAAAGGGTACAGCCTCCGGCACTGGTAATTTCTGTGCTAGTTGTGTTGCTGTCTCTGCAGGGTCATGATACCGCATAGCATCATAGCATCTCTGCTTCCTGCAGCAAGAAACGACTGCAGAAGCAAAAGATGGCCCTGGCAGATTGTCCCCTTAAAAATGGCCCACAGTGCATTAGCACTGGCATCTGCAGTCTGTTGGGCTTGCAAATTGACTACTAGAAAGAGATTCAATATTTCTGGGGAAGCAGCATATGTCTACTGTAGTCAAATCCAGTATTTGTGAAAGGAACACACCTTGCCAGTGCCATACTTTCCTGAGTCCCAAGCCTATCCCAACCCCAAATACCCAGGGGAGAAGTTGCAGCCTGAGCCCCACAGGTCCTGCTACAGGCTCAGAGAAACCTCTGGGGAGCAGGAGGCCTGGCTCTCCACCAATGCAGCCCGCCAACTGACACACACAAACTGACACAAAGTGGGTCAGTTCTTTTCTCTGGGGTTACTTATTTCCTGGAAGCATGCTCCTTCTTGGGTTCCACAACAATACTAAAACTGTTGTTTAAAGATGGGGGATGCTGTCAATGAGCTGCAGGTACAGTTCTCTGGTATGGTAGAAGTATATAAATAGGAAAGCAACAGCTCTTAAGTCCCTGATAAAAAGCATGTCATATGAACACCTGAGCATCATAAATAAAGAGCTAGCAAAATTTTTCATTAGAAGGAAACAGTATCTTCTAATCAGTCTTGTTGTCAGACACCGTCAAAGTATTGTGCTTAGAGCTTTTGGAATATATCCAGTCTGAGATAGGCAAATCAAATTTTTAAAGATAACTGAAAGTGTTGTAATGTTGATAACATTACACAACATTACACAAAACTGAAAGGAGGAAGTGAAATAGTGGGCAATCTTAAAAACAGTTCAGTGCTATTTGCTCTATCTGTTCCTTGACCATAATAAGCATTTCCTTTATTTTGCATCTTTCTTTTCATGAAAGAAGCCTGGCTTTAGCTTATTTCAAATTGTTTCGTCTTTGCATATGCTAGTGGCTTGTATCAGAATAGGTTTATTACATGCTTATTTCCTGGATGTTTAAGATTTACGTCATCCTGTTGATGAGATTTTCCCAGCAGGCTGTGAACCAGTCAGACCAAGCATGCAGCCACTTAGTTGGGAGAATTGGTGTGGGATGAGTCAGTACCACGCTGTATCTGCAGCCTGAGCCAGTTGGTGATGAGGGAGTGACTCCTGTGCCGTATCATCTCCGAGTCATGCAGTCTGGAATACGGTGAGCTGCTAATATTGCTGGTCTGGGATATAATTTGCTTTCAAAGATGAATCTACTATGGTTAGCACTGAAGGTAATAGTTGCTATCCTGCACAATTCCTTCTGTAGTGAACAGCAATAGCACCAACAGCAGTAAGTATGATTTAAAGTAAGATTTAAAAAGTCATTCATTCCCAATGGCTGAAAGAAAAACATAGCTAAGGGGCAAAGCTCTTTTCACACAGAGCTATGAATTCAAAGTAAGGCTCTTTCCTTTCTGTGAAGTTATTAGAGGGCCATAAGGATGCAGAATGGCATTGTACCTTTTCACTGTTCAGTGCCTCCCTCCTCTGTGTTTCCCTTCTTTCTGGAGGTGGTGTTCAGAGCCAGAAGATATCAACAAAGCAGTTACAGTCAGTAACTGCAGTTGTATTGGATTAATGGGTGCAGAGAAGTACTGGCAAGGCACAAGGGACCTGCCCTGCTGTGCCTCTGCTCTGTGCAGCTGCTGCAAGGATTCACTTGACCTGCTGGAGTGAGAGGCAAGGGGCTACTCCTCCCCTCGGGAGCCCTGGGAGAAGATTCGCTGCAGAGGGAAGGCAATGGACCATGTTATGGCATTACTTACCAAGACTACCAAATATGCAGAATAGCTCATCCTGTGCAGAGATAGTTTCTTGGCTTTGGATGAATATGTTTTGCTTTGCTATTAAAACACTGTTTTCTTGGAATCTCTTACTCTGCTGTGCATTTCAGAGATTTGCATTTACGCTGGAGTTTAGATTTAAAGTCCTTATCTTAAGCACTATACTTGCAGAAAGAGCACAAACATTGCATTACTCTGTATAAACAGCTGGCTTTACTTGGCAAGGAAAAGGGATGTTTTCCCCTGAAAGCTAGGAATAGAAACCATGGGAAAAGGTCTACAGCTCAATCATCTCATCTATTCTCCAAATTCCTCTTGGGACTTCAGTGGAATTGCATCAGGTTTGCAGAAGTGGCATTCAGATTAGTAGTTGTCAGATCTTCTTGTTTAACACCCATAAAGAAATAATTATTTTGTGCTAATAGCTTATTGGGAATTGGCCAGTTCCCACTAGATTTCAAGCATATGAATGAAAACTTAGGAGAATTTTTTTTTTTAATATTGTGCTTTTTTTTGCTTTTTTTTTTCTCCCCTAAGAATTGCATTAAAGTGGGTGGAGTTATAAACTTTCAAAACTCCTCTTCAGCCATAGGGTCACCTTACAGCCTCCAGTATTTGTAAATCCATGGTTCCCTTAACAGGGAAACAGTTTTTAAAATTAACTGTGTGAATATGAGAAACTTTTTACTGATTGACCAAACAGTACCCACAGAAATGCAAGCTAAATGAGTCACAGTAGAAACCAGTGCTTTCCTGACATTTTTTTCACAGTAACAGTTCTCATTCTCAAGTCCTTTTCTGTTCTTCCCCATTTCCAGTGTTCCTTCCACAGTTTTGTGTAAGAAGGACACTACAACTTTTCAACACATTTTTCAAATAGGTTTGATGTCTGAAAAAAGTGCTATTTCCATGCCCTTCTGTGCTGTTTTCCATTTGAATTACTTTATGTTTTAAAGACAAACAAATAAGGAGAGTAGATGACCCACAGTACTCTAGACATTGTGACATCTCTCTTTCTTGGTTTTCCAAAACTCCGAAAACTACTTATTGCAGAAATATAATTTTTTTAGAAAACAAAAAGCCACAACAACAAGTAGAAAAGTAGAAAATTTTTTACTCTGAATTTTGATGTATAACGGCTTTATTATACTATGGATTCAAAAGACTGCTAAACACTGACAGTTTGTAAGTGCTTTGAGTTCTCACAGAAACAGAGTTTGACATGTTTCTCTTTTAAGTATATTAAAGTATATCTATATATATATATGTAAAAAGTATATTATATTACCTAAAATATAAGATATTTTAAGTAGCAAGTCTGAGAATATTTTTGTGAACCACACCAGCATTAAGGCATGAGAAAATGCCTGTTCAAAGTGTCTGCACCAACAGAGTGAATAATTGTTACCACAGTGCTCCTTATCACTCTAAATTAGCTGACAATTTGGCCTGCTTAATTACTTAATTACCTTGCTATATCAAAACCTCCTGCATTACCTTCATTTCAGCCAACATACCGTTAATACCACCATTCTCATGCTCATAGCCACCCCTAGCACTGGGGGGTCCTTTCCAATGTTGTGTGGGTCTTGCAGTACAGTTTTACTACCAACCAGGAGATGGAGGGAAGCACTCCCATACCAGACACACAGCCTGGGCACAAGAGGAGGCAAAGCAAAACCCACACTCCATGGCTGGCTGCTGCCTGCCCCATGCAGCAGGGCAGACCTGCTCAGGGCAGGGAAAGGCTCCCCAGCCCCAGAGGTTCCCCCAGAGGTGTGCAGATTGCTACCAGGGAGCTGCCTCTGCAGCAAACACTAGGAGCACAGCTGCCATTCCAGAAAATGTCCTTGAGGTTTGGCCCAGTGTTACTCAAGGGAGAGAGCATGGAGTGTGCTGGGAGAGCACTGTGTGCACGGATGGATGGCCTTGGACTGAGTGCCCATAATGAGCTGGCTGCCAGACTTCTTTATAACAAGTTGTACAGAGTAATGTAACATGGGTTTGTTCCCCCCAGATTTTACCTTCCTATAAAATGTATACGTGTCAAGACAGTAATTACCAAGGCCTAAACCTTCACTCCTCAAAGAGAAGTGCCTGTCTCTGAGGAAGAACACAGCATGTCAGAAGGTGAAGGCCACTTTCACAGACCAGTATCTAGGACCTAATATATCCTTTTTCACTTTTCCGCATCTCTGGAGAATTGGACCTGACTCCTCTCCTCAACATATCCTTTCGACACTCTCCAGTGGTTCCTCTCTCAGCCTGATCATTGTTTCTGCACTTTTTTTAGTTGTCAAACTCTCTTGCTATAGCAAAGAGAACCTTGCAGTGCAAAACTCCAGTCTGTCTATGAGAGCAGACTCAAAAAAATAAAAGAACTGAGTTGTATGCACCCATTTTGATTTTTGTGCACATAACATAATAAAGTAGCCAACCCAGGTCATCAGAAGAATTTGCAAGTAGTATCTTAACCCACCTTGTTGGATATGCCCTTGAGCCACCCAGCTTAGCTGGGCTTTAGCTGATGGTCATCATAATAACGCTCTTTTACATCCAGCAGTATCAATGTTTTAAAGGCTGCATGGTCCTTTGTGGAACAAAAAATTGATGCTCCTCATCCTTGACTCTGGTACAGCCAATAATAGGTGTTTACTTGAAACACTTTTTCAATAGCTGAATCTTGCAAATAGCTGTTAACTGATGAGCTGCTAGATTAAACCTGTTTGTTCAGTAATCATAACTAGGCTGGTGAACACACAATGTGTCACTCTGTCTACATAATACCTTTCCAAGGAAATCTCACATGCTGCTGTAACCAAACTATACGTATGTATTTTGCTATATTTTAAAAGCTTACAGGAGACAGACTACATGGTGTCTTTTGTTCTTTGCTTAGATAATACTGGGCTGCTCACAATATGACCGTAACATTTAACTAAACGAGTAAATGTACTTCAAATCATAAGGCCCATTGAACAAGAAAGAGTACTACAGACAGGATTTTGTTCTCTATGTGGGTGACAAAATAAACAGTTTGAGCTACTATTCACATCAACAGCTGCCTCTGAGTCAAACTGCCCAGAATGCTGTTCATCACACCAGCATCCCCCAGGAATACATCAGGGTTTCTGGAGGCTCCTCTAGCTGTATGTTAAAAGCCTGTTCTCTCAAAATTTATGTTACCCAGAACTGTAATGATGGTGAGGAGGATCAGCTGCCTTTTGAGATGGTCTTTAAAAGGAAGAAGTGCCACTCAACCAGCAGAAGACAAATGAGTGTCAAGAGCAGACTTCTACCCAGCATGAAGTGACAAAGTTAAGAGGTTTGTAAGAGTATGCCTCTTCATATTTCAATTTTATTACATTTTAACTTTTGTAACCATATATGGAAGTAAAGCATCCTGCTTTCTTCTTGAAAACTTCTTCAGAGTTCAGCTCTCTTGAACAGTTTGCCACATATTTTCATATATTTAGTTTCCATGTAACACAAAGCCATGCTCTTGATCTCAGCTTGCTCCATCCTTTGGCTGGAGTTTTCTACTTTCTTTCATTAAAAAAATAAAATCAAAAAAACATCACTTATACTTTTTTTTTAAAGGAAAGCTGTTTTCAGGGCAGATCATATTTCTTTAGGCTAAACAGTTTATCTGAAAATAACAGAGAAGTTATTAATCTTTTAAATCTTAAGGAAAACTAGAGATAGCATGTTAATTATTTTGACTGACTTAATAGACTTAAAGATCTACCACAATTGTTTAATTTATTTATACTTTTATACAGAAAAATTAAGTTCAAAATCTATGTGACCCATTTACAATTTTAATGGTCTTAAAACCTTTATAATGATGCCCAGTAGATACAGTTTAATTGGTGTTTAACTCTTTCTACTGTGAAAATTGAAAATTTGAGTTAAGAAATATTCATCTGGCTGAGCTTTCTCAGCCTTGGGTGTAAATGTGCTGAAAGAAGAAATGACAGGCAGGAAAAGAAACATGAAGAGACTGACAAAAACAGAAGAAAAAGGTATATGAAATTATAATTAAAATGAGGTGAAAAAGAGCAGAGATGGTGTTAAATATTAGTAGGCAGAAAATAGGGAAGTGAAAAGCACACCAATCAGTACACAAATATAGCCAGACTCCATATATCCCCCACTCCTGAGAGTGCCTTTGGGTGAACCTTGTCCCTGGCACTTGGGTGCCACTGTCTGGCCCTACTTGCAAAATCCCTCTGTATAACACAGGCTGTTTGCTAGTTGTAGCTGTCAAGGTTCTGCTAGCTATAGTTTTTTGTCTATGTTCATTCAGTTTCCAGCGCCATGGTGTGCTTGTAATGACATTTGGTTCAGTATGGGAAAGAAATTGTTCTTTTTTTTTTACTGTGTTCTATCCAGAATAACCAGAGGCAACTGAATCCCAAAGCAAGCGGGTTAAATCAGTACTAGCTGAATTGCCATGTCAGTATTTTTCTGACAACCATTGTATACCATAATGATAGTGCTATCGAACAGCATATACTAATGATCTCTATTTTTCACAATAGCACTATCTTTCTGTTATTTAAAAGAAAAACAGATTTTTCAAAAATAAATATTGCTGTCCAGGTGCTTAAGTACTTTCATTAAAAGTTTTCATAAAAAGAGTGACTTGCAAAAGGGACATGCTACTGCCTACACAAGAGGACAGCAATATTTGTGGCCTTAGATGCAAACTAAACCTATGTTCTGAAAATGTTTCTCTCCATGTTTGTGCTTTATCTAAAAAACAGATTAATATAATCAAAACTCATAGTAATGCTAAACTACTAGCACTGACAAAAACTAGAGCTTGACAGAAAAGAAACATTTGCTTATAAAGCAGATAACGTTTTAGATTAGTCAGATTCCTCCACTTTATTTTGTCAGCAAAAAGGCAGAAAAGATTTTTTTCTTCTCTTAGATCTTTTCCTTGCATCTCTATTTACAGCTAGAGCTTGCAAGGATTTTCCAGTAAAACTTGATCTGTCTAGTCATCACTATCAGGATGGGGCTGGAGGAGAGGTCACGCATGGACTTCTCAGCTTTAGCCTTCTGTTTTAGCCTTGTAGGTTTTAGACTTATGTATCCAAAAAGAAGCTGAGGGAACTTCAGAATTTAAAGTTACTGATTTTCAAGAGGAAAGTGGAGATACAAGACTCTAGCCAATATTGATGCAGAAGACTGAAAACAGAAACAGGAAATATTGAAAAGGGCTTCTCATCTGCCCACTGGGCAAGGCACTGCCCAGTGCAGGCCACCTAGAGTCGCTGCTGTCCTGGTGTGAGGACACCCCATTACGCAGTTTATTTCATTAAAGGAGATTCCCATTTCCAGGGAAGTCAGGTGATAAAAGTGTTATTCTGCTAAATGTAATTACAAAATACTTTCATTCTTCATAAATAATGGAATGTGAATTTCCTACACATCCAACCAAATGAAGGTGTTTACAATGCCCTTTTATTTTCCTCTCTGCAGCTCTTCCCATCTAGAAAGTGGAAAACCAGTCATAAACGTACCTCAGAATTAGGAAAAACAGTACCTGTGCTGCATACCTACGTGTATTTGAGACCCCAGTAAGGATGCAATTGTGCTGTGAATCAGTAAATGGCTCTTGCATAAGGAGCAGCTGGTCAAACAGTATCCGTATTTCCATGTACATCTTTATGGTTTGCATTATTCTGGCCACAGTGGTTGGAAATCTGACAGTTATCATCTCAATATCACATTTCAAGCAGCTCCACACGCCTACAAATTTCCTGATACTTTCAATGGCTACCGTAGACTTCCTGCTGGGATTCTTCATCATGCCTTGCAGTATGGTGCGCTCTGTTGAGCACTGCTGGTATTTTGGGGAGTTCTTCTGCAAGATCCACACGAGCACTGACATTATGCTGAGCACGGCTTCTATCTTCCATCTTTCCTTCATATCTGTCGACCGTTACTATGCTGTGTGTGACCCTTTAAGATACAAATCAAAGATAAATACTTTTGTCATCGTGGTCATGATGTGTATAAGCTGGATGGTCCCTGCTGCTTTTGCTTTTGGGATGATCTTTCTAGACCTAAACTTGAGAGGGGCAGAAAAGGTTTATAATCATGTCCACTGTGCCGGAGGATGCTTTCTCATTTTTAGTGAAACTTCAGGTATTGTGGCCTCCACAGTGTCTTTTTACATCCCTGGATGTGTTATGCTGTACATCTATAGGAAAATATACTCTGTAGCCAAGAAGCAGGCAAGATCCATTGATGCAATTAGCAGGAAAAAAATGCAATTTGAAATGAGGCACCACATTTCATTCTGCAGAGAAAGGAAAGCTGCTAAGACTTTAGGCATCATAATGGGAGTGTTTCTCATCTGCTGGACTCCATTCTTCTTCTTTACAGCTACCAATCCATTTATGAATTATGTGATACCTCCTGTTGTCATTGATGCTTTGGTTTGGTTTGGCTATTTAAATTCCACACTTAACCCAATTGTTTATGCATTTTTTTACATGTGGTTTCGCAGGGCAATGAAAATTATTCTGTTTGGAAAAATTTTTCAACAGGACTCTTCCAGGACTCATTTGTTTTCGGACTAATATGTTTTAAATGGTTGCATTCATGGCTTTGAACTTTTGCCTGGAGGCTGAACTCGCAGATCTAAGAGCTGTGAAGGAAGGAAACACATATTTGTTTGCCTATTTACCAAATTTAGTTCAAGCACATAAGCGATCATTGTGCTTTACAAATCCTTTCATTCTAGACTGGGTTTTGTATGCAGTGTTTTGATTATATTTATTTATTTGTAATGCACATAAGAGCAAGACTTCAATTTTAAAAACTTATAGCAGTTTATATTCCTTATCTTCATAATTAAAAAACTATTCTAACACAACAGATTAATTTCTTGAACAAGGTGTGTTTATATTACAATTCTTGTGTTCATTTGTGTTCTCCTCTAGAAAGAGCAGAAAAACCTTTTCCTTTGAATTTCTTTGCATCCTTGGCTAATAACCCAAAGCTCTCTAAGTTTTGTCCTTCCCCTTCCATATGTGTGCAGTGCTCAAAACAGACCAAAAACCAGCCACACCAGCACACTCCATGGAGGGAAGATGAGGCAGAGAAAAGTTGTGCTGCTCTTTCTATTTCAACTAGTACTTGGCATTTATGAGTTTGTCACTTAAAGGTTTTGCTCCTTGATGAGATCAAAAGCATGTTTAGCAAGATCAAAGATAAGAAAAAATATGAAGTGAAAAGCAATTGCAAAAAAGCTGCGTTGCACCTGAGAATGCCAGAAACTTATGTCTATCTAATGACTGTTTAGATGTAAAACATTATTTGCTACTTTTCATCTTAGAGAACTTTTTTTTAGCTTGAACATGTTGTTATTTTGTCTCATGCCAATGCTGTAAGAGCTTTCGAGGAAAGCATATAGAGAATTGTGAAGAAATTGTGTGGTTGAACTCAGCTGGATTATGAAGGAACAGTACTGGGAGTGGGCAGGAAATGATCAGTATCTGAGAAGAGAACATGGAGAGAAATTGATGACTGTACTAAAGTAAGAGCTGTACTCAGCAGTATGTCCTCCATTCGTGTTCCTTGTAGAAATGCATCGTATCTGTATCTTGCCTTTGTTTTCTGTACTTTGTAGACCACTGAAGCAGTATATGCTGAAAAGCTTAAAAGCTGAATGATGATACATTTCAGCAGGACAAAGTATCAGGATATGAAATTGTGTATTTTACCAATATATTTTCATTGCCATCTTGTAGAGTTTGCCTGCCTAAAAATGACATATAAAGGAACAATGAAATGTATACCACATCAGCACTTCTGTTGTGAATCCGTGCTAATGACAATACGACTACTTTAATACTTAATCTCACAAAAATAAAGCAAGATTTAAAAAGTCTTTCTGATAAATGATGGGTAATTATTTTCTTCCTTCATCTCCAGTGAGTCTGGCCCTGCAGTAGTTAATATTCACAGAATCACAAGGCTGGAAGAGACATTCAAGATCATCAAGTCCAACCCATGCCCTAACACCTCAACTAAACCATGGCACCGAGTGCCATATCCAATTTATTTTTAAACACATACAGGGATGGTGACTCCACCACCTCCCTGGGCAGACAATTCCAGTACTTGATCACTCTTTCTGTAAAAAACTTTTTTCTAAGATCCAACCTATATTTCCCTTGGTGCAGCTTAAGACTCTCATTCTGTCAGTTGCTGCCTGGAGAAAGAAACCAACCCCCAGGTGACTACAGCCACCTTTCAGGGAGTTGCAGAGAGTGATAAGGTCACCCCTGAGTCTCCTTTTCTCCAGGCTAAACACCCCCAGCTCCCTCAGCCATTCCTCACAGGGTTTGTGTTCCAAGCCCCTCTCCAGCCTCGATGCCTTCTCCGGACGCGCTCCAGTGTCTCAATGTCCTTCCTAAACTGAGGGGACAGAACTGGACACAGCACTCAAGGTGTGACCTCACCAGTGCTGAGTACAGGGGGAGAATGACCTCCCTGCTCCTGCTGGCCACACTATTCCTGATCCAGGCCAGGATGCCATTGGCCTTATTGGCCACCAGGACACACTGCTGGCTCATGTTCAGCCAGCTGTGAACCAGCACCCCCAGGTCCCTTTCTGCCTGGGCACTGTCCAGCCACACCATCCCCAGCCTGTAACATTGCTGGGGTTATTGTGGCCAAAATGCAGGACTCAGCACTCGGATTTATTGAATTTCTTCCTGTTGGACTCTGCCCATCCATCCAACAGGTCCAGGTCTCTCTGCAGAGCCCTCCTCCCTTCCAACAGATGGACACACACTCCCAGCTCAATGTCATCTGCAAATTTACTAGTGAAAGACTCAATACCCTCATCCATGCCATCAATAAAAATATTGAATAGGACTGGCCCCAGCACAGACCCCTGAGGGACACCACTATTGCCTGATCCTCAGCTGCATGCAGCACCATTCACCACCAGTATTCTCACATTCAGTGTTACTTTCTCATATCCATATTCCCTGAAAATCTGGAAATATCACTGTGTTTCCAGACAATTCCAGCTCTACCAGAGTTTACAGCTGGAAATTTTCTTTTCATAACTTGTTGTGGCATCTCTCAGGCATTCTTTTCTGGTTGCAGGAGGAGTTCGTGAATAAGTAGGATCCCAACTTGCCTGCAGAACAGACTGTAGTTCAAATAGGGCTTGTCCCTGCAGACAGTGCCTAGACCCTCCTGCAAAGCTAATTCTTAAAAACCCATAGAAACTAGAGCCACACTCCCTAAGTGAGAAAAATTGCTGATAAAGACAGTCTAAGCCATGCATGCAAGTAAAGCAAATAAAGGAGTTCATCACTACTTCCCAGCTGCAAAGCAGATCTTCAGCCATTTCAAGGAAAGCAGGGCTCCACCATGTCTAATGGCTTCTTGAGAAAAAAAAAAACACCGTAACTCTCATCACCCCAGTTCCTCCTTCTCCCCCCCAGGGTTTTGCTGAGCACAACATCATATGGTGTGGAGTATCCCTCTGGTCAGCTGGGATCAGATGTCACCTCCCAAACTGTTGAGCACCCATGGCTGCTCAAAGAAAAGGCCTTAATACTGTGTAAGCACTGCTCAGTCTTAGCTTAAATAGGGTTTGTGTGTGTGTTATCAACACTGTTTTCATCACAGATCCAAAACACAACACCACACCAACTTCTATAAAGAAAATTAACCCTTTCCCAGCCAAAAACAGTAGAGAAGGCATCCAAACTTTGTGCCTGCATAAGACCACCATAATCTATTTCGTTTCCAGTTTCCACATACAGGTTGCTGGTGACCTTCACCTGCACCTGGAAAGCTGTCCTCCTTGTTCTTAATAAACTAAAATATAAACCCACTTTGTGCATTGCCCAACTCTGAAAGTTTCCGAAGTAACTTTTTTCCTCTGGTGTCCTATTACCTAAAGGTGGCACTTTCCCAAAGAGCCTCCTTGTCTTCTATTTACAGAGAGTCTTCTCTACCACAGTGACTGTAATGAAGTCCCAGGTTACTTTCTCTCATTAGCTCTAATCACAGACAGCATAAGGCTATTTCCCACTGCGAGGGTGATGTGCACATGAGAGGTGTTAATGAGGCTACAGGGACTCTATTTGAACCCAAGACATGAACAAATTAGGAAAGAATAAGAAAAATGTCTCATGCTGTTGTCCAATCAGATTATGAGTTAGGTCTGGTGGAGCAGAATATACCTTACTGCAGTCTCAAAGAATCCCAATGCAAACAAAGTGCAAAGGGTATTGTCAAATTCCTTATCAACACATTTAATTAGTGACCTTGTTAAACACTTCCCAGATGGCTACCTTTTGCAAAACAAATTATTCCCCTGTGGGTGATTTCAAATGTTTTAACTTGCCCAAAAACTTGTGCAAAGCAATTAATCCAGCATGATGAAAGGGTCTGTTTCATCAATAAACTTACATCTGTTCCTTTTGTCACCAGGGAGGACTATTTGCAATGACATCTACTTTCCACACTTCGTAAACTTTCAGAGTCCTGAACTGCTGGCTGTAACCTGCCTTAGTGCCTCATGTTTTGGTGTAGCACCTCATGCATGGTGGTGCCACCTGTGTCCAAATCTCGTGGTCCCTCAGATACCAGAGGCAGGAGGATGGGAAAAGAAGAGGAGCACCAACTGTCCAAGCAGGACCCTTCCAGAAACCTCAGAAAGGAAAGAGTCACTCCAAAATGGAGTATTTTAAACTCCTAGATTAAAAAAATACATTGGTGAAGTTTTCAGACAGTGAAAATGAACTGTCAAAATGTGTAAATATTGCAAAGTGTATGGCTTTTCTTAAATCATTAACTCATCTAGGCAGTGCACACTGTGCACTCTCTGTCCTCTACAATGCATTAATATCTATTCAACAAGGGAGAAAATACTGGATACAGTCAAATATTAGACACAGTGTTTCTGTGTCTAATATTGAAATTCTTCTATTTCCGCAGATTTTCTGATCATCTTCATTGTCTATGATGCTACTGCCACACATTGCACTTGAAGACTTAATTCAGAAAAAGACTATGTCTACCTGTAAGCAAGCACTTTTTTGACTAATCTCTTCTCATTAGACATAAAGTTTATTACTTTCTATGATGAAATGACTGGCCTGGTAGACAAAGGAATAGCAGTCGTTATTATCTACCTAGTCTTCAGGAAGGCTTTCAACACCGTCTCTCATAAGATTTTCACAAAGAAGGTAATAAAGTACGGCCTGGATGAGAAGACAGTGAAGTATACTGGAAACCGGCCAGGCCGAGAGGGTGCTGATCATTGGCATGAAGTTTAATTGAAGGCCAGCAGCTAGTGATCTACCCTAAGGGTTAATGCTAGGTCCAATCCTGTTCAACATCTTCACTGATGATCTGCATGATGGGGCAGAATGTGTACCCTTTCAACCTCAACAATCCTGTGATTCTATGAAATTCAATTCCCATACTGTTTACTGCGACTTGCATAATGTTACATGGTCTTGCATAACCAGGTACATTTAATTTACTACTTTGTAGGTTTTTTAGTAAAATCTTTTCACCTTCATGCTGCCACTTTAAATCCAACTAGCTGCATGGGTAATTGAAAATGTTTCTATGAAATGATTATGCAACAGCCTTTGTAAAACAAATTCATTTCTTAAGAGACTGGATCCACCAGTAACTTAGACAATGGGAACTCCACAACCTGCTCCTAGATGTCTTGACTTTTTGTTTCCCATAGGTATAGGAAAAGTCAATTTCCTTAAACACTGGCTGCTCATAGGATACAGACTAAAAGAGAGGAATCACTGAAAAGAGAGTGCATCCCATACCCTTTGGACTTCCTCAGTTGCCAACAGGAGAAAACAATTCTTTGACAAAATTTGAGCTTGTCTTTTGCTGTTGTTGCTTTAGTGAAGGTAGCCCAGAGGAATAAAAGTAGTTAGTAATAAATAATCAAATAACTCTCTTCAATCAGTATTTAAGCCCAACATGGAAATAATGAGGCACAACGTGACATGTGTCTACCTTAAGTCACCAAAAGAGCTTCCCTGTACATTAGGGTAAAGGAATTAATACAGCAAACAAAAATAATGGTGTTGGGAATACAGACACTTTATCTCCTGTTGGTGTAAGCCCCTAAATTGCATAGATATGTTTAGTTCAAAATCTTCTGGGAATTAAATGTAATGTCATAAAAGAAAAATAAATTCCCATCTTTCATTAATCTGAGACAGGTTAGAGAGGGGATCTGCCTGTTACCCACAGTGCAGTTTTGCAGGACAATAGCAAAACAGGAAAACTGTCTACTTAGAGAATTTATTTATGGTATTATTAACAGATGCACGGAGGATTAGCCTATAAAACTGGCTGCCCATATCTGTTTTTAATCTTTTGATACAAAATTTCTGTATTTTCTTGATTCCTGGGTGATACCTATCAGAAAAAAAAGATCAGTGGTCTGAGCTGCTTCCCACATTCATTTTAAGTGGGTTAAACTGCTGTGGAGAAGAGTAGCTCTTTCTGCTTCTGTTTCTAAATCCGCTCTTTGTCCAAAACAAATTATCAGGAAAAGAGGTAGAAGAAATGGGTCTGGTTTTCCCCAGAAAATTTAAAGGAATTTTTTGCCCCTTGAAACTATTCACTAGTGTATTCATTTATAACTACTGCAGCTGGACCACAATCTATTACAGGAGATAAACCTCAACCTGTCTCCACACCCTTTTAGTCAGTGGGATTATAATGATAGAAAACAGGTGTATATGTAGGGAAAGGAAAGAATATTAATTATCATACCAATTTTACGACTGATTTCCATCAGATGTGTTCATTGCTGGTACTTTGTGATGCACAGCAGGTGTTTAGCAGCATAAATAATTTGGTAAGTGGGTGTTTGGCAACTGATTTGTGGCTGTTAAGATGAGCATCTTGGTGAGTAGCTCATTAACTGAAACCTTCAAGAAAGCTGAGGTATACCAGCTCCCATAACATTTCTCCCACAGAAATAATATTGATATTCTAAGAGACATAAATCCTATATAATATTCATGGACTGAAGTGACTCAAGGGGTTTCTTTGTCTATGCATGTTTTTCTTCTACACTTTAAATTTACTATTATGACAATGTATCTAAGATACAAGAACCATACTTTACAAAATGCTCCAGATACAAAATAAAATGTCTATTATCATATAATTTAGTTGGTTTAAGAGGTAATTAAGTTTTCAACTTAACTCTTTCAACTGCTTTGTTTTAAATAATATTTGCAATTAATTTAAAACAGCTTCCAGATACTAAATTTCATGTACCATTTCAGAAGAATAATTGGTTGTAGTTGGTCTCTATTTAAACCAAGAGAAAATTTGCCTCTGAATTACTGCATTTAATTTAGCTATGGAGTTCAAGCTCTTGACTTACTTTACCTTGTATTCTTATGTTAGGATTTTAAATATTTTGGAAACTTGTGAAAATTAAATCTGCTGGTGGAACTGCACTTCCAAAAGAAAAGTCTAATAAAGGATTGATTATGCTTTCTCCAAATATCTCAGAGGATCTGGCTGATTGCTCTGAGTCTGGAAACAGATCCTGTCCTGAGAACTTTAGGTCAGCAGGAATATGAGGGGTAATGTATTTGTTCATAACTGCAGTCTTCATTCTTTGGGAATTTGGCCATAATCATTTCCATCTCGTATTTCAAGCAGCTCCATTCTCCAACCAATTTCCTCATCTTATCCATGGCTGTAACAGATTTTCTGCTGGGCTTTGCCATGGTGAGGTCTGTAGAGAACTGCTGGTTTTTTGGGATTATATTCTGCAAGGTTCATTACAGCTTTGACTTGATGCTCAGTTTAGCTTCTATTTTCCATCTTTGTTCCATTGCCATGGATCGGTTTTACGCAATCTGCCACCCTCTGCGTTACTCCAGCACCATGACTCCAGCAGCCATAAAACAAATTGTGTCTGTGTGCTGGTCAGTGCCCGCTGCTTTTGCTTTTGGTGTGGTTTTCTCAGAAGCTTATGCTTCTGGAATTGTGGGATATGAAATGCTGATTAAATGTTCGGGCTTGTGCCCGATTGTGTTCAACAAACTGTGGGGGGCTTTTTTATTTACGGTTGGTTTATTTGGTCCTGCTTGCATTATGATAGGGATTTATGTTAAAATTTTTACTGTCTCCCAAAGGCACATATTGGAGTTGAGCCAGGCACACAGGCTTTCAAAAAATAATAAGAAACATGAGCTTTCTAAGAATAAAGACAGGAAAGCTGTGAAGACTTTGAGTATTGTTATGCTGGGTTTCTTATTATGTTGGTTTCCTTGTTTTTTTGTAATCTTAATTGATCCATTTTTAAATTTTTCCACTCCTTTGCCTCTGTTTGATTCTCTAAACTGGCTTGGATACCTAAATTCTTTCTGCAATCCATTAATATATGGATTTTTCTATCCATGGTTTCGGAAAGCATTTAAATATATCTTAGAAGGCAAAATATTAAATCCACATTTTCGTACAAGAAAAATTTTATCTGAAGAGCAGTCACAGTAATAGATTCTACTAGTGAGAGTAGCTCTAGAAATGAAGAAGAAACAGTGGATTACCGAATATTCATGTTTCAGTATGAGTGCAATATGAATTGTACGAGTCAGTCCTGTAGAATTCTTTTTAATTTCAGAAATTATTTACATACAAACTCAGGATTTCACCTAATCTTGTATTTATGCAGCTAATCTTTCTTAGGGTTCACTCTTATTAACCCTAAACTGAATATATCCCAAGCTCATATAGTGAGAAATTTGTCACCCTTTTGTGAAGGGGGCATTAGCAGATGTATAGTCTCCTGCTATTCCCAAGCAAATAAAATGGGAGTGTAATTTTGGCTCGAAGTCAATCTTTTCCCCTGAAAATAACAGAATCAGGATTTCACCCCTTATCCTCTGTGTGCTTTGTACTTGGGAAGGAATACTGAGGAACGAGAGTATGGCTTCCACCCAGCTCTGTGCTTGTCTGGTCTTTGTTTGGATGTCAGGCTCCAGATGTTGTAAAATATGCTTGCTGACAGCTCACCACACCCTTCACACTGAACTGGAACCTCTAATTTAAGTCCTTGCCATGCTGACTTCCCTCTGAAATCAGAAAGAGGCACTGTCAGCATTCACATCAGTTACATATTTAAAATAAGCTTAACTGAGTTGTCTTTACTGAATGCAGGCACTGCAGAGTTTTTATTGTGAATTGTACCTCTGAGTTACCTTTTCCACTATGCCTACAGTGTATACTCTACCCTTATTAAAGAGTGATTACCAAAAAAGCCATCCACGTTTGTCTACTTCTTGGCTTATCACACCTGCACTAGCATGCTATGCCAGTGATGGCTGCTTCTTTTGTGTGCTGAAAACTTTTTAATGGAACTGTGGTAACATGAACACATGCTATTTTGGATGTGGAGAATTCCAGTTTCATATCAACCCTGAAACACTTAGGACAGCAAGGATCTGGAAGGTCACAGACTTGTCTGAAGTATTATGTAAGGCTCTCACCTTTCCCAGTAGAAATATAAACCCCAAGGTCTTTAATTTGACACAAGTTCTTTCTTTTTGCACAATTGTCACTAGCCAGACCAGGGAACAGAGCAATAAATTTTCTTGGCACCTGCAAGGTGGGTAATATGTTGTCCCATACCATTTCTCCGTGCATGCCTAGGGAGACCCCTGGATTAAACACAAGGGCAGCCAGAGTGGTGCTTGTGAAGAGCAAGAAGACTAAGCAGCAGGTTGATTGCAGCCAGTGACTCAGTTCTGGAAAGCTGGATCTCCAACACATCTTAGCCCTGATTTTCAGAGCCTGTGCTGTTGCCTCGGGTTTTTCTAAACTCATCTTAATCTGGTTTTGCTCCTGCAGTGTGTTCCTGGGGGCCAGCTCTCTGGGGAAACAGAGGGCAACCTTTGCATACAACACTTTTCACACAACACCTTAGTGGCCAGGGTCCCATCTGAGATGTCACCAGGAACTTTTTGGTTCTCCTTTTGGAACTGAGCCATGTGAAATCCTTGGTTTTTGGGGGTGATACATAGGGCCTGTAGTGTGTCAGCAACAGCAGGGAGAGGCAAACTCTCTGCAGCAGAGATGGTGTTGCAGCCAGCTGTGCCAGATATTGTCTGCGTGCAGCTCAACCTGGCTTCTTCAGAGAAATTTGCATGCCAGATTTGTCTTTGTATTGAAACTAGTCCATGATGGGTTTTTATTGAAAGTTAACAAACATACACGGTCCCTGATATCCTCCCAGCAGTGCAACCATGAGTCAAAAGATGGATCACAAAAAATTATATATAACACTAGTCACAGAGACAACTACAGATCCTTTTCAAGTGTCTTCACAATCTTTGCTGCCAGCAGTATTTTCCACAGTACTCAACTGTGTAGCATAGTTTAAATCCCTTCTGTTCATTTCACAAGAAACTAATGTGCTACATTAATGTTAGGTGTCTAAGTCTCTAAATACACTTTTAGGTATTTCTGAAAGCTCTTCTAAGTATTAAATGTCTAACTGGTCACACACAATGCAATTAGAGACATTTAAGTAAAGATAAAATTACTTCATTAACATACAGCATAAATAATATAGAGTCAACCCTGTACATTACATCTCCTACAGTGACAACTTTTGTCTCAGTGTGTCATGTTCTTCTGTGTGTTCAGTGTGTGCCCTTGGATGTTAAATGAGTATCTACTTAGTTAGTTTTGCTAAACAACTTGCAACCTGTCAGTAGGCCTTTAGTAGTTCTTCTGGCCAAAGGCTCTTGCAGATCTGTCACGTGGTGTTATTTGGCTCCTGAGCGACTTTGTGGCATACCATGCTGTTCTACCTGCTGTTAAGCTTGATGCTGGTGCTAAACTTGCTGCTAAAAAATACCTCACTGCTTAGCACAAAACCTAGTGCATCAGAATAAAAGGGATTTTTTTTTTCTGCAGACCACACTTGCTGGTACATAGGAGAACATAAGTGCCTGTGATAGTTTTTTTCTGCTTTGTTTTGGTGGTTTTTTTGGGGAGTTTTTTTTTTTTCCTGAAAATCATTATCATACATTACTCTATTTTTTCACACTACACAGTGGACTGTTTTAGCATGAATTCTGGTCTATATCAAATCCAGACAGTGTTTTTATTCTTCAGGGAATCAGCTAGAAGGGTTTAGGATGTCTTGATTCCAACAAGAGCTGACATTGCTGTCAGAGGAAGGACAATTCTGGTTTCAGGAGGAAGTTCAAGCCTCCGCATCCAGGCAAGGGCCTCAGTCTGAGAGCACTTCCATGGTCCTTTTCCCTTTTGGTACATCCCAGTTTGAACATGCAGGACAGTTAGATGTGGTTAAGAGTATCCCACTCAGGAAATCTGCACTCAGCCTCCCTCCTGCAATGCCTCAAACAGCAACATTCAGAGTTCTCTTCAAAGACAGCAGTTTTTATTCAAAAAAGTGCTATATTTTTACCCTCAAACGATTTGCAGCTCAGGAACTCGCAGGTATTTCTACAGTGCCTGCTTGTGGTCAGAATAGTTAAACTCTATTTTATTCTTTTAATCTTTTCTGTCACAGCCTAAACATTGAGGAAGGATTTCCCACCCTCTTGTGGAGCTCACAGGCAAAAGCAGCTTTAACAAAAAGGATCAGCAACACCTTATATTAAGACAGGGGTAAAAAAATCCCCAAAAATCCTTGAGTTGCAAAAACACCATCTGAAAACTTTGAGAAATAGATTGGTTTACTTCTGCAAGCTCTGTGTTGATTTTTATTTCATGCCTTAATACTGCAGAGCACTTAACAAATATTAAGCATAAAGTTTCAAAATTAATTCTTCAAGATTTAAATTAAAAATTTTGGTTTACAGGCATTAATTTTTCTAGTTGAAACTAAAATATGCCAAAGAAGTCAGATAAGTTCAGGTAAATTAGTGCTTAATGGAATCCATTTTTCAGCTACACTGTTTCTTAACAAAAAACCCTACAACATTTTAATCAGCTTTAGTGAAAATTAGGGAAAAGAAAGTAACTGTTTCAAGAAATTCCTGACAAAAGGGCATATACAGCTACAAGAGTAATATATTACAGTAATTTATTTATTCTTCTGTTTACAGAACCTAATCAAATTATCTTCCTTCCAGATCAATTGTGTGTCAGCCTTCATGGTTGCAGCAGCAACAGAGCATTGATGAAGCATTGCAGCAAACACTGACATTAAAAAGGATGTGCAGTTTCTCAAAAGATAGCCATGAATCTTTTAGCTGTATATAAACCAAGAATATTCCAGTTTTTCCTGTAAGACACGAAGAATGTTTTCACTTTTATTTTTAATTACCCACTTCCACCAAAATGTAGGATGGAGAAAAAAGGCTCAAACAAGAGATTGTGTACTAAAGAACATCTTTTTCCCTCGAAAATTTTCCCCAACAGATCTTTTTCTTCAATGTGTAAGTAATATTTTTATCTGGTTTTCTTCCTCAGGACTGACTGTGTTGCAATACTTTGTTGAATACCTCAAGCTACCAAATCATGACTTCATCCAGGCTCTGAAGCTCACAGCTGGTGTAGTATTGGTCTGACTTTGTCAAGATTCCAGGGCCTAGAAATGCAAAGCATGGGCTTTGCCCCTATGCTATGTGCACATACAGGTGTGGAACCATCCTGTCCAGAATGGTGGGAAATATGTCTGTGAGTTCTTCCATCCATCATCTCCAGAAATCCACTCTCCCAACAACTTTCTGGTCTGCTCCATGGTCAAAACTGACTTTTCCCCAGTGTCATGGCATGGCCCAGAGCACAGCCAGCTCCATGAAATCATGCCAGTACCTTGGGGCTCCCTCCTACAAACCCTGCACATCCTGTGGTGCAGTTGTGTGCAGCACCTCACCTTCCCATTGGATTTCTCTCTCTTGACTCTAATTATACCATCTTTCACCATTTCCTTAGATCACCAAAACCACCATCCCTGTGAAAGAATTAACTTTCTCAAATAGCTTTTCAATTTTATTCTTATTTACCTTTAGCTTGGTTTTCTCAGGGTTAAATACTAGCTGGTTTGTATAGTTTTGGTTTGGCTTTTTTGCTGTTGTTGGTTCGTTGGTAGGTTTTTTGTTGTTCTTGACTCCCTTTCTCCAATAGTTGATATATTTTTACAAACTTCTCAGCACCTAAGGACTTGTGCAATGACACCTTCTGGATGGATTGTTTCAGCTCTGCCTGCAGGTCTATAATTTATGCTTTATCATTTGATTAAAAAACACTTTGAAAATAGTCATTGCAGTTGCAATACTTAGACTGCTATTTTCAGTGTACTCTACTGCCTTCCTGTTCTACTCTTTATAATTAGCAACTCCTGGAATTCCTTTCAGAAAACTTTGCAAATATTTATATAGGTTCCTTTATCTTTTCAGTATTTGCATTTACTGTTACATATAACATGTAACTGGTAACATCTGAGTGGACTTAGATACAGCAATATAATACAATAACCTAAGAAACATTGCGGTGGATTCTAGGAAATGACCCAGCACACTGAAACATGTACAGGATACATTATCCAGTTTCTCTGCTGTGTGTACACAGTCACAAGTTACATGGCCAAGACACTGAACAACCGTTCTGTCCAGGAGTCAGTGGAAGCTTAAATCACAGGAGGTAGTTATTTAGATATCATTGTCTGAAAATTAGCACCCTAGTTACACCAATCTTTCCAAATGAGCTAGGGGATGAGAATGGAGCCAAAACTTTTTCCAACTGAAAACACTCCCATTATCTTTAGCTACTCAGAGGACTGCAGACATGGTAAATTAAACTCAGCCTGCTTTTATAAATGTAATTTTTCATTCTGCAGCCGAAAAATATTTTAAATGTGGGTTGATTTACAGTATGTATGATGGTCTACTTTTGGAAAAACTGCCTGCCTTTCCATGTGCTATACTGCATTCCTTATGAAAATAAGTTACCATTTAGGAAGGTGGGTACATTCCCTCAGAGAAATTAAAGGTTAGATTTTCAAAAAGGGAATAAATGAAATATAAATAAAAACCCTATCATATTTGTCAAAGGTTGCATATTTGGCAAAGCTTCAGCTCTGTCTCCCCAGTGGTTACTGCACTGCACCCCTTTCCCACAGACAGGGCACCAAAGTGATGGCTGGGTGCTGCTATGCAGCTATTTTAGTCTGTGAGTACAGAAGGAAGATGACCCTATTTGGTGATGCAAGACATTCTGGTGCATCTGGCTTTTCTAATATTATGGGCTAATCATTTTTTATTGAGCCATAATAATAGTGATAGTGATTTTTATTTCTTGCTGTGACAATTTAGCAGAAATCAGTATCTCATTCAAGCAATGTGACCAGCAGTTCACTGTTCATGGTTCACTGTTGGGAGGAAGAAAATGTGTTTCTACAGAGTTTGAAAATTATGTTTAAAGACTGTGGAACAGCCCTGGACCAGAACATCACCTCTAATCCTGCAGATTCACCACTGGACAAGCAAGGAAGGAACTGTAGGCAATTACATTGGTCGTTTCTGCTTCCTTTGGTGGAAATTGCAGGGAGTGAGTGGTATCTGCACAGCCTGGGACCAGTGGTCTGGCTGAAGGTCAGGGCTGCACAGGTGCCTAGAACCAGCAGAATTTGGGGAATGGGGAGGTCTGCTTCAACCTGCCTTGCTCTCTCCTACCCCTTGTCCATGCCAGTTCAGCCACATCTGCCCTTTTTCTACCACTAAAACATTGCTAAGTGTAAAAAGGCAGTTTTGCATGGGCCATATCTGGGTGGCTGAAGGCCATTTGGTGCTTTCCACAGGCTGGACTGCTTGGTGGCTTGTATTTCAGTATGTTAATTCTTCTTTTATTTTGTTCTGCCAGTGCTGTGAAGCACACCACCCTACCTTCCCCTCGTTTTCTATCAGCTTAAAATAGCCTAATTTTCTAAGGTTTCTTCTGAAATGTGAATTAATACCTCCTGTCAACACCTTGCTTGTTCTGGTTAGATTATTCCCAGCTGACTTGTGTTTTGCACACTGCAGAAAACAGCAAAGGGAATTGGGAACTCTGGAGAAGGGCTTATTGGTTGCACCTGCAGAACTCTTGTGCAGTTTAAGGATTATTTTTAACACATGTTATTGATTAATTCTTCTGCAGGGAACTATTGACCCAAAGACTGTCACATTCAACTATTCAACTCTTTTCTATGTGTATTTCAATGTTTTCTGTCAATATTTTGCAATTCCTCTACTTCATCAGGAATCACTAAAAAACTGTATTTGGGATCACAATCAGAAAAAAGTTTGGACAGAAAAAAGTATGAAATAGAATGTTTTGAATATGAAGAGCTATTGGTATTTTTCACTTTATTATGAGATTAATATCTTCAAATTTTTCATAAATTAAAAAAGAGACAAAGAATAACAAGATAGATAAATTGAAAGAAAGAATATTTTCTTCCTGTATTAAGACAAATCTACAGTGAAGTAAATATATGAGGTGTTAATTTCAAAGATAAGAAAAAATGTCTGAATTTCTTCTTACCGACTTTCTGAACTAAATTTTTCTTTTTTTAATACTTCTCTAATTCTTCAGCTGACTAATTTGGACAAAGATGCTACAGTTGGAGAAGGAAGTGTTTTATTTTCTTTACATATGCACTTTTAACACAATTTAAGTTGTGATGGCTAACCTACAGTGGTACTGCTTCTAAAGCTGATTATATAGGTGTGTCCTATATGAGCAGCTGAATAGATGGAAAACAGATTAATATAACTAAAAGCAGGAAAACATAAAAGTTACAGAGAAATGGGATGCAGCAGGTGGAGGAATTTAGTGCAAGTGCTTTAGACTAGAATTTTCCAGCTACAAAACTTAAGGTCAAATCTTTACATTTGGGCAAGAAATATGAAGAAAAATTACACACCATATCCTATGGAGACCCCCTGTCTTGGAGGTGGGGTGTGCTACACCTAGCAGGATCTTAAAAGGAACTGAGAGAGTATTTACTCTACCAACATTCCCACCACTGTGCATTAATGACAAAACACTCAACCAACTTTTTCAGAGGTGGTCACTTCTCACTACTAAGAGAGAGAAAAAGCCAGCACTATAGGCTGTAATACACTTGATGGAAGATTTGAGATATGTGTTCTAGCTCTGTATAGGTCATTTGAGTAAGCCCATAGCCTTCTCAAGCTGTTATATTCTATTTAAAGATCCCAGATTGGCTCTTTTAGTAGCTGTGAAGAAAAAAATCACAGCAAAGGGGCACAGATGATGGCCCTTTTAGAAAATCAATAATCCTCTGAAATTGTCTTGTTCTATTTTAAGGAACTCAGATTCAGAGGTTACTTATAGGTATTTAGATCTTAGAGGTTATGTGCAGCAGTTTCAATAAAAAAAGACATTGGCTATGCATGACTTCACTGCAGATTGAACCATATCAGATAGCACACTTATCCTATTTTTTGGATTTTCCTGTGGATTGTTGGGCTGCATAGCACATTCAACATAAGTTCAGTTTGAGACTGTACCCAGTTGTCTGAAAAAGTAAGGGTAAAGAGAAGGAACATTATGATGGGCATTTTAAAATTTTGTGATAGCACTCTTAACATTGTAAGCTAATATGTGAGAAAAAGGTCTTCTTGCTCCAAAGTTGAAAGATGTAAATTGTCATTATTTGACCCTTTTTAAAATTGTGAATTGGTCTCCTTTTCCATGATAAGATGAGAAGAGAGGGGAAAAAATACAAACACTTGAAGAAAAAACAGCTGCAGGAAGCATGCAGCTAAGAGCAGCAAGAGACCAGCAGATGCCTGACAGCCTGTTGAAAAGTGGTAAGTTCTTCACAACCTGCAGCAGGCAATTGAATCAGGCCCTACATGTGTAAGAACTAGAAAAAAGAATGGCACAGCAGATATTCTGTGACATCTAGCCATCAGTGCAATACAGTAATTGTTGTAGCTGCTACATATTTTAATATGTGCAATAAGATAAATGGTAAAACTCTTTCCCTTCTGTTTTATCTTATCATTATTTTTTTTGAATGCCAAGAACAGTTTCCTTTCCTAGTACAAATTAGTCACAACTTTGAGATGATGTAATCTGTTCTGACATTTGTTTATTTCAAATCCTTTTTGGTTTTGTCCATAAGGTTAAGACTCTGGTCAGAGAAAAAATATTGGTATTCAAAACATTTGAAATTAGAGCAAATATCTGGAGGAAGGAGACAAGAAAGAGGGCTTATGTGATATTTTTGCGATTTCCTGAATAGAGAGTGATAAAATTTTGGTGGTTTTAAACTGCAACTTTTAGGAAGCCTTGTGCTTGGAGCTGGAGTGTAATTCCATCTTTCTTCATTCTCCAGAATTTTTTTGTCCCCCCAGTTTGCTGGATTAATAGTCATTGTTTCTTGGAACAGAAGCCAAAGCTTCTTCTACAGTTCCTCTGTCTATTCCTGCTGTAGCAGAAGGTAAAAACCTGTCCCATACTACATGTAGTTGCAGATTTTCTATAATAAGGTTACCAAACCCACAGGATTAGGCTGAAGAGTAAAGGACAGAATAGAATTCTAATAAAAGTTCTGGTGCCAAATTACCACAGAAATATACAGGAAAGCTGTGGTACACACTGGAAAACCTGGACCTAGACTAAGGGATGAGTTCTGAGCTTAAGACTCTTAAATTTATAAGTAGGCATTTGTAATTCTGGTAAGTGTCTAAGTCCTGGTTATAGCTACAGTTGGAATGGCTGTTAAAGTTCCAGCTCTAGTGGTCAGTGGCTATTCAGAAAATTTGAATCATTTGCCAAATGCCACCTAAGGTATAGTAAGGAACCTGAGATGCCTACACAGTAGCTGACAGCCGGGTGAGACATATCTGGGCATCTGAAATGATACTAAATGCTTCTGTGTGGGACATCAGGCTTAAGAAAGGCACATAACAGAAGTTTTGACATTTAGCTGTGCAGGAATCTGCAAGCCTCAAACTGAGTCATGTCCTAGGGGCAGCTTAACAACATTGACACCTTTTTTAACTTTTTTAACACCTTTTGCTCTGAACTCACTGCAGCCAAGGCTATAGAGAAAGGGAAAGTCCACAAAGTTGCTAATTGGTTTTTGAGGTATTTTCTACCGGTTCTCAACAGATTACAGAGGGTACATGCCACGCATGCAGTCAATTAGTCACTTTTTTTTTTTTCTTTTGAGTGCCTTTGCATAATCTGCTTTTATAGGTTTCTTCTGTGGAAGTGGATGAGATTTAGTCCCTTGGTTTATGACCACCATCTATGCTGCTATGTGAAAATTGTGCCATAATATCTTGTTATTATTTCTAGATCTCCTTTTTTGATGGAGAAAGGGAAAAGCAGAACCCAGAGTACTGATGTGTACAGTAGCAATGGCAGAGCAGATGAGCAGGAAATACTGCTAAAATTCTGGGAGTGGCCAAGATTTCCTGATTTTCTGACACTGCATTTTGGAAATATCATTAAAAAACATTTTCCTCACTTCTATAGCTTTGCCATGTGTCCCTTACCTTTGATGACTGTTTGGTTTACCTAGACAAATTCTGTCAGGATCCCTTTGTGTGAGTTTCTTCTTTTACTTTGCAAAGTTCCAGAAAGAAATGAAGGTAATTATGAATTGCAAATGAAGAGGAGAACAAAGATGATGACAAGCTGTAAAATAATGAACATTGATTGCTTAACAATGATGTAATTTTCCAAATGAAGACCTATTGGATTCTATCAGAGCTAGTTGTGGAACTTGCAGTACATAGATTCTTTTAATTTTAATATTTTTTCTTCTGTAGGCCTGTATTTCTATATCTGAACAAAGTAATGCTGTTTCATTTTATGCCTTTTATAAATGTTTATTATTTCAAAATGGTCTGTCTGAAGTTAGAGAAATGATTTATTTTCAAGTACTACTTAATTAAACATTAGGCTCTGAAATAATAATGTCAGCTCATTTCACTCCTGCAGATGAAAGTATAACATGTCTGAAAATTAAACTATTAAGCAAAGAAAGATTTGAAAATAAGTTGCTAGTGAAATTTTTAATTTTTTTTAGGAAACATTATCAGTATCAGGGATAGAATTTTCTGTTTACTTAAAACATATTTTACTATGTTAATTACTGTTGGTGGAGAGCAAGTGCCAGTCTAAATAACATGCAAATGGTCAATGCTTTACTTTTTTTTTTTTTAATAAAGAGGTTTTACAGGTCATTCTGCAGTATAATTAACCCATAAATTTGTTCAAGCTAGAAACCATCACCCATCATAATTATGTACAGGACTGGGTATAAAAGGAACCTAATCTCATTTCAGGTTCTGGAATGGATATTTTGATTAAATTAGCAAACAGAGATGACAACGATAATAAAATGCTTTACTGCTGATGGTGGAATGCATCAGTAATGGTTGTCTGGGAAGCTCTGCCAGACTCTTTGCCAAATACTGAAAACATTACTCTTCCTCTGTAAAGCTAGAGGTGCGCAAGTGAGATGTGATAGCAGAGAATGAAATGGCCCATATGCTAAATTACGCACTGCTCACGCACTGCTCATGCCTTGGAAAAGGACACTCATCAGGAACACGAAGCAAGGGCTGGGCTGCTCCACTTCATCTCATCTTACGTTGTGCTGGCCCAGGGAGCTGCATGGAAATGAGTGCCCCATTTCTGCGTCACCGGTGGCCCTGGAGCTTGTGCCACCCATGCTGCCGGGTGTGTGTCTGCTCATTAGGGGCCAGGGCAGGAGCAGGGAGTGGGAGGCAGAAATACAGTCAGGAAGGTGCATCCTGATTTGGATACTGGGCTAGGAGGAAGGTGTGATTTTTCAAAATCACACTATGCTGGTGTGGCTTAACTTCCATCTCTTTCAGATGTAATACACCATAGTGGGCATGGATCCCCAAACAGGACATCCTTTCATTTCAGTTTTACACACATGACAAGAATATAAATGGCAAACACTCTGACCTTCAGCCAGTAAATATCCAGAGCATCCTCCATGGTATGCAGTGACTGTGCATAGCGGGGGCTCAACATTCCCCCTTTTTTTTGCCCCGAACTTTCCCCATTTAATTTAGTCATTTGAAATCTGATTATGTTCCACAAGAATCAGGAAAGGTAGATGAATGATGATTCTTTACTCAATCCTCAGGTAATGCTGGCGTGAGAGCTGTAGAAAGGAGCCAATGAAATGCATTTAGAGGCACAAATGCATCAGCATCACTGATAACACCTATAGATGGCTTCTTTACAATCCCTATCTGTCCACCATTGTTAGAATAGGAAACTGAAGGAATCTTCCTATTTTATTCAAAATGGTGTAACAGGGCATGTTCTCCCAGTCAATAGCTTTTCTATAGGAGTTAACAAAAATATTCTCAGGGCATACCGTGCTCTTAGCAGTTCTGATCAATAAATATGATCAATAGTCTAGTAACTGTACATTCATAATTATTTTATGATTCTATTACAAAGGCTATTAAGGTATTTTTATAGTACAGACATTTCATTGAAAAGCTTGTTTTATAATCCATTTTTCCCTCTCAGGCTTTTATATTATTTTTCAACTGGTTACTTTAAATAATTATATGACTTTGAGATACTTAACAGTAAAAGGTGGGTGCTTATGATGAGTGAGCTAACAGCAAGTGAGAAGCAGGATTTTCTTCATAAAGCACACAGCTTCACTAGGAAAGCATTTGGATACCTTGTTTCCATAGAATGAGAATGAGCATTGATCGGCCATGACTGGGTCTTACCTCTAAGCCTAAAAAAAAGTGCCTGAGTAGTCATCTGCAAGAAAAATATTCTCACTGATGAAGGGTCTTTTTTTTAAGGAGAAGCACATTTTTGAAATCATATAGTAAAAGATGTACTGTTTTCTGGAGGAAAACTGACAGTGATCTCTGCTGAAGTTTTATAAAGCAGAACTGACTGGGTCAATCAATGGAGTTTATATGACAGAGATAATCAAGGCGGGCCCTTAATTTGGAAGGGATGTGCATTATATTCTCATTAGTGCACCACCTAGTGGGATCATGGGGAAAACACCCGCACATGTAGCAATGCTAAAATCATCACTAATTAAAATAGCCTGGTAAAAATAGATTGACTATGTAATACAGCATTCCCGCAGCAAAAAGGCATATCAGAATTGCTTTTCTCCTTAGTCACTTCAATTCATGAAAGTGAAAAAATTACACTTCCAACAATCAATTAACATAAGAACTCTATGTAGGCATACAAGTCTCGGAGTCTATGTTTGTCTCTCAGCATGCTTTGAGACCACATGTAAGGTAAAGGGTAGTCTTGCCTATTTCAGACCTTTAACCTAACACTCCATTGTGTTTGCAGTTTATTAGACTCCTCTGTTATTACTGGGTTAGGATGCCTAGTAAGTTTTCCATTGCTCTAGCTATTTCTAAACCTTAGCAACGACCAAGATCTATGATGAAGCAGAATTAAACCTGCGCTTCCCAGCTTCTGCAGCTCTTCCTCAGGTGAGGCTGGGCTGTGTGGAGGAGGCGGCATTCCCAGCAATTGGAATTCTATGCGCACGGGGGTATCCTGCAGAGGAAGCGGCTCAGCCCCAGGGCTCTGGGAAGCGTTTGGCCCTGTCATTGTCCCTTTGAAGAAGTGGGGAGGATGCAGAAACGCCTTAAGTGCTGTGCAGGCAGCCTGGAGGCTCACCTGTCACTTCTCAGGTAGCTGGGCCAGGAGGAGCTCTGGTGCTGTGGCCACCGCATCCTCCTTGTCCTCCCGAGGCCGGTACCGGCTGCCCTGTGAATGCATCCTTCATTTATCGTGCTCGTGGCATCTCTTGCCCCCTCTCCCAGCTAAATATTGAGTATCTCTGCATTCAAAGGCACCTTCAAAGAGATCTACAATTTCCCACTCACTGGCTTTGAATTGTCCATTCGCCTTTAGAGAAGAAATGACTCAAGCTGAAGGTAGGGCTGGCAAAGCAGGCTATTAACATAGTAACGCCAATAATATTGTATCCTTGCCCATGTTTTCCCCCTGCTTCCTGATGCAACAGCATCTTTTCCCTAAACGACACTCTCCCCACTCCTCACCCTCACTTTTTCCATTCGCATGGGCTGCGGCTGCCGGGGTTGCCCTGTTGCCCTCGCAGCCCCCGACGCCCGTCAGCAGCACGGTCCCCCAGCAGGCCCGGGCGGAGCCGCCCGTCAGGGAGCGCCCGGCCCCNGCGGGGGGAGCGCGGTACTGGAGCTCGGTCGGTCGTGTCAGCACCAGCTCCTTTCCCCGCACCCTTCCCTGTGACACCCACGGTACCAGGGCTGTGGGCTTGGCGATGCTCTCGGGGGAGGGTCGGGGCCTACAGCGGGTGTTTTATAGCAGCTGGTGAGGAACTGTAGGGTTGGACTCCCGGCTTGTGGAAATGCTTTCCTTGCTGTTCCCGGTCCGAGGTGAGTATTCAGCGGGAGGAGGGGACATTATAGAAGTGGCTGATGTAAATAGTGAGCCCGGGCCTGGCCCGGCGTTATCGCTGTTTGCCTGGTGAATCACTCGTCGCTGCATCAGGAATGGGCGCTTCTTCAAACTCAGCAATTCAGTGGAAGGCTTCACTCCTCTTTGCATGCAGTGCAGGACACCACATCTTAGTGGAAGAAGGCCAGTGATAAAATCTCAGGATACTTGGTTGGAATGCTGTCCTGTGATCCCCTCTGCAAGCCGCTCAAAGGCAGAGGACTGTGCCAGCAGGGCGAGTGGAGCCCTCCTGACGGGTCATTACACAGGCTTGTGCTTTGCCGGCAGTGCAGCCCTTCTGCTTGGAGCCTGGGGATTGTGCAACTGCTCTTAATGGAAAAGAAGGTGAAGGGTGAAAAAAAGAGTTAAAATATGTCAAAATTAGAAGAAAGTGATGCTAAATGGTGGCATTGCTATAACCTGTGTCTGTGTTTGCTTCATGAAGATGCCTTTTGTAGTCTTCAGAAGAATATGAGGTAGTACTCTTCTTGGTGGCTTACACTGAAGTGAAACTCTTGAGAGAGCAGAAGAGAAGAGACCATGAGCTATATGTAGTCATTAGCACCCTGGTAGGCCTCAGAGAGACTCGACATGGCATTGCAATCAGATTTTGTGCAGAGGTAACTTCTCCTTTGGTGCGCTTGATCTGAGCACTTGGTTCAATTCAAACAAGGCACCATGAGGGAGGATTGGGTGAGAACAAACAGCACACCAGATATATTGGGCTTCTCATCCATCTTCTTTTTCCCATGAGATGTTTGCCTACCAGCTGCACAAGAAGCTGGACACTTTGAAATGGTCGTCTCAGGTCCATTTTCAGACTTCCCATTCCCTCTCTTCCCCCACAGTTCAGTCCTCAGTGTTCATTTTCCTATTCCTTGCTTCATCGTAAAGCCTTTAAATGCCTTGTGCGCTCCTAGGAAACATAATTCTCTTACTTAAGGCATTTTGCCAAGCACTCTCATGTTCTCATGCATGTTCTCTCAGGCTTGTGAAAGCTATGTGCTTCCTTCACCTAGTTCATCATAAATATCAATGTGGATGAATCAGACAACTGCAAGCATGTTAATTTTTATCCATATATGCTAAGTGTTGGTGATGCATTAGGCCTAATAGAATTTCAGGCTTCTGCAATTTAGTTTCTCATGCTGAGCAGTTTAAATGTTGCTGCTTTAAATTGCATCTTCATTCAACAGAATCATTTTTAGGAAAAATTACTAAAACACTGACCAGTGCCACAATCTAATAATTATTCCAAAAAACCCAAACATAGAGCTGGTAGATGATGAAAGCTTGGTTTTGGTAGGTTTCAGCGTCAGTAACATGGCAAGGCTAAGGGAATTATGCAGAGTAGGTAGGAACTTAACTTTTGACATCTTTTCTGTTAGTGTTGATGCAGTTTTAAATAAACTTTGCTTTTTCCTACCATATATGGATTTAAGTTTGACTTCTACCTGAAACTAGAGGATAAAAAAAGAGTCTAGAAACTTTTCTTTTACGAAGGCAAGAAGAATTTAATTTTACTGCTACTTTGTTTGCATATTTGTTATGCTCCACAGTTGGTTTTGTATTATGGAGGCTTACAGTCTGTGTGTGGACCAGGATTTCAGCGCATTAGGAGCTGTAAAAGGAGAAAGTGGGAAATGTAATGTTAGTCTCTAAATTTTTTAGCTTAAATATGAAGGAAAAAAAGATGTATGTCCAGGAAAAATTAAACCTCCCTCATCCGCAAAAATAATGACAGATTTAATGCTCGCCTGTATCTTACTAAGTCAGTTGCTATGAGTCAGTTATGAGAATCCCTCAGATGCTGCAAGTTTTTCAGCAGTTCATCACCTTTGCCTGTGTTTTCACCCTACTTGAAGAATGTTGCACTTTTTTTTGGGAGGGGTAGTTTATAAAGGAAACCACATATTGTTTAGGAGAGGCTTTGTTACTGTGATCTTTATCTAGGAAAAAAAAAAATCCTGTAAGGAAAGCCCCATGACTTGTTTCTGGATACTTAAAGGCATAAAATCAGATTTAAATTCAGATCAGATTTAAATTTTCAAGTGTTCTATGGAATGCAGTATGTACTTTTTGCTTTCTGAAACTTAAAGGTCCATGTAAACGTTTTTAGGTCCTAATGCTGTAACAGTAAAACTATTGCTTAAGGGTTTTTATCATAATGTATCTGGGCTAGATTTCTGGGAGAAGGAGGATTCTTCAAATATCTAAATGAGAAAATAAAAAATAGATTAGGTGCTGATTAACTGTAGCTGACTGGAGTCTTCAAAATATTTGTGTGACTGCTGTGGAATCTGACATGTAGTGCTTGTTACGTCACTTCCTTTTGTCCTGATGGAGCTTTCAGAAATGACACTGGGGAGCTGCTTAGATGTGGAGATTTCTTGTTTCTACATTCATAGCTGATGGAAAAGTGGATTTTTTTTATGCCTGACAAACACCTTTCTAGAAAGTATGTTGATACTAAGGTTCACTTTTTGTTTTGGTATGGAGTGGCCGTGTGATATAGGAACTAGTTAATGCAGAAATTATGAAAAATATATTCAGTCCTTTGAATTCTTTAAACCTCAGTGTACAGTGAGGTCCTGCCTCAGTTAGTGTTAACTAATATTTAACATTTAACATTTCTGATTTTTCATTTCATTTGTGCCTGTAGATTCAGTTCCTTGGACTTTCTACAGTAGCTTGACAAGCTGAATTGGCACTAGTGTACTCCCAGAGGCAGAGTTGTTGAGCAGAAGATAAAATGTACAATCAGAAACTCACACCTGACTGAAACTTTTAGAGGAATTGAAGACTACCACAAGTGCAGCTGCGTTCCAGTTTGAAGGCGAAGTTTACTTCCTGCAACTGCAGCAGGCTTTTAACTTCCCTGTTTTGTAAGTTGTGCAGCCAGTCATACCAAAATATCTCACGACAGAGTAGTTAAATGCTGTGAAAGTGAAAAGGGGTAATTCCTATGGAAATTCAGTGTCTTGATGAATGCTCTTATCACCCTGGATGGAAGGAAGTGATTGGTGCATGCCTGTTTTGTTTCCTGGTGGTTGAAACCCTGACCTTGTCTAGGTCATTAGCAGTTGACTTTCAAGGGCTCAGCTTATCTGTGTTTTCAGAGGAGTTTGAGTAACTCAGCATTAAAAAGTGAAGGGGTTGTGAGTGGAAGTAGGGTGTTCATCTGGTTCGGATGCCTGTGTTACTGTGAGAACTAGAGGGAGAAAGTGTGGTGAAGATTGGGAGGTGATGACAGTTGATGGCTGTCCTCTTACCTCTCTTTCTGTCTGTTCCCCAGACCAGTCACTTACTCTGTCCCCAACCGGTACTATTAAATAATAATACGGGAATAGCTCTGTTAGCAGAAGAATGTACATGGAGTAAGCCAGCTGTGGTTTACTGGTTTACATTGTTTACAACTGTGGCTATCCTACAAATTTGCTATAAATCTCAATTCTTAAGTATTGTGAGTTGATGAAAAGAATTGTGTCAACAATTAGAGAGATCTGCATGTGCAGTTGAAAAGCTGAACTATATGCTGTGGACTTTGCAGTCTGTCATCTGAACATCTTGCTATCTATTGTGTTTGGCTGTAGTAGAAAGTTGAAAAACCCTTATGTATTTAACAATTACGTTTGTCAGTGTAGTGGAGTGTAACTTCTTTAAACATACAGTTAGCTGTAGCAATTTGCAAGACAAAGAGAAGCAGTAACTGCTTTTGTCAAGGCTTGGATGAAATATTCAGTGTATCTCTCTTGATTGTAAAAGTATTCCAGAGAACAGTGTTACAGGCAGCTGTTTGGTGAATACAAATACAAAAGAAGAAAAGCCAATAATGAAAAACTGTTTCAGTTAATTCTACACAAGGTAGCTTGGTCTTTTGCGATCTCTTCTCCTTAGCAGTGGCATTTTAACATTACCATTAAACATACTATTAACTTTTTACATTAACTGTAGTATTTAACTAAAAAGATTTTTAGTCAGTAGCACTGTAGTTAGCATGCTACTAAGGTATCTAGAAGTAGTCATAACTTTTAAAAAAACCTGTCTGCAGTTCTGAGAAATCTTTTTCAAACTTTAGTTTTTAGGTGGTTTCTTTGGTTTTATGCCTGTGATTGTATTTTTCCCTGAATTGGTAGATTTCCTTACTTAGTCAATACACCAAGGTATAGAGGCATTTATTTGCTGTAAAGTTTGAGTGGGTTTGGTCTTACGATACAAATTCAGTGCAAAGTTGCCTGGAGTTTCCAAAAAGATCAAAGGTTGTAATAACAGCCTTGGCCTAGATAAGTGGGATTTAGGCTGGCTCACTGGCTGACTCCAGACTTAAGTCAAAATAACTTGAATCTGCATGTGGTACAGACAAAGACAGGGAACTACACTGCAGACAGCTATCATGACTCTCAGGCAATAGTGCAGCAAGTAGAGGAGTGCAAATACACTCCTTGTCGCCTCATCTGCAGTCAGGTTGTTCATTAATAGGGGATACCTCAGAGTGTGGAGACTCAAAACAGGGTTTGGGATTGTAGTGAAGCAGCCATTTCGGAATCATGCAGGGTTTGTCCTCATGGTAGCAGCAGCTTCTTCATGGGGCACAGGTGACGTCACCTGCAGGGCAGCAGGGCTGGGCCTGTTCTCTGTAGTTATGTCCCTGGTGGAGTTTTGGTGGGATGTACAATGTCGGGATCAGTACAGTGTCTTGGCTCCACTAGAGATCATTTAATGTTACAGAGATATGAAACCGGTTGTGTTTTAAAACAGCCAGGGTGTTGCTGCTGGTATTAATGCAGGCATTTCCAAAGGTGGAAGGAAATATTTGGCTACACGGACTGTTAATTGCTTGTATTTTAAAAAAGTTAGTAAGGATTTGAGTTTTCAAATTATAGCCCAGCTGCTGTCATACTTGACAAATCAGTTGGCCTTTTTATTTCCTTCTTTTCACACAGTGAATGTGCTTTCTTTTTCTGTATACCAGAAACTGAGTTTTAGCTGTGTCTCTAAACCAGAAGCTGATGGGCTAGAAGAGGACATTGCTTGGAAGGCACATGGTTTGGGTTGATCAGTGGAAATGTGGGGAAGTGGTGAAGTTAAAATGTTCAACCTGTGAAGGTGATGTGCAGGAGAGTAAGCCTGGATGAAATTGTGGGATTGTGTTGGATGTGCTTGATTATTCTGCGTTCTCACTGCAGAACAGATAAACTGCCAGTTTTGATTTGCACAGATATTGTAATCTGTCTTGTTAATTTCTATTTAGGATGTGAGCAAATGAGCTTGTGCTGAAATTTGATCTATATGGATGGAAAAACAATAAAAATGTGTTTGAATACCCAGGTTGTTGAAAAATGAATTAATATTGACAAATGCAGCAGCTGAAACAGGATAAAGTGCTAATTCATAGAATTTAGGTAACACTGGGTTAACCTAAAAACTGAAGTTGATGCAAATGATTGGTGTTTAGAGGAAACTGGGTGCTGCCTTTTTTCTGATGTCTTGTGTGATATCTGCTGAGTTTTTTTTTTCCAGTGGTTACTTATGCTGGATTGTATTGGATGGGTGATATATGGTATGTAAATAACAATATAATTGGCTTGGGATGTAATTCTTCAGAGGGTTTGGCATTTTCAGATTAAACATACAGCTTTTTTTCTGGAATGATGAGAAATAAAAATTACACTCTTTCTTTGATAACAGTGGGGAAAATACATAAGTTTGACGAAGAATAAACTCTGTCTTTGAAGTACAGTGCTTTTGGAGAGGATAAACATTAGTGTATGGAGTTTTCTTTAATCTTCTCCCCTGTATTCTTTAAGAAGATGAACCAATATAAACCAATGACTGAAACATAACTATTGTTTTTTGTAGGTAGAGAGTGTCTGTCATTTTCCTGTTGTGGGTGACTGTGACAGCAGACCTACTCAGCCATGTCGTATGGACCAGGTTTTGAGGATCCCAATCAACTAGCCCAGCGCATAACTTCTAACATCCAGAAGATCACACAATGCTGTAAGTTGCCTTTGTGCATGTTTTGTGTAAAATTTTAGTAATGGTGGTGCCCCCATTCAAGGTGAGTTTCTCAGATTCCTTTGTGGGAATTAACTGGGACTCTGCCTACTCATTTGGCATGTTTGTGGTACCCTATGCAGCATGTCCATTCCTTCCTTCATGTGTATGGTTAGCAGTGATCTGCCATGGCAAGTACAAATAGTATCACTCTGTATTCACCAGTTTTGTCCTGGCAGTTAAAGGGCACTTTAAGATGGTAGGTTGAGGTGTCTGCTGAGCAAGGATTGCATCAAGTGTTCTCTGAAGCTTGACTTTTTTTTGCAGGGACAGAAGCTGTGGCCTTGCAGCTTCCCCTTGTCCCTTGTACGTCTTGCAAGTTTTAATATACCTGTGCTTAGTTTCATGCTACTTTTTTAGCCACCTAACTGGGGTATTCAAACTAGAGGTGAATTAGACTGCTGGGATTTTCATTCCTTTTTGCCTTTTCTGCCATTTTCCATTTTATTTTTAATGTGTGTGTATAGGAAGCAAATACAACTTGATTTGCAAATGATGTAAAGTATATCGTTCATCAGAAGGGGGGTAGTCATGAACAACATGTGGCTAGTTTTGGTACATGTGTTTTATGTTGTGCAGAGTGCATGCAGAAACGAGTATTTTAATGTTAAAACTTCAAATTAATTCTGGACAGTAAAGTATGTCAGTTTTTATTAAAATTTTGATCTTTGTTTTGCAAGACAAGTTCTAGAAGCTGATATTTGTGGCACAGGTTAGTGGCACAGATTGGGTTTTTTCCTATTTTTTCAGTTACATTTTGTATTTTCTTCCAGAAAGAATTTAAGATCTCAACAGACAGGAATTGCAGTTTTGCCTTATTGAAAAGTTTCTGTACTTCAGGGTTGTATTTCCACAACCTAAGTTAACAAACCAACTCTGTAAAAGTCCTTATACTTTATTTCCTAAAATCTATTCAATGAATTCATTCAGTCTGATGGCTTCTAACTTGGTCTTCCAGAGGCAGCTGCCAACTTGTGACAGACGCTGAGGCTCCAAGATGTAAAAAAAAAAGGTTTTCTGTCAGGTGAAAACATAAAGTCAGTGATTGAAACTGCAGTATTGTGAAAGTTGCTGAACATAATTAACCGTCTTGTGCTGGACTCAGTGATTCCTTAATCTTATCTTTCCCCTTCCATCCCTTCTCTTCCTTCTTCTGTGTCTCTTCCCCAGGGCATGCTAACAGCAAGCTGCCCATGCATAGATAGGAGATATGCCAGAAGAGTTATCTGCAGTCCTGCTGTCTTTTGTATTTTGAAATTCAGATGGCTAGAATCTGAGCGATAGATAGGTGCTACTGCCATGCCAAGCCCCAGGTCCAAATGTCTCCTAGCCCCACTGCTGCATGGCTTCAGAAACAGAAGCTTTGCTCTGAAAAGCTGCTGCCAAGCACTTTTCTAGTTCTGGTAGGGACACAGCTGGATTCCACCCCATGCTCTTCTGTAGATCTGACTGAACTGTAACTGCTCAGTTACTCTTGCAGTCCATTCTCTGTTAGATTTTATGAGGATCTGGATGCTATGGACATCCTGAATGTGTTTCCTTAACTGAGGTCTTTAAGGACTTAGAGACTCTTTTCCATCTTTTTTTTTTTTTCCCATGTGTAATAACCTGTCCAGCTTTTTATTGGAATATGTGAGCTGCAGGAACTTCCAAGTCAGATAGGAAGAAACTTGCAATCTTAGGCACCTATAGTGCTAGTGAGATACTGAACATGTCTCTTAGACTGTTATTTATCATCTTGATTAGGAAGGAAGGGGGAGAGAGACAGGAATCTTGACCCTAAATGCATGGGTTTCCATCTAAGCAGTTGGCTTGGTTTTTCACCTCTGCCCAGAAATGCTAAGCATTTGTGAGAGGTGTCAAGACACTTGAATTCCTCTTGGTTAACCTGGAGGTGTGTAGATACTCTGGTTTTCAGAGTGAGATTAATAGAGGAAGAGAATTTCATTTCAGATCACCAGGCTACTTCAGGAGGTACCTCAAAACTAGTTCACACTTCTGCTAGCATGCAAACAAAGTGAGAATACTGCTACAGAGATGGAGATGAGATACAGTCTAGTTGAAAGGAAATTGGCCCTTCCAGCTACAAGCTGGCCCTTTAACTTGTTGGAGAAATACAGAACTTCCTATATTAGTGGAGCCAAGATTTTGTAATACACCAGAGTTTATGGGAAGTAGCATGGGTGAGAACAACAATCTTTAACATTTCTTCAAGGTTGAATTATTACATACCTTCCAAGTAATAAATCTGATCTGTTTCAAGATAAAATATGCATATTAAATACCTCATACTTCATAATGCATGGGCAAGATGCTGCTGTTGTATTAATACTCTTGTTCTTTCCTAGTTCATCTAGCCCACTGTTACTGGTTGATTAGGAAAGCTCCTCTCTGTGCTGGTTTAACACACTACTTCAACAATTATATCAGTTCCAAGATAGTATTCTTTCTGGTTTGGGTTGTTCTTTCTACATTTGTGTTTGGTAACATCTTGGTTAGCCTTTTAATTTTAAAGAACAGTTTTTTTGATCCAATCATGCCATTGATTGTTTTGTTGAAGATGTGTTGAGAGCTATGAATTGCTTCTGCTTTGTACAAACCTTTGTTCTTTGTTAAAACTACTGTAATAAATGCTATCTGTACTGGGCTGTTTGAGTTTCTTTGGAGGAAAGGGTGTTGGTGAGTCCTTTTTAGGACCTTGAAGATTGAAGTTGAGCTAGTCTGATGGGAAGCAGCATATGCTGCTGTCTATCTGTGGGTTGTTTTACACCTGCCTGTGTTTGAGATCCCCAATCCCAGAACATTCTGTGTATAGAAGCTTCTCAGTTGTTCTTTAGAGAAGGATGTGCTTTGTTTCACATTTCCAGCATTTCTGCAGAAATAAGTGATTATGACATCACTTAACATCTAGAGAACAGTCTGCTTTCCTCAGCCTGAAATTCACAGTTTATCAGCAATGTCTCTGAGCTGAGATTTAGGGAACTAGTCTGTGGGGTATTTCTCTATTACGTTTGTTAAAACTGTTTCACGGTGAAGCCAGAGTTGCAAAACTTAATGCTGCTCTTGGCATTCGAAGAGAGCGGTGAGCCTCAGGCAGGAGAGGGAGAGTTAGGTTCTCAGACCCACTCTTGGAGTTTTTAGAGTATCCGTATGACTCTGAGCAGTGCTCTGAAGTCTGGGGAGTCTGAATCACATGTGCTCAAATGAGCTGCAGTGTTGTGTGCTGAACCTTGGTGAGGTCAGCGATGCCTGCAAGCCATGTCTCACTGGTTTGGTTTCAGGTCTGTGTTAACAGTGATGAGAAGCAGATCTGCAAACAGCTAAGGGAACTTCGGATTTAAATAATAAAGCCAAAGGAGTGTATAATGAGCTAGACTTGGGCAGCTGCTAAATTTCTGTCTTAACTAGAACGCAACTGGTGGTTAAGGTTTGATGGTCTGTCTGGATTGTAGTCCAAACTAACTGTAATTCTCATTTCAGGCCTATATTATATCTGTTTATATAATCCAAGTGACCTACATTTCATATTTTAAATGTCCAGTGCATTTGAAGGTGGTTGAGATTTGTCCCTAACTTTCTGACTATGAAGAACAAGAATATGGAGGAGAGAATATGTGGAAGAGTATATGTGGGAAGTAAAGCTCCAACCTGTCTGGCCTTTGCAGACAGAACCTATTATCAAGGTGGTTTAATCAGTATTTACTGAAGGAGCAGTTGTTCTAGAACTGGGTTTCACAGGTAGCACTCTCACTTATTTGGCAGCTTAATGGCAAAGCTATTAACTTGAGACAAATCTAAATGCCTTCCTTCAGTATTTCCTTGTAATATTTACTCTTGGTTGCTTGTTTACAGCAACAGGATAGACAAGGACTGAGTGTGATGCACAGATAGAAGCTGAACTATCAAAATACATTTCTCTGTGACAAAACAAATTCTGCCTGCTTACAAAACTGTATTTCTACCAAGGGTGTTCATTTACCCTACTGGGATATGCCTAGGAGGATGAGCGCATTGAATCCATATTTTTGGGGGTTTTTTTGTTTTGTTTTTTTTTGTTTGCTCTCCCTCTCTTTTGGAAGGGCGTACAATTTGTATAAATATGATTTTCCAGCAAGTAGACAGATGGAAGTAGATAAAGCAAAACAAACAAAAAACTGAATTTAAAGGCTTTAAAATATGTAACTTTCAGACTTCTTATGACTGAAGATGAGAGGGAACAGTTCTTTGAAATCTGACCGTTTTCTGTGTTTTAAAGAACTGATTCTCTTTGTGTGGCTAAAAGAGGGAAAGCATTTTATTTAAAAATATATTCCCAAGAGGGAGAAAAATGGGAGTTGCATTCCTCTACAGCAACAACTCCACAGTTATAAATATAGGAAGGATGCAGCTGGAGGAGAAGGTGCCTCTTCTGCTCAGCTGGAAAGATTTGACTTGTGTCTCTGACAGGAACTGTGCAAGAAGTAGCCAGCCATGCTTTTTCCTCCCCCCCACATACTTAAATAACTCTTCCATGTGTGGGTCATTGAGGAAGCAGACTAGTATGCCTTTGTTTTGCTTTGTATTTAATATTTTATTTGTAGCTACCAAATATGCTACTTGGAGCAGTCCCTGAAGAAAAGCATGAATGGTGCAGGCTGGATATGTAGCTGTCAAGTCTTCACTGGCATCTTGAACTGGGCTTTGGGAGCTGTCCATTTAGAAGCAGTTTAGAATGCTGCCTTTTGCTTGGGAACACAGAACAAAGCCTGATATTGGTAAAATATACCCAGTCTTTGGGTTTTAAAACACTTTTTTTAAAGCATTTTTTTCATTTGTTTGCAAACAGTAATCAAGTAGCTAGAGGACGTACGCTAACTGTAGTAATGCATTCATATTCCTTCCCTACCAAACCCACCCTTCACTTCCCAGCTCCTCCAGGTCAAGTCAGCATTTTGTGCAGAGTTGGTTGCAAAGCCAGTAAGAATGGCATGATCTACCCCTGCTCAGTATCGGCACTGTAGGTCACTGATAGAGTATTTGACTTGTTCATTCACAATGAAGATCAGCCCAGCTCAACGAACACATTCTCTGCATGCTGCAGGGTCATAAAAATAGAATTCAGTAGCCACGATCCACATATGGTTGGAGGGAGTCTGTCTTACTTTGAGAGATACTTTCTCATAGGGACTTCTGCTTTCTGCTGACTTCCTTTGCTGTTTGTTAAGGCAGCATAAGTGTCAATTCATATAGAGCACATTCCTGGAAGGTCAGCTTAAGCCAGCAGAGATCCCTTCTGTCATGTGATACGTGTCCTGTGACAACAGTTTTGTTCAATTTCTTTTGCATCTCAAGTTTTGAGCTATAAGCTACTATTCTCACTGAATGTTGTTAAAATGGGAGTCAAATTAGATCAATCATATGACTTTGCTTGTAACTTTATCCAACTGTAGAAAATCATAAATGTAGATTAAACCCTGAAAAGTAGTAAGACTTCTGATAGATGCCTTTATGTTGTGGTTTAAGCTCAGTAGGTAGTTAAAATGTTCTGCTAAAAAGCCTGAAACAGTCATGAAAACTGTATCTGTCACTATGTTTGAAACACCAGCAGGTTCGCATGATTGCTCTTGGCTGAAGAAGAGCACAGATGGGTGCATGGAAAGTAAAGAGATCGCTGAGGTGTTGAAATCAAAGCCTGTATAAAAACAAAATTCTGTTTGGTCTATATATAAAGCGTGGTTTTGTACAGGTGTGGTTCTAAAGAAAATAGGCTACCATTAGAGCTTGTTGAGACTTCTAACAGTGGTATTGTCAGAAATTTCCAATTAGCTGCAGTTAACCAGATTTAACTTTGTGGGAACATACCAGCTGCAACAATTTTTGTATTATTATTGTTGCTGTTGTCCGGAAGGTTTCTTGGATTTAGAATAAAGTTCCTATAAAAGCAGGAAAAGGCTGGTTATTTAGGGATTTTAAGCACCATTATATCCTCCTATATTTCATTTTGTGGACTTTTTCCAAGGCTGAGGAATCGAGGAGAAAGTTAGCTAATTTGGGTCTTTCTAAATGCTTGTCTTTGCAATGAGGTGAAGTTATTAAGCTCACAGTTCTTGTAGAAATAAACTATTCCTGAAAATCTCAAGCCTGAATCATTTCCATGTAGTTCTTAAGAGCTTTTTCTATGTAAAATAGCATATATGTTTAAGGATGCATGCTTCATGGATTTGTCTATGAATGTAAAAAGTTTTTAAATTTTTTCTATGTTTTGTTTTGTTTGTCTTTGTCTTATTTGGATGACATTGCACAAGAGAGACAGGGATTTATTTATGCTAGCAGCAGAATAGACTGAAAAAATGGGTCTTCCATCTATGCCCCAGCACACTGTGTCAATATGTGCAGAAAAGGCAGAATTAGAATTTTTCCTTGATTTTCCTTCACTGCCACTGCATTGCATTACAATTTTTATAAATAGCAAAGTGTCCAGTGAAGACATCCACAATTTTACTGCAACTGTTGCATTTCTGGATGGAGCAAGTATAAATGGACTCACCTTGACAAGACAACTTTTGCAAAACAGCCTGGATTTTCAGCAGAGGAGAAGGGATGTGGCCAGGGTCCTCATGCTTCTTCCCATCTCTAGAGAGTTGTATTTCAGATCCTCTCTAATGTACTTAAAGTGCCTGTTGCAGCTCGGTTTTGTTGGATTTTCTTCCTTGTGGGCAGGAGATTGCATAGCAGCTTGATAATACAGAGAGCCCTCTATCAAATCTATGAAACTGCTGTGCTAGGGGCTGGACACCTGTCAGGGCTTAGAATAAACCCATGTCAGTGATTGATTGTGAGTGACCCTGCAGTAGCAGCTACTTTTGCTTGTGTTGACCAGTCTGTGGTGTGTTGTGTCTCCTTCCATGTCAGCTCCTGAGGTAGCTGCAGTAGTAACCTGGCCTCTTAAAAACCAGACTTCCTTCATGTAAGTGGGTTGGGTTATGGTGTTTGTGCAGTTACTGTTTACTGCAGAACTATGCTTCATTTTCATATTTTAATAAGCTATTGGTATTCTTTAGAAAAATGTTCAAACCTCCTGGTGCCAGGAAGTTACCAGGGATACTTTAGGATAAGAATATAAAGTGATTGATTTAATGACTTCCCCTTGGCTGAGCTGTAATAATTGATTGCATGATCAGTTATTGTGCACTTAAACAATGTGTGTTTAGTGTGTTCTACGCCCACATTAGAAGAACAGCCAATACTTCAATCCTGTTTCAGTGTATCCTTCAAAGACCGTTATAGATAGGAGTACACTAGAATGAAATAATTACAACAGCACTGAAAAAACTGAGGGCAGATCCTGAACTCGAGACATTGGTGCTGGTGTTCCTGGTCACTCTGGGGCATGATTCTATTTAGAAATGCCAGAAGCTATAACAGAACATAAAGAAAACGTTACAAGACTGGATGTTTTCCTACTCTTCCATGCTTACTGAGCCTTTAGTCCTTAGAGCTCAGAGGACAGTCTTCAGGCCCATCCTCATTTTATTTTCTCCTTCCCACATATACATCAGTTACTATTTTTCTGTGCTGGTGTGTTCACCTGTTTTAAAATAATCAGTGCTACACACTGAGTTAAGACGGAATAAAGGAAATTACTTAAAACCAAATTACCGAAGTTTTTAGATACTTGATCCCAACAAGGTGAGTTCCTGGGGATGCTTTTTAGTGTAAGCTGGTATCTTTTGACTGGTGTCCTGGATTTGATTCCTCTGATAAACTGTCACTCTTGGTTAAAGTAGGGCTAGCAAGACAGCACTGTGGCATTGTGATTTATGTAAAATTTGAGGGAGTGTGAGCTGGACTAATAGCTTTAAAGAGTGTCTTACATGGAAGACTTTCATCTGATGGAGATATTGCAACTAAATCTGAATCACTGAATCATAGAACAGCTTGGGTTGGAAGGGGCATTACAGATCATCTGGTTTCAATCCCCAGCCATGTTCAAGGATGCCACCAACTATATCATGTTGCTCAAAGTCCCATCCAACCTGGTTGTGAAGAATACCCAGAGATGGGGCATCCACAGCTTCTCTGGGCAACCTGTTCCAGTGCATCATCACCCTCACACTAGAGGATTTTTTTCCTAAACTTGTTCTTTCCGACTGAAGTCTTTCTGCCTTGTCCTGTCCCTAGGTGCCCTTGTAAAAGGTCTCTCTCTTAATTTTCCTTGATCTAGGAATGTTTTCTGCCACATCTCCTCATCTTTAGTCAAGTACCCTCTGCTGAAGTGTGGAAGGAAAACACATTGAATTGGATTTGAATAAATTGAGGAAGTCTGTTTTCCCTAGGCAAAAGCAGTTTGAACTGGTGTTATTTTAACAAATAATTCTTTTGTTCTGGTAGCCTGCTCTGAAGGGACTCTGAAGTTTATTAGATTCCACACAAATTAATCTGTAACTGGATGTGCTGTTCGTTGACTTACTTGTTCAGCTGGAAAGAAGTAGGAGATTTCTTCATAGTTACCCAGCCGGTCTCAGCGCATGTGAGGTATTTGACAAAGCATTTCTGCAAGGTGACTGTGCTGGTGCTGTAGTCACTGCTTATTTGCCTTATGAAGCCATAACTGGAGCATAAGGCTCACATGGAGCAAATCAAATGTTGCGTTAGGTGTACACAAAGGAACACTTAGCTGATTCTGTTTATTCTCCTTGGGCTCAGGAATAAGGAAAATTATAATTTTCTAATAATGTCTTAATAATGAATAAGCAATATCTTTGAATACCTGTTGTTGTCTTAGCCCTGTAAACCTCAGGCAGTTACTAAAACCCTGTCTGTCCCTTCTAAGTATAGGATGGTGACATAGGTGAGACCATTACAATTAGCATTCAGGAGGAGTTGTTCTGCTCCTTCTTCCTGTGAGGTCCCAATCCTTGCTGTTTTGTAAGGCAGGTTTCATTGTGCTTGCTCTGCCTGCTTGTCTGGTTCTTGTCTTCAGTGCAGTGCCTTAGTGTTGGTTGCTTGTGTTGCTGTTGGTGTTTCTTCCTTGCACACCCAGTGAGTGCCACATTTTCTGTGGAAAGTGTTGTACCATAGCTTTATGAAACTGGGCAATGTGGTGGGTCTGGCTGAGGGAAGCTGAAGGAAACAGTTGCTGGATGTCTATAAAGCAGTCTTGTGCTGTCCAAGTAAGAAGTGAGGTTACTGCAGTGGGGTAATAAGCAGCACTCATTAAACATATTTGCCCTCAGTTTCATGCCTCTATATTGAGGTATATTTTTTAGAACTCTCGGGATTATGTTGTTAATACATGTCATTCTCCATCTGCAAAGCTGCAACAAGCTTGGTCATGGCCACTTGAGGTTTTAAAGTTTGATTTTCCAAATGTGAAAGAGAATGGAGTTTAAGGTAGGAAGACAGCTGATTGTGGGTAGCTTGAGAAAGCTTCTCTCCTGTAGCTGGAGTTACTGGTAAATATTGCAGAGTAAGACCATCCTCAATTTCCTTTCGCTAATGATGTAGATGAACATCAATAACAGTCTTTGGAAACTTCTCAGAGTGTCAGAGAAGGCAGGTGACCTCCACTCTGCTCTTAATTTCCATTCTCTTAGTTGGTGCATTGCCTTTCAAACAATAAGATGTACTGAAGGATTTGGGTTGGTTTTTTTTTACCTTTTCTACTGCAGCGATGTGGTGTTACAGCTTGTACAGTGATTACTAATTCACAGTTTGAGGTTAAGATTATTTACACCCATGATCTTAAAGGAAGTAAGTTGTTTACATTTTGATCTTCATTGTATTAATTTATTTGTGCCTTTATTTTAAGTTTAAAACTTCCTATGCCACCTTTTAAATGTTCTGATTTAATGGTTTACTGATTTCATGGATTTACTTGTACAAATGAAACAGCTTTGCAAATCTGGCTGAAAAACAAGAGGAAGGAGAGAAAATGTTCTTCTTTGCTAGCCAGCTCTAAAGCAAGGATAGTTGTATGATCTAGTATGTGAAACATGGTTTTATTTATGAAAAAAATTGTATGTATTACAGTTCAGTCAGGAACATGTTTCTCAAGTACTCCTACCTGTTAAACCTTGTAAATATTTCCACTGCAACTATCTCTACTTCCTTGACTCTCGTAGAGAAATGGAGGTCTTTGATATCAGAGACTACTACTTTCCTTTTTATGTTCTCCTTAACTAAAGGAAGAGCCTTCCACTGAGTAGAAATGGAACCACTGTTTGACTTACTAAAAGTAAACATGAGCTGACTTTTGAATAATTTTCTTAGGAATTCAGGTTAGGTCTTAATTGTTTCTCTGGCTCATCATTAACCATGACCTGTTCCTGAGCATGTGACCAGCCTTAGAGAAGCTGAGTAGCTTTTATCAGCTAATACTTGTGTATTGTGAAATCTAGATCAGGAATGTTGCAAAGACAAATGAAAAGTCTTCTTAATGTTATGGTATTGCTTCTTTCTAAGACAAGACTAGATTTCAGGTGAAAAAAAAGAGATTCCTTTGCATGCACGGCAGCAGTTTCTTGGGGAAAATGCATTTTGCTTGCGCAGTGTAATGTACCAAGCTTCCTGCTCTGCTCAGTTTCCGAAGTGGACTTGCTTTCTTTTATTTCCAGCCTACAGCTGGCAAGGTGCTGTTCCTGCGGTTGTAGTGTGAGCCCTGACAGAGCTGTTGATTTTCATTCTAAGCAAACATCTACCCTGATGTGCAGTGTGAAGTGGCTGCAGGAGTTTGCAGCCTGTGATGAAGGCTGTTGCCATACCCTGGTGACTTTGGTAAAGAACGCCTGCATGCACACGTGGTTTGTGCCCTTGTGTGGCTCCTGAGCAAAGTCCAGCAGCCACCTATGTATGCCCGAGGAGCCTAAGTTCTCACGTGAGCCAGTGTCTGACTTTGCACTGAAATGAATTAAGATCATGCACAAGATGCAGTCGGTCTCTGTGGCAGGATTGGTAATGTCCAGGACAGGAGGGACCTTAGATTACTCCTGTCTTTTGGAACTCCTTGGGTTGTTTGAAGAATTGGGAAACTGGAGAAGGGAAAACCATAAAGAGTGAAGTAGCCTAGGAACCTGTCAAAGCTATGCTGTGATCTCGGGTCCCTGACTGTTACCAGTATGTTTGCAGTGCAGTACTAGGGCTTTGTGAGCTAGGCCTAAGCCTTTGGTTTTCTGGGACACTTGAGTGTTACTGATGGATTGAGGGGACCAGAACAGGTGCTGTATGCTGTGATCTGCCAGCCTGAACTCCCTACACAGGGCTGAATAGCTGGTTAGATACAACCTTATAAATACAACCATCAGCAGTGAAATCAGTAATTTAGGAACTTCTGTTTTCCGAAGAGTAATCCCAGGTTTTCAGCAGTTTTGCTCATTGCCTGCTTGGTTCTTCTCCCTGCTTGTTTCACAAATGGAGCAGTGGAAGGAGCAAGCAGGGATATTTCTGCAGCCTAACTTTTTGTAGGAGGTGCTAAGGCTACCCTGCTTTTCCCTTGAGGAAAGGAAACTTCTTATGATCTGAGAAGTTGCAAAGCTGGTTCTTGCTTTTAATCAGATTCTGTGAGACCTGTGTGTGCATGTGAGGGAAGAAGACCCTTTCCCTCTGTGATCTCCAAAGTAATATCTTTAATCCTGTTAAAAAATTTTGTTTGTGAAACTATGACTGTGAAATGAGTATCTACAGTTTAGGTGGCTTTGTGATTATATGTATAAAATTATATCAAGTATCTGAATGAGTAGTAGCTACAGTGAGAAATCAGTAAATACAAGCCAAAACAATAGAGTTATAAGACTATAAAGAATGTATTTTTTAGTCTGTATACACTCCTGCATATTTATATTAATACAAAGGTGTACAAAGACTGGATCTCTTTAACTCATCCATCTGTAGGTATATACTGTAAATCAAGATTTCAAGAAAGTCAGCTTCTCTACTTCCTCTGTTATACTGGTCCTACCAACTTGTTTTTGGCTTTTTTTATGAAGCATCTTCTGGAGTGCTGCTGAAGACTATTGGCCAAAATTTACTTTTTCTGCTCTGCCTTTTTTTCTATTTATTTACTTGAATAAGCATTTTCATTTTCATTTTTCTATGTGGTATAATTCATATAAACAAATAATTGAATTTTTTCAGTAATACCCATTACTGTGAAAGGTTAAGGTGGAAAATACTGAATTACAGGGAGCAGAGGAAAAAATTATTATTTCAGTCCTTAGGATTTTTTTTCTCTAATTTTTCCCCTTGTGATTTGAAGTCCTATTAGAAATTTTCTATTTTTAAGCATACTTACAGACTTCATGGTAAAATGTGTTTTAAGTTATGCTAAATTTTTGAATCGCAAGACCTGAACTGTCACGAGCTCTGCCTCTGGAATTGTACACCTGACCAATTTTTCAGTGCTGGCTTTTAATTTTCTCTCAGTTATCAACCTGTGTTCAGCTTTAGAAGCAGGATAAATGCAGTTAGCTCGGAATGCAAATATTTTAAATATAGGCCATGTTTCAGGGAATTTAAAACGCCAGCCTGCATTTTATTTACTTGCAGTTAAATAAAGCACCTCTAGGTGGCGGTAGGACACACCGAGACTTTTTCTGTCTGTTTTAGTTTGCTTTTTACTTTCCCTTTTAAAAGTACATACAGAATAACCGAGCTGCTCGGCTCTGGAGTCAGAAGAGAGCGCCTTCGAACAAATACAGGATAATTAGTGTTCAGTTTTATAGATATTAAAACTCTCTGCCAGTTATCTTTTTGTTTGTTTTAAAACAATGCATTACACTGACCATAGAAAAGGAAGCTTAATACTCCAAGCTCCTGTTAATCAGCTGCGGCTGCCCAGGAGAAGCGCAGGCAGGCGGACACTGCCTCACCGAGCAGGAAGGAGGCAGGGAAGGGCTGGTCGTTAGTAGCCAGTGGTGGCTGTAGCCAAAATCAAAAATCTTCACTCATGTTTTGCTATTTTTCAGCTCAGTTAAAATACAAAAGTAGGTATAGTGAAAAACTACCTATCCTTTAAGTGTTTGTCCATTTTTCTCCTTGCTTTCTCATGTGACAGTAAAATATATTGGGCTGAAAATAAGGCTCAGACAATATGTCAATTCTGGCAGTCCAAAACTAGTATGTATTATGAAATACACTTAAAAATTACTGGCAGTTTATATCCCAGACTTAAAAACATAAGATTCTCAAATTGCAATTTAAACCTGGACACGAGTTTTATTTCCTTTTTGATGTACTGTAAACCCATGAATGCTTTGTTGCTGTCTCTTTATTGATGCATGGATTCTGAAATATTTGTGTAAGATAATGCTATAGAAGTCTTCCATATGGTTTTCCAAAATGATATGCATAAAATAATAATGATGATGTTTATTTCTGAAAAATGTAATAAAACCCCTGATTTAGACTTACTGTTATGAAAGTTTTGGCTATTCTTTAAATTCCCTGTTTCTACCTAAAGATTTGAATACATTCCTATCCTTCATAAGAAGTCTCAGGCTTTGTCTTTGACGTGGCAAAAATCATTCAGTAGTTGTTCTGGGACTTACAAATGGGATCTCTGTAGTAGGTTGAAAAAGTCCTGCATATCCATTTCTGTCAGTTAATTTATATGGCTTTAGAATTGTCAAGCAAAAATGCATAAAACTGAGTAGCAATTGTCTCTGCCCCATTAAAATTTTTCTTCCTCTTCACAAACAGCTGCTGAAATACAAAGAATACTGCATCAGCTTGGAACACCACAGGACACGCCTGAGTTGAGGCAACAGCTGTGAGTACTTCACATGAAAACACTAAATTTCATTGCATTTTAAACAATCTCCTCTTAGGTGATGAGGTGGATTTCTGTTAGGCATAGTTCTTGATTTCCCTGAGAAAGGTGAGCATAGAGATATATTTGAAACTTAGGTGTTGAGATGTGCTTTCTAAAAGTAGGATAGTCTGTAAACTTGAATCAGCTGATTTGCCCCTGCACACTGCATGCAATATCAGTGCATCTATAAAAGCTGTGCTGTTTGTTAGCGAAGTGGCACAACCAGAAAGCAATATCCCAGTTCAAAAACATACCCCCCACATCCCTCCACTCCAGTCAACGCTTCCAGTCTGCCTGTAGGAGTGTCACAAGGTAATGAATGTATTGGGGTGGTTTTTTTGTGAGGTGGAATACTGAGAGAGGAAGGGGAATGTTGCTTTTAGTGATGAAAGCTACAGTAAGGGATGACATTATTGAGTAAATAAGTACCAGAAATAGTAGCATAACAGAAGTGAAATCAGACTCCAAGGCAGATGCTCTGCTGGAGTTCAGTCACCTAAAGGTGGACTTTCGCTAATATGCCTCTAGGAGAGACAGCAGCTGTTCTCTGCTTCTCTGCATGGTCTAATGAACCAGTATGATTTCTTTTTCATTAAACTCCTTTGCCATGTTAATCTCAGCATCACAAATCCATGTAAGCAACATGTTGTGCTCAGCCTGGCATTTTTTGTGTGTTTCATGCTGTGCTGAGGCCATTGAATAGTGGGAGAAGGTGTGTGTTGGACCGAAATCGTGATGTTCATTTTGTGTGAATAGCCAAATTTCTTCATAATAGCCTGAGTTCAGGGCCCATAACATTAGCCAGGCACAATCCACAAAGGATATTCTGCTGGGGACTGGGAACAGGTGAAAAGCAACATACACAGTTTATGTAATAACCCAATAGGATCTAGGCATAAATTCACACCTAAACAATGCAAAAACTGTTGTTAAGGACATGCTTCAGACCCTTATTGGGATAATTTATATATATATAGTCAGCTTGCTTGAGTTTTTATGTTTCTCAGTGGTCTGAGTATTTGGCCTTTCCAAGAGTTATTTGATTATTTTAAATATTGATGCTGATGGCTTGATAATAGCTTTCCAGGTAAAATCTTTTTATATAGACTGGGCGGGGAGGATGCCAAAGCAGGTAGAGAATTTGAGTTGCTTCAGAAAAAGAAAAAGTGAATATTGGTAAAGGATTGTTTGATAATATCAGAAGTATATTTATGTATTCATAATGACTACAAATGTACTGCTGCACATTAATAAAATAGAAGAAACCTAAAGGAGAAAAAAAGTAAGTAATTATTAATTATGCTGTCACACTGAGGAACACACCTTCTTCAATATCTGTCCTGCCTGGAATCTGTGATTTCATGCCTTTACAGCGAAGAGCAGAATAAAGATGGCTTTGTGTGCTTCAGAGAAGCTTTTAGTATTGATGTTTTTCTGAGAATCAGTGAAATTCAGCAAAGTAACCCGATGGTCTCTAATGAAAATTTGCGTTTGGTTTTAGGCAACAGAAGCAGCAATACACCAACCAACTTGCCAAAGTAACTGACAAATACATTAAAGAGTTTGGATCTTTGCCTGCGACAAGTGAACAGGTATAAAACCAAAAAGCATGGCTTGTTTGACTATTACGTTGGCTCATGTAAAGTATTTGAGTCACTTCAGTTCTTTATTCCTGTTTTCAAAGCACTGTTTAGTTAGTCAACACATTTGCACAATGCAGGAATACTTAAAATGTAAGAATATTTTGTTGCTGTCCAGACTTGTCTGGAAGTTGTTTTTATGTATCAGGAATGAAGTAGTGATTGAAGTGGTGGGAATCAAGGCAGTGTGCTGTGCCTTTCTGCTTTTTCAGGTAGCTGGACACTTTGTAATCCATTGCAGTGATGCTGTATCTGACTCTGCCAGCACTCTGACTGACTCCAGGGTCAAGGAATTGTGTGCCAAAACACTGTTCACTCACTGTCTGAATAATTTGGTTATCACAGTGTGTCTGTCTGTTCAGCATCATCAGATCAGCATATGTGCTATGCTCATCAAAAAGCACAGGCTTTTTCTTTCTTAAGAGGACTAGGCTAGACAGGAGCTGTTAGTGAATCAACCTTCTTTCTGAGGTCTGTGTAAAATCTTTCAGTCAGAAACATGTGAAGTGACTGTTGTGGTTAGCACACTCGTCTCTGCCCTCCTGTGGTTTATTATCCTAGCAAAATCTGTCGCTTAAATAAGGGGAGAACAACAGGATCCTAGAGAACATGGATTTGGGTTATTGTCACTTAAACAACTTGCCTGGTAGTTATTCAGGAGCCTTTGGCAAAGTGAATAGTCTTAAAACACTCAGTTCAAATGGCAGGCCATGATTCATGTGTGTTCATCCTGTCAGCTGTAAACTTCTAACAGCAGTGTTAAAACTTGGTCTTGGTATATAACCTCTAGTTCAGCCAAAGTATCTTTAGTTTGTTGGGTTTTTTTGCTGTTTGCTTATCTTGGAGTTGAAAAGTTCATAGTGAAATATTTTACTGTTTAATTTTACCCTTTTATCAAATCTGTTTCTTAATGAAATGCATAAATAACAGATTCATGAATGGCAAATGATGACCTTTCAGAAATTTGTAAGGGTTGATGTATGCATATATTTAGGAAAATATGGTGGAGGCTCTCTTGAGTACCCAATATTCCCCTTCCCTTCACTACATCCTTAAAAAGCAAACCTGAAAGGTTAGAACAAGTATTTCTGGATCTGTTCTAAAGCACTTAAGTGGGTATGTGAACCCACTTCTAGATTCAGTTCAGTATGTATTTCTAGCATTTATGTAAAATATGTATGAAGTGCTCTGTTCTTTCTTTTTTGCACCCTTCCTCCCCTCTATGTTCAGTCACCTCTGTATATTTTAGCATCCCTGGTGTCAAAATATTTCACACCAAAGCAGAAGATTTTACAGTCAGCAGATAATAAGGAAGGTAGAAGCTTTCTTACCACTGCTCATTTCTCATTTCCAGCTGTCAAATGAAAATAAATATATTGATTTCCTCTTCAAATGCCTTAGTTTGTATGCTTATGTGATCCCAGAAGGAGAGAAGGTTTGTCCATGGAATTGCAAGTGGTTTTGTTGACAGCCTTCCCTTACACCAATTTAGAAGAAAAAGTATATATGCCTTAGTATTTAGCAGACTGAAAATAGTAAAGCCTTAAAAAGCCTGAGCTCATTTGACTTGGTAAAACTTTTTCTCCTACAGCGTCAAAGAAAAATACAGAAGGACCGTCTTGTGGGGGAGTTCACCACAGCACTGACAAATTTCCAAAGACTTCAAAGGCAAGCTGCTGAGAAGGAAAAGGACTTTGTAGCCAGAGTAAGAGCCAGCTCAAGGGTGTCTGTAAGTATCAGAAAATGTGCCTCTGTATTCTTTTTATTGGTGTTAGTGATGTTCTGTCAGATTTGCCTCCACAGTGCTACTTAGCTTATAGCTGAGTCTAAATGCTGCAGAACATGTGCTGTATGATTTTATAGTAAAGGCTGCATTAAGCTCTAATAACCTCCCTGGACAACTGTTACTTTTTCCTTGCCTTTGTCACACAAAGGAATGAACTGTCCCTGTGTTCATGCTGTAATCTTGCAAAAGCAACTTCTAATAGATTAGGATTTTGCTCTACCTTTAGAAATCAACAGATTTTTCCCTTTGGGAAAGAACGACTTGCCAGATTTCAGTGGAGTATTAAGGTGGAGATGTGCTGAGTAGCTTCAGATGTTGAGCTTTTCCTTGTTAATATATCAATTTTGCCTTTTCACTCCGTGCCAAATGCATGTTGTATACTTGTAAGTTGTAGCAGGCAGTTACTGAGCTGAGTGCTTTTGCTTGTATTTCAGCCTTATGCATGCATAAAGCAAAATCAGGATGAGAACATGTTGAATCATGTTTCAGTTTGACTTACTAGAAACCTTGTAGTATTGACTCCTTATAGAAATGCTGCCAGTGCTATTTTCAGGGCTATAATGTTTTATTTATATTTTTAAACACTGATTGTGTAGGGTGGGGCTCCAGAAGATAACTACAAAGAGGGAACACTTGTCTCTTGGGACAGGTAGGTTGAATTACTTAATACACCTTAACTCAGAATAATAAACAGCCTGCAGGGAAGCAAGCTGCCCATGATTTTTTTTTGTTTTGTTTTTAACATAAAGAAGATACTTGATGTCATACATGAGGAGAAAAAGAAGCAGTTCACATCATGTCTCTCCTTTTTTCATGATGCTTCAGCTGCAACCATGTCCTTAAGCTCCCCTAAGCCATATTTGGGTTTTCTGGGACCCAAACTTAGAGAAGAATAGTCCAATTTGAATAAAGCAAAGCTGTTGTGATAAGGGCCCAGTGTTTACTGAGAACTCCTGTTACTTCCATACTTTCCAAGAACTGTTTCTTAGTCTCAGATTATTTTTTGTTGCTCAGATAGATGTAAACTCTGCAGTTGATAATTCAGAACTTTGACCTTGTATTCATACCTAGAATTTCCAGTCAGCCACCTGCTCTGTGTAGCACTGCTCCAGCAGCTCTGCTGCACCAAAGCTGTGATGGTTATATTATTTCTGTTAGCCAGGGGCAGACAAGGGTAAAAACACACATTTTATTAACTGATAATGTAAAATGTGCTATGTCCTTAACTGTAGTTTTATCCTTCTGAATAATTTCTCATTGTGTTTTTTCAATTCTGCATGGGTTTTGGTTTTGTTTTTTTCTCTGATAGTCAACCACAAGCACAAGTGCAAGATGAAGAAATTACAGAAGATGACCTCCGTCTTATTGAAGAGAGGGAATCTTCCATTAGGCAGCTTGAAGTAAGTACAAGCGGTTTTACAGCAGAATACACTTTTGATATTCCAAAAAAATAGCCTTTTAAAGGAGCATGAGCATTAATTGGAGGCATGAATCTTGAGGAGTTTGGATTTGTCTGTGGGTGTGGTTTTTCCCTTCAAAACTGCAAATATTGTGTTTAGATGTGAAATGTACATTCAAAATCTACTGTATGAAAGCCATGTTTTGATATACTGTGTTTAACTTCAGTGGTTCTGCTATGGAATAAGAGTGCTCATATGATTGCAAGAAAAACTACATATGTTTTCTTCAATATGGTCATATTATAGAACCATTTTAAACAGTGAATATAACTGTAGCAAAATGATACCTCTCCTCACATGTCCTCCCAATGTATTGTCCAACATGTTCATTTTTAAGTAGACTTTTTTCAACATTTCTGGAAATACAGAGATTTTCTGTTTCATTGAAATTTTTGTAAGTACAACTTCATAAACTCAAAGTACCAGAAGAACCTTAAAAATAAGCACATTAAGGTTTTTATTTCATCCTGTAGTATAAAGAGTCATGGATGCACACCCTGGAGGAGAAGGAACAGTATTTATATCTAAATGCATATAGATGCTAAAATGTATGATGTACATTAATGATTTCATTTTGCAGGCTGATATTATGGATATCAATGAAATTTTCAAAGATCTAGGAATGATGATTCATGAACAAGGTGATGTGATAGGTAAGTTCAATTCAAATATTACCTGAAATTTTTTATTCAATTTCCCTGGCCAGCTGCAGTGTAGAACTTCCTTTTGCAGGAAAAATTCCTCTAATGACACTATCAGTGCTAAATCAAATCAGGTACAGCCTAGTAATGTGTAGACTGGCTGAGATGACTGGGAATACAGTAAGAAAGAGTGCTTAAAATCTAGTTTAAAACGTAATTTTTCATGTGTATAAAATGTCTTTAAAGTAGTTTTTTGAACTGTTTGTACATAAAATTGGAGTTTGTGGGACATTTTACTGTATTTGTTAATGGATCTAAGTGTGCAGATTCAGCAAAGATTCATGCTTTGCCTTTCATGCAAACAGGTTTATTGTTTTAACAAAATGTGACTGGAGAATCCATTTTCTGTGTCAAGTGCTAAGCCATGCTCTTGTCTATGTCCAGAATATATTTTCAGGGTTTTTTTACCGTCTCGACCCATAATTGATTCATATTTTTCTACTGAAAAAATACAATCTGTGTCAATATGATAGAACACCAAACTAGAATCATGACTCTTGGGGTATTGTTTGGTCCATTTCCTCTGTTTCATAAACCTTAGGACTTCTTTTAATCTGAGCAGAGAGTAGTCAGTAGTAAGAGGACAAGTAAAAGGTAATTTGATAATGGGAAAAAAAAAAAAGGTAGAAGTACGGAAAATTTCTGCCCTGGTTGGTATCTAAGGTTGGTATCTATTTCTGGTTGGTATCTAAGTTTTAGCCCTGCATGCACAACAGGAGAGCTGTTACCTGACATGAATTCAGCCAATCATTGCCTGGGCAGTTCTGGAATTAACTCAGGCATAAGTGTAGGATGGGTCAAGCTTTGATAATACAAGGTACATTGGTGAATACTGATGAAGACCAGCATTTTGGGGCAGCTGTTGTATATGCTCTCAAGTATATTTCAGCATTCCATGCCTTTGTGTTATGACTTAACAAAATTTGAAATCTTTCTTTTCGAAACAAAGACAGCATAGAAGCCAATGTGGAAAATGCAGATGTACATGTGCAGCAAGCAAACCAGCAGCTGTCAAGAGCAGCAAACTACCAGGTAATGCCAGTTGTGTGAAACTGTCCTGCAGTAGTCCTGACTTAGACTTTCTTATGTATTGGGATAGTTACGAGAGACAGGACTACTGTGAGACGTTGTAAAAGATGGCTTATTGCTTTATTACATTATAAATCTCACGGAAGGGTGAGACATTAAAGGTGTTAGATCCAACGCCATAACATCAGAAGCCGATCTAATTCTCAGTTACAATGCCTCATTAGTTTTTTAGCCAATCAAATGCTTCTACAAAGTTTGCGAACATCTTCTTACACCAATCATTAATTGCTTTGTCTTTCATGGCTTTGCCGCAATGTGTCATTTTTCAACCAATCATACAACACTTTATAAACTTACATTGATGCATCTTAAACCTTTTAACTAACTTTATAACAGGTTCTGTTGCTAAACTTTAAAATATTTTACTATCTGACTTAATATACTGCTTTGCTTACATGATACATATTTCTGTTTGCTTAAAACATATTTTTACTTAAACCGCAAACTTATGTTCTTGTTTCATGTCTGTTTAACTTCAATGCTCTAATTCTCCAAGCCTTCTCCAAGGTCATAGGTCAAACATTATATCCATCTGTATCTGTGAGCCTGTATGCTTAAGGCCTGACGAGCTTAAGACTTAAAGGTTTATGTTAGACTACAATGGTATTTCTAGGTCAATATAAAATAAAAGTCAGTGACTTCGGAAAGCTTTGGGTTTCCTGTGAGGCTGTTTCCAGACAGACTGTTTAAGAGCCTTCTGAGATTCTATGAGAGTACCTGGAGTTACACCTTTACTTAAAACAAACAAAAGTCCCAAAACCAACAGAAAAACCTTACACAGACTCCTACTTTTATAATTCAAGAAGGTAAAGGTTCCTATATATGGGAGATCAAGCCTTTTGAAATCACTGGAGGTGTAGGGAAGATAGGCAGGAAAATCTTCTGAAGATGTGGCCAGTTAGCACCAATTTTTGCTGTCTCAAATCTTCCTGAAACTGTATATATCCAGCTTTTGTTACTTTCTACGCTGATGCTGAAAACATATTTCAAACTGTCAAACTTTTTTGAAAAGCCTTTTAATACCTTTATATGCCACTTCTTTGTAACATTTTTGGCACTTACTAGAAATAATCTTCCCCTTTAAGTTAGAGTTAGTCCTTAGAGTTTTTTTTTTAAATCCTCTTACGTGTATTAGTAGTCACTAGGACAGTAAATGAGTGACAGAATGTCTGAAAGACTGCCTGCTGATTTCATAAGTGGGAGAGGGTGCATCCTTGGACTGTATTCTCAGTGGGTTTAATTGGCACATTAAGTACGTTTGAGGACTCTTATTTTGATACTTTAAAAATTCAGGGAAAAAAAATAATAGCTACCAAAAATTTTAGTGTAAGGTGTAAGTTTTCTGGTTGAAATTTAAAATTAAAAGCTTCATGATTTATTTTGAGGAGGAAAGGATCTTTCCATCTCAAAGGAAGGTTATCAAAATTTGACAAGCTTCTGTTGAGTGGGTCTTGCAGGAGGCGCCAATTACTGCAGAGTTGCTCTGTGTTTAGATGAAAGGACTGTGTAGTTTACTTTGGATTTGAGCTTTCCTTTGCTTGAAGACTTATCCACGTTCCAAGGTGCTGAAAAATTTCAGCAGCTATTATATCTGGCCTGACCCCCTCAAGAAGTGTTAGAGACCCAAGTGTGCTGTTGATACCCCTGCAGTTCCTGTTTGTGGTTGGATTAACTCTGTGTTACTCCTCTGACCTGTGAAGTGCATTCACAGCAGAGCAATTTGGGCAAAGCCAGGCTGCTTCAGCACTTGTAGAAATTATGATCAATAACATGTTGAAATAAGTTTGCCATGCCTTGCTTAAGTAGTTTTACAGGGGAAATGTTTGACTTCAATGCATTTCTGGTAAGAGGGGGTCAGCAGGATGCAGAAGGAAGAGATTGTGAGTGTAAGGAGATAATGGACACAGGAGGAAGGTACTCCAGCAAACTGATTGAATTCTAGCAAGTAAAACAATGAAATGAAGAAATCTTAGCCTGATGGTGGGAGAAGTTGCAATGAGACAATAAAACTAGAAGAAGAGAATTGTTACGAAATTTGGTGGTTTGGGTAATACTGGGCAGAGAATTGACAGCTTCAATGAAGAACTGACACAGGTGTTGTTCTTCAGAGAGGAAAATTTAAAAAACACCAAAACATAAAAACCACCCAGGCAGAAGAACTTTTGCCAAGTACAGCCCAGACTGGCTTTGCTTCTGGGGCTATGGCCTAGAATCCCAAGATCTGAATGTTGTTATTCCTTGGCTACCAGCAAGAGCCCGACAAACCCATTGGTAATTTTCTTTCATCCTGTGAAGGAAACCTTCAGATTCCATACCCTTCAGGTAAAGAATGATAGACTGCTGCTGATTTTGAGTGGTTTGGTATCTCAAGTTACACACCTGTATGGGAAATGTGAAAGTTCTCAACATGCTTATAATTTGGACTTTATTGTAGTGACATCTATATAAGTGGGTCTCTAATCATGTCTCTTTGGTTTTTGTTTTTGTTTGTTTGTTTTAATTGTTTGTTTTCTTTAAGAGCAAGTTCTACTTAAGCAACTTGGCAAAAACACCTTTAAAATAATTGTGAATGGATACACAGCAGTCTAAAATTGTAGTCCATTGTTCCCTTCTGTATATACACTAATAGTCTTTTTTTTTTCTAGCAGGCCATTTCTGCCTCCTCTGTTGTGCAACTGATTATCCATTTTCCTCTCTATGCTGTCACCTGTGCTCATGTTACTTCCCCCAGGATTCTAATTACATCCATTCATTACATTACTGTGTTTTTTTTCATTAGTTTATTATGTGTACCAGAAAATGCCACTGAAATAATTCTGTTGAATAATATAGCCATAAAGTAAGGTAGATAACTTTGCCTTTTTTTTAGATGACTTGACCATCTCTATATGTAAGTACACAATTTAGTTAGGACCATAAAAGCACCTGAATAGTTTTCTGATGTTCTGATGCGGTACAGTTTTCAATCAACTTGGTTTTCTCTCTGTTGGCAGCAAAGATCCCGAAAGAAGATGTGCATACTCATTGTTGTACTTGCTGTTGGAGCATTGCTTCTTGGAATCATCTTATGGTTCATTGCAAGATAAGTCTCTGGAGAAAGCTTTGTAAATTGTATTTAAATTAGGAAAGGAAATTCATAGTCATGGTTTGCTCATTGTGAAGCTGAGTAAAATAGTAGCTCTGTACTTCATCACACTTACTCTTTTTTAAAAGACTATTTTGTTTTAACCTGAGAAATAATGTTCTCAGTACTGCCATTGGTATAACTGCCTGTCCTCTCAGATTTGGGTGCTGTCTTACCAGAAAAAAAACAGTCAAGATCATAAACTGTTCCATTAACTTGAACATAAAACATATCAAGGTTTAGGGGGCTAATCAAAGTAATGATAATTTGTGTTGACAGGGTGGGTAATTATCTTTTGAGATATTGCTAAATGTTGCTGCCAAAACAAACTCCTGTATTGTTGCTTGAGGCAACGAATTCACATCTCAGAATTTATTTTTAAGTTAGAAATATATTTCTTCTCTCTTTCCCTTCCATCACATTCACCTACCCATTTGATATGGGTGGTTCAAAAATAAAACATAGGTTGGTGAAGTTGATGTGTTCTCTCTTTTATACCTGAAGCCTGTGAATTAAGCCTTCAGTCTGCTTGAAATCTTTTAAATGTTCCATTTGTCTCTATATCTGGCATCAAGTATGGTTATGTCTGGAAGCCTCCTGCAAAGGTGGGAAGGTTGAATGATGTATTTTGTGAATCTTTTGTTCCAGTCCTTGCATTAGGAAATACTGTGTTTTATTGCACACATCTGGTATCTCTGCATCTGAAGTGTGCATGAATGGGTTTGGTTAGATGAAAAGTTGCTCTAGTCTGTGACTTCATAGACTTCCTGGGAGGAATAGGAATTCCCGACTTCCTAGCTGCACTTGAACGTCACTGCTCTGAAACTGCTGTGGTTTAGTTTCCATGAACAGGTCTGAAGTTGTATGTGATGTCTTTCACACAGCTTAAGAAGATTACAAGTTCAATTCCAAGTTCATCACTGGTATTTGAAATTAAGTTAAAATCAGTTGAACTGACAGAAAGCATTTTAAAAGTTTGATGCTTATAGCCTTTAAAATGACCTTTTTTCTTTTTGTGCCATTTTGTACTAATATATTAAAAATGTAAAAACACTTTTTTGCCAATTGATCTGTTTGCCTTTTTACTTATCTTGATGAACTAATCTGAAAAGTGTACAGATGAAAAAGTCACTTAATCTGTATTTTATAAAGTTCTTCCATACCAGACTGATAGAGAATGCACTGTGTACGTGGTGAGCTATGAAATATTATTTGGGAGCAATCTAACTCTAAGCATAAATTAATTGTAACCATGCAACCAAAATAAAGGTCTTTTAAAGAGTACACTTTTCTAGTAGTTGCTTTTTTTTCAGAATCCATCTTTAGAAGCACAGCTGTCATCTGGACAACTCCAGAGAATTTTAGCTCACCTGGTGAAGTGGTCCTGGGGAACCTCTCTTCCTGTACTATACTTCACGTGGTTAATGAAAATGCTCCTGCATCTTGCATTCTCAGCTAGTGTTACTAATGCCCTGGGACTTTTGTTTTCAGACTACACTAGCCTAAACTAGAACAGCAGTCAGCATTTTAGCCAGGTAGCTTTCTTACCAGTGAACTGTCTAAAACTGACTTTGGAGATTTCCTGGCTTTAAAGTTTAACAAACTCTTTGCACTACTGCAAACAGGCACAGAAGGATGACCTGATCCTATTTGCCCAGGAGAATTTTTTCCCTGTTGCAATACCTCATACCTGCCTCTGTCAGTGACTGATTCCACTGATATGCTGAGGAGTGAAAAGAGCTCTTTGGCAGCAGAACTTCAGCTCTGACTCCGAACAGATCAGAAATTCTGTCTGTGCTTGTTACTTTTTACATTGTATTTGTCTTCTTGTTTGGTTTTCTACTAGGAGGATTCTCTATTAAAATGTGTTCCACCTTGAAGAGTATTGTTCTTGGGAAGAGATGGTATATTTACTGATTGTTTACCTTATAAAGGGATGAATTCCCTCTTTACTGCGTTTGTCCAGTAGTGACTGCAAGGTGGGATAGCCAGTACATAAAAGCTTCCACTATGAGGAGCTGGTGAGAGGCAGGCTGGGGCAATAGCGCCAAATAACTTGGAAATTCTGCAGGTTGCACAGCACTGTATTTCCCAAACCCTTGCAGCAACCTGCGATCTCTGCTTTTCTGTGTCTGATTTGTGAAATAAAATGTCTTTATTTCCTACATGGAATTGTCTCTTTATTTTCAGAGTCATGTGCCTGTTCAGCTGCTTTCTGGTGTTAGTGGTTGGGGTACTCTGAGGGAGAAGAGTGCTGCTGAGAGTCCCTGTGGGTGCCTTGCCTGCTTTCATTAATGATATGTTGAAATAAAATCCTGCTTGTGGTGTGGGGATGCCTCCCGCACATGCTCTCAGAGGAAAGAATTCTTCCTTGAATCCCAGTGGAGGTGGGACACTGGAGCCCTTTACCACTGGATGAGACAAAGGGCCAGCTCTCAGAAGTCACAGGGATGGTTCTGGAAGGTGTGGTGGCTGCTGCTGCTCCTGCTGCTGGGTCTGTGAGGCAGGGGCTAGTGGGGAGGTCAATGCTGGAGTGTTTACACACAAGCTTCTGTACCTGTTGGAGAGACCACCCTGCAAGGCCCTAATTGCACATTAAGCATCTTGGTGCTGTTAATTTCCAAACTTGATTAGGCAGAAACAAACTGCTGGGAGGGATTGTATTTAGAGTGTCCATGTTGGGGGGCATAAGTACTTCTTTCTAAGCTGCTCTTAATGGAGCTTCTCTCTATCATTTCCCTCCCCTGCATGCATACACTATTAAATGTATGAAATGCAACTTCCAAGTGTTTAAAGGAAGCTTTGATACCTATTAAGAACCCAATAAAATGTCTGGGTGTAACATGTATGAGTCAATGTTTTTAGAACAAAGACTTTGGCTGTTCTGAATTAACCATCAGTATCTGTCAGATTAGGAAAAGGAAAAAATGCAATCAGAGCACGCTTCATTTTACTGAAGGAACCTTCTAAGAGTAGTTCCTTTATAGTTATCTTAACCACACACCAGGGGTGCTTTTGTGTTCTTTCTTACTTTTTTTCAAAGAGTTGAAAATCACAGGGCACACAGCTGTTCAAAGGTTTTTCTATTTTTTTTCTCTGCACCTCCCGCCTTGTAAATTGTTCTGATATTCAGCAGGGTATGCAATACCCTCAAGCTAACTTTGTACCTAGGAGCCTTCTTAAGTCACCCACCCACACATTGTGTGTGTATTGTCAGCAAATATGATTGGTGTCAGAGGTGTGCGCTAGGTTTTGGATATCAGTAGTTTGAAACCATGAAAAAATGATGGAGTAAGGGGTGGGGAGTAAGGTGGAGTGGAGAGACGGAGAGAATGACATAATCTGTTAGTGAAGTTGAGCCAATACTTGTAGTTGATCACTGGCTTGGGATGTTTCAAGCACAGTGTTGTTGGGTGTCACATTTGAAAGAAATTAATTGCTTTGCTTTGTTTAATTCTGATTGAACCTCGTTGACGATTTCAAGAGCACCAGCGAGAGGGGAAAGTGCAGAGATATCCTTGCTGCTGGATATAAACAGTTGATGACTTTCTGTTTATGGTACCTGTAGTGCAAAGTGATGCTTCAGTGGGTACCACACAGCTTTCCCTTTCAGTTTGCAATTAAGTCCAGAGCTGTCACCCAAAGCTGTTGTGGAGTGAGGACTAATTATCCTCTGATGAGGTGCCCACCTGCAGAGCCATTCTAGGTGTTATTGCAGTATAAGGTTTGCAAGAATAAATATCTGAAAACAATCAGCTCCCAGGCATCTTTGTCCTTGTAGGGGTCTCTGACAGTGCCCCTGATGCTATAGAGGTTTCTGTAGCTTAAGAATGTAGATAACAAAGTATTTACTTAGCTTTGGGTATCCTGATACATTCTATCCTTCTGTGATACAGGGAGTCATGTTTGCATGAAAAAGAAACCCAGGAATAACCAGAAAAGGTAGCAAAATCTTCGTTTTTTAGAGGCAGAGAGCAACAAATGATGCTGTAACTTGCTTCTTAATGCAACTCATTCTCAACTTTTCCTGTTGGCTGTATTGAATGTTTAGTCTTGAACACAGCTGCAGTGATTTGGTTTGCTCCTATCTCAAGTATCACTATCTCAAATATCAGAAAGGTACCCAGGGCAGGAAAATGCATCACACTTGTGGGTATGGTGCAGGTACAGAGGAGGGCCACAAAATGGCTGGAGCACCTCTTTTTTGAGGTCTGAGACAGTTGAGTTTGTTCAGCCTAGAGAAGAGAACATTCCAGGGAGACTTAATTGTGGCCTTCCTGTACTTGAAGAAGTCCTGCAAGAGAACTGGAGAGGGACTTTTTACAGGGATGTGTAGGGGGGAATGGTTTTAAACTGGAAGTGGATAGGTTTAGATTAGATGTAAGGAAGATATTATTTACAGTAAGGGTGGTAAAATGCTGGAATAGGTTGCCCAGAACAATGGTGGATGACCCAGCCCTGGAAACATTCAAGACCAGGCTGAACTGGGCTCTGAGTAATCTGATCTAGTTGAAGATGTCTCTGCACGTTTCAGGAGGGCTGGACTAGGTGACTTTCAAAGAGTCCTTCCAATCCGAACTATTCTATGATTTTGTATTTGCAAGAATATTCTAAGAAGAAATATTCAGTATAAGTGTCTGCTCTTTAATAGTCATATCTCTGTATATGAACACAATATTTCTTTGCTACTGCTAATAAAATATATTTTTCTGATTTAAGACAAAAAAAACCTAGATTAAAATGCTTGATAGCACAAGAAAATTAATAATTTTGAAGCTTTTTCTTTTTATTACTGTCACATTTTAAAATATGTCTTGTGTATTTTTAAAAAAGTAAAAGGGGAAAAGTAAAAATAAATACAAAGAAAATTGGAAGTCACAGGCAGCACTGTCCACCCTTCCTTCCCCCTTCAAAATTCGTTCTGGACTGAGTTGTAGTTGTGTTTTTCCTTTATTTAATGTTTATGCAGAAAATGTTTGGTCTTTGGCAGTACAGTTTGAAGTCTGAAGAGGTAATAAGGGTGGGAAGGAGTAGGCACACTGCGTAATCCAGGCAGTATAAATGATAATCTGCCTTCCCACCTTTACTCATAAAAGCTGCTGGAGCTCACTGCAGCTGCCAAGTTTGCATTTTAGAAGGAAGGGCTCCAAGACCCACAGGGAATTCCTCAGCAACAGCTTCGACTGCTCCCAAGTCCTGCAGGCTGGATGGACCTTTATCTAAAAGAGGTAAGCAGGGACAAGAAGAGAAACTTTTCTCCTCTAAAGGAGAACATCAGCCAGCAACCTGGGGAGAGGGTAGATAAATATACTCCCATTTGCACTACTTTTGCTCCCTTCCCACCCACCC
>VWZS01010216.1:153617-341626 GCA_013397075.1 Rhabdornis inornatus | reverse complement strand
CACAGATGTTCTCAATGCAGAGGAAACTGAAACCCCACAACTGGGTCCTTCGTATCTTGTCTTCAAGAACTTCTCTGCCACAGTATTACTGAAACAAGATGTCTCATTGTCTAATATGCTGTTCTCCAACAGCTTTTCTTCAACTAGATAAAGAGTAACTATTATCTTGGAGATTAGCCACGGTATTGTCAGGGAGAGCTGGGCTGAAGAAGTTTGGGGGATCAGAAATGCTTGTTAAAAAGTAGATTTATACTGTCTTTGTAAGATGACAAAAACACGTTGAGGCTTTCTTGTGTATTGGCCATAGTTTTGATGTCTTCAGCAAATCATTATTTAAAATAACCAGAGAACTGTAAATAGAGAAGCAAAGTAGACCATTTGTCCCTGATATATATAGTGTCTGTTAGTTTACAAACTAGTCTGTAAATTCCCAAGCAGGGACTGCAAGGCTTGAAGCTCTAGGGGAGAGGAGATGTCTGCAGCAGTGAGCCATTATCCTTCATCTACTGTAACCCCACAGTGACATCCCTGGAAAAGGGCAATCTGGCTCCTGAGTGGCCACACTCTCCCACCATCTGGGGGGGAGGAGGAGAATTTTAGGATGTCTGGGGAGTTTTGACTCAGTTGTAAAGGAGGCAGCTATCATGTCTTAGAAGGGGTCACAAACCATCAAAGACTGCTGTACTCATTCCTGAGACCTTCCGCCTGCTCTCTGCAGAGGAAATGCTTGGGCATTCCTGAACATAAAATAATCCATTGAACTCCATGTTTCCTGGTACCCCCACCACTGGGAGCAGGGTGAAGATGAGCAACAGAATGCCACTGGATCCATGGGGCTGGTGGCTATCTTCCTACCTAATCTATTTCTCACCCTCTCTTCTCTTCTATTTCTCTGTCTCTACCTGACATTTACTGTTAAATAAAATCCGTACTATTGACTATGGCACCTGCACTTTCGTTCAGGCTGAGGCATCTCTTTAATAAGCGTAATAATCAGATCTTAACATTGTGTCAATTCACCCAAACAGGAAGGTATTCTTTTAAAAAAACAATGCTTCATGACTTTTCCTGATCTTGCCTTTTGTGCTGGCAACTTTTCCTCTGCTCCAGCGTTTTCCTGGCAGTCTGTACAGCTCTGCTTTAAAGCTCTGCTCACCCCACTGTGACAACTTTCTTTCTGCAAATAAGGTCCATTAGGTTGGCTACATGATTGCTGTACAAGTCAGTAGTTCTAGGCTGGGAACAAACATTTTATTCACTCACTGTCAAATGCATTCAGTGATGAAGAAATTTGACATCATCAATTCAGAAAGTTCCATGAACAACTCAACCAGTTATAGCCTTGATCTCAGCATACTCTTCCCAGTAAAGAGAAAAATTCAGATTGTTTATTCTGGCAGACACTGGAGTGGGAATTATTTTGTTATTTAACACCTGCAGTTCTAATTTTATGATGGAATTGCACCTGAAGAAAGGCAAGTGCCCAGTGAGCCAAGCATTTCCTTGCAAGTCAACCCTCCTGTCATCTCCCCTTCCCGCCCTCAGTCCCAAATTTACTTCTGAATGTTGCCAGGAGCATAGAATTTTGACCTCAAGTTTCGTTCCCCTCAGACATAAGATATCTATAAACACTCTAGCTAAACTGCAACTCTTCTTCATTTTAGGTAGAAATTATTTCTCAAAAAAAATAAAAAGAGGTTTATGATTCATCCATTTGCAAACACAGCCCTACCAAAAAAAAAAAAAAAAGAAAAAAAAAGGCTAAAGGGATATTTTGTAAACCATGCACATAGACTAGAAGAGTTCTTAAAACCCAGAAATATTACAAAAAGACCACAAGACTAAATGAAAGTAAGAAAAATATTTGAAAGGAGAGGATGAGGTAGGGGAGACAGAAAAGGATCTTTCTGTAGCTTGTGCTACAGAGAAGGGCAGAAACAAATGTAACGACTGTAGGTCTGAGAAACTGGAGGTGACTGTGGAGGTTGTACTGAATAACACTGCGCAACATTGTTCTGGGCAATAAATGGTGGCTGTCACCCTGTACAGATGTCTCAAATTTTGGAAATTACTCTTCTATGAATAGCCTTCTGAAGCTGGCCTTCTCTACAGCCAGAAAAACCATCTTTGCTGTTGTTGTTTTACAGCTTTGGGAGGGGAAAAACAGGAGCTGTTCTGCATGTTGTGTTTCATTTGATTCCTGAGAATTCAGTAGTTTGGTGGAGTCATTTTGGCTATGATTCTAGGGAAGTGGTCAATTCCCTAAACTTTTATTGACTTGCCAGTTATTTTCTTGTTTTCTGGGAGGGCTGCATTTGGAGTAAAAATGCAAGGAGGGCTGAAGCAGAAGCAGAATGCATTTGGAAGGTTTGCAAAAGGATTAACAAGACCAAAGTAATGGCATCATAGTAATATGAAGAAATTGAGATATACAGCCATAATTCAATTTGGCTGTGCGTGAGTTGCTACGAGACAAATGTATGTCAGTCTCAAAAACTTAAACACTTAACAAGTGAAATATTTGATTAAATCGTATTCAAAATTTCAAGAAGGCATAAATATTTTTGCCTTGATAATATCCTTGAGGTAGCAAAGTCGGAGGGTGTTGTATTTTAATTATGTTTTGTTCTTCATTACTTTTATGCCTTCATCCCTGCCATTCTGCCAGGAAGGTGCTGAAATATGAGATGTTCTTTATGCAAGTTTGTTCATCTGTGCTTTTCAACATGATTCCTTTGCACCAAAATCATATCTCCAATATTCCTGTTCCATTCTGTTGGGATGTTTCTAACAAGAACTCTGCCCCAAGCTGTATTCTCTGCTTGTATGCAGCAATTCCAATCCACAAAGGAATGTGAGGACATGACTCTTCAAGACTGATATAATTTGAAAGGTGTGTGCAAAATACTATGGAAGAGGTAGTAAAATCTTATGTTAATCTGACTTGCAGCTCTTTGATGCTAAGGACAACTTGAATATTTTCGTCTGGCAGCTACTTTTCTTTTGAGACACAAATTTGGGCTGGCCGTCAGAAATTGTTTCTAAAGGGAGAAGGGAGGAGGTTCCTTGGATAAGTGCTATGTCTTTCCTCATTAGGTTTTGCCATGTAGGTCCACAGAGGATCTTTTGATGAAGTCCTTGACAAAAGCAGACCAAAATCATTTAAGGAAGGCAAAAAGTACAGCATTTTCAAATGCTTTACCAGGAAACCATTTGTCCGATAAAATTTTCTTTATCTGACTGATAAAGAAAACAATACATATGAGGTTTGTTAATCAAAATAAGAAAAGATAATGCAAATTGTTTAAAAAATCATTTAACCTAGTTCTAACATGAGCTCCTTTTAGGAGTTTCTTGTTTTGTTTTTTCTACTTATGCAGGGTTGCAAAATTTTCCATGGATACTCATTACAGAATACTTCCCACTGTGCTGAGTAGTGCCTAATGACTATTACTCATTATGGTGCTAATAGTACTGATTTGCTTTTAATGGGTGCCAAGGTAACTCAAAAGATGCTGAGGGCAAGGGGATGAAGAAGGCTTAACAGGATGGCACAGGACTGGGGCTAGTCTGGGCTGCTGTGTGGGAGTCATCTTGGATGAGAACAAGTATGTGACAACTGCACCTCTGAATTGTGCTGCTTCTGAGGTAGTGATAGGGAAATAATTTATTTTAAAAATCCAACAAACCAACGAGGCAAATCAACAAACCCAAAGTGTTGGCTTGAAACTCAGGCCTAGAAATAGAGTCTGAAGCCTGAGATGCTGTGGCATCCCTACTTGGGCTCTTTTCTCACTCAAGGGGGATCAGAACAATCTGGACAAGCTCCATACCAGTCACCCTATTGGCAGCTTTGATTCCCACCAGGTGTAAGAGCAAGGTTTGGTGACACACAGTGCAAGATCTGCCCAAGAACTGCAGATGTTGTCTGGAAAACCCTCAAAAACTTTTGTTTTAAATTATTAGTCCAGATGCAGGTTTTCTGGAAGAATAAACAGGTGACTGTGGATATCCCTTGAGCTGGCAGCAATGTACTTCACAGAGAAAGCTCTGGCAAGAGGCTGTGAGCAATAAACTAGTAATTTGCAGGGAAGTCTGGGTTTGGACTGCAACCTCACATCCTACCACGGATAACGAGAGTATGGTGCTAAAATAACACAGATGCTCCTGAAAATGCTGAAGAGTCAGACTCTGGTCTATACTTAGCACTGTGAAATTGCAGTGCAACATCAACAAACTAAAATTCATCACATGTAGACCTTCTATTTAATTGAAAACTGGGAGTTTGGCTATTGCAATGTCAGGCTTGTAAGAATAGAGAGAGATGAATGAAGCTGAACAACAACAACAAAAAGTCATTATGATTTAAAGTCTGTGAAATGCCACTACTTACTGAAAATGACACATTTTGTATCTAGGTTGGAAAGAAGAGGTCAACAACAGCATTGGTATCAAATGAGCCTTCTGAGGTTGTGACCACAGATGGATGTGTACTGTGACCGCCTTCTCCAGCTTCCAGAGGCTCTGGGAAAGTTGCTGAATTAACTTTTTTTTATTGAGGAGCTCTGTTTCTAAAGCAGAACCATTATGGGTCCAGATATGTGACCTCCAGAGTGTTATGCTGCCAGAGGAAAATGTTTATCTCACTATGGTGATATTTTTCTCCTACTGATTAAAGGAAAAGGGGAAAAAAGAAGGAAAAAACGCCTCTTTTCCTGATAGTGTACAAAAACATCACTTGTCTTCAAAATGCTGTATCATAAAGAAATTATGGACTGGGGAAGTATTTTCTGTTTATAAGGTGCTTCACAGACTCCATTGTCACACAGCAATGCCCAAGTCAGCTGCTTGAAATCTTGGCACCAGCACGGAGCACTTAAGGCAAAACCCCTCAATCCTTTGCAAAAATGCAGTATGGGGATGCCTCTGACATCCCTTGGGAGGGACATTTGAGAGGGATGTTGTGCGCATGTATTCACATATCTGGGTTGCACAAAAGCCACTGCTCTTATATTTTCACTGTTGATGGTTTGCATGTGAAATTGCTGCCAAAGCCTGTTTTAAATACAACAGAGCCACTGGCTTTGCCAAAGGAGCACTCCTATTAATTTATGGCTTGTAGATTAGATCTGACCCCACAATCCTGCAGGAATGGGGGAGAGCTGTCTTCCTATCTTTAAATTTTTTTCTCACAGAAACCTTTTCTCTTTGGCAGTAGGAAAAGACAAACCCTGCTCTGGTGTTTCTATAGAGGAGTAAGAGTGGAACAGGGGCCTCCCTTTCTTTTTGTGTAGCCTGTCCCCATGCTTTACTCCACCCCAATCACAACATAATCACAGAACCTGAGATGAAGTAAATTTAGGAATCAAGTAATCAGTCTTTATCCTCATATTCCAAGTAAGTGTTTACATAAATGAAAGTTATCATTTAAGATGTTTTGGAGTTTTTTATCACATTTTCATATTAAAGAGCTGCAGCTACTGGAAGTTCAAAGCAAATTTTTTTACCTGAAGAGGGAGTTTCTTTTTTCCACAGCCCATCAATGTTATGTCAAAATGGGATTTTCTATGTATTTTGTTAATATCATGACTTGTGGCTAATACAAAAGGAATTAAAGCTTTGGTTAAAACAAAAGCCAGTGAACAGGCAGATGCTTCTGCATGATGTTTACTCTCCTCTCTCACCCGTGCACCTTAGCATGCTTGGAGACATATGATTGCTTATAAAGCAAGGATCCAAACTGGTATCACCTGCAGAAAGTGTTAACTACAGCTCCTTCCTGGAGTCCCCACAAATAGTCCATGGTTATAGAGTTCAGCTGGTACAGTCACATGTCCAAAGGTTGCTTATATAAGTCTGAGTTTCAGGGTAGAGTCTCATGGGTATGTTAGCAAACCTGTCATCATCGAAAATGAAAATAACATGTATTCATGCTTTGAACTAATACTGTGTGCTCCAAGCAATTATTTGTTTAGTTATGTTTGGAATACTCCAATTTTGGTGAAGTGAGCCTTAATTTGAAAAATTTTGTGCCTAGGAATGTTAGACAGCTGCAAATCTGTACTGTAGTTCTTGTACAGGAACATCAGACAGCTGCTTTTCTCCTGAGGTTTAGAAGAAAAATCTGCTGTAGTCTGGAGTTCAAATTCCTCAAAAACTCTAGGCATCTGTCCATCATACCTACTGTTTTTCTGCAGGACTTGCATAGTGTCTTTGAAAAAAAGTCAGTGATTTGTAAAATAATATGTATTGGTAATACTGTATCCTCAATAGAGCTGTTTTATAAAAAAAGAATAAGAACACAAATGTATAAGTAATTCTATTAGAGTAATTCTTCAATAACCATACTGAGCATCAAACTGCGTTTTCGGTGTGTGGATCCTGGCAAAGGGGACACATCACAGCAATGCTTGTCTTCTTCCCTGGTGGCACAGCCAGTTCTGCTTTATCTCACTGTTTCATACTGGAAGTTCCTGCTCAGTAGATTTTTTACCAAGGGTTAATACCTGTGATACTTTCAGCATCACAGCTTTCAGGATACTTTTTCTATCATGTACCTGTGGCTTCATTTTTTTTTTACACTTGATTTTGTGGTCCTGCATTTTTTTATTCTTTCTTCAAGGCTGTTTTATCCCTGGATGTTATTGATCCATTGATGACAATGTCAATAGGTGATGTCATTTGTTAATTTTAGGGATTTTAGTTTCATTGCTTTTTGTCATATTCCTTTCACTTTCACAGTGAGTGCTTGTCATTCCAGGTTTTAAACTTGACAAAAATATCCACGGCCATGACAAGGAACTCAACACATTCAGGAGAAATGTCCAGATACTTTCATGATGGTCATGCTGAATATAATCTCTTGGAAATCTTGCATTAAACTTACTGTAGAATCAGCAGGCAAGGATCTCATCCCTCAACCTGTGTACACTTTATATGCACACACTTTATTTATAAACTCCACATTTCAACAGAATTTTCTTTGCTTCAATACAAGTCATCTTGTGTAAAGATGGGGGTGGGGATGGGAGTGTTATATATGCAGGAGCAAATGTATTGAATCAGCTCAAAGTAAAAAAGGCTCATCAAAATGCTTAAAAGTTTTAGAGATGGGTATTTTTTCCCAACGAAAAATGTCTTCCTTCTCAAAAGAAAGGTTACTTCTCCTGTTTGCATTAGGAATTTGCCACTGACTTCAGTGAAAACAGGTTTGGATTTAATATTTTGCTGTGTCAAAAAATTCTGGAGACATTTTTGTTAGATGGAGTAACTGTAAGCTAATCTTAATTTGTGGGAAAGACAGATGTTACTGTGGTTGTCCAGAAGATGCAGAGACTTGGCACCCTCTTATTGGTACATTTTTGGTTTTTGTGTGCATTTATAGCCTTGACTGGCTGTGCAGGCTGTCAGAGGGTAGGGCATGGGGATGCTCTCCCTTTCTGCAGAGCAACACATGCCCTCAAAGGCACCAAGTCCCTCCTCCTGCTCTCCTTCTGTTTTGTGTTTGTTCTGCTAATTTTAACATTATAAATAAGAGGGGGAAATTAAACCCAGAGGTCAATTATGCTCTCTGAATCCATCTGTCCAATTAGGAAAAAACGTAAAGATTGACCATCCAGATTTAGAATACTGGATGCCTATTGAGCTTTGTGAAAGCTGCACAGGAGTGATGCTCTTCATTTTCTTACAAAAATCACACAGGCTGAAAACCTATATTCACCAGCTGCTTTCTGAATGAGATCAAGACAGAAAACAAGGCACTGAGAGGTAGGGACCAGGAAGTGCCTTCCTCCCCTCCAAAAGCATCCATGTTGACTTCCACTCAGCCAAATAAACACATAAGGTGAAGAACAGGGCCTAAACTGCTGCTTCTAAGGTCAGCCACCTAACACAGCTTTCTAACAGGAAGAATGATGATGGATCAGAGTTGATTCTACCCAAAGGGAGAAGGAGAAAGGAGAAGAGAAAAAAAAATTGCACTGATAGACATCATAATTGGAAGGCTAGACAGACACCTCTCAGGTCTGATACAGGAAAAAGGTGATCCCACTCGTGAGTCAGAGTTTGGCTTAGGTGGTCTCAGAAAGTTAATTGTCACCTGGGAAGTGCATTACTCAGATAAAGACTTTCAATGAGTTCTGGACGTGAGAGATACATGCCAGCTTCCTGATTTTACCTTACTGAGGATGCTCCCAGATGCTGATAGGAGCTGAGAAGCAAACAGCAAAGATCATAGAATCACAGCATGCTTTGGGTTGGAAGGGACCTTAACGACCATCTAGTTTCAAACCCCCTGTCATGGGCAGGGACACCTGCCACTAGACCAGTTTGTTCAAAGCCCCATCCAACCTGGCCTTGAACACTTTCAGGAATGGGGCATCCACCACCTCTCTGGGCAACCTGTTGCATGCTTTGGCACTCACAGTAAATAATTTCTTCCTAATATGTAAGGAAATATGTATATGTATTTCCTAATATGTATTTCCTATATCTGTATATCTAATATCTAATGCCAAAAAGCATTTAAACTCTCTATGTCCTGTATGATAGCTAGAATTGTAATTCACAAAGATATATATGAAGCATAAGCAACCATTTCTAAATGGTACTTATACTTAAAAGTACATATGTTAAAAGCTATTCCTCTTCACAGAACATCAGCACCAGAGCAGATACACTCAGATTTTACTGAAAAATAAAAAACCTGAAATTTGGTTAAATTCAAATGAAAGGGAATTAATTCTTCCCCACACCTGAGTGTGATGACTGTGTAGAAATGCCATTGCTGCTGTATCTATCCCCTTGTGGGACTCCCTGTAAATCAGCTCCCAGGATTACACCACACCTAAGTGCCTCCTTTTGCAGAGGTGCTCGTAAAAGATGGGAAAAGACAACAACCACAACCAAGGGAAATGAGAAACTCTTTGCTGTAAAGTCTTCTGGCTTTTCTAACTGGTCTAATAAAACTCCTGCCCTCCAGTTTTCTCTCCCAAGAAAAATAAGAAGTTTTTATGAACTTGAGTCAAGGTATTTGGAAGTTTGGCAACATCTACAGAAACCAGCTTGCTGATGAAGAAAAGAAAGCTAAATCATTCTGCTTTTGCCCTGAGCACAGGGCTGGATAAATATTCTTTTTGTAACAATGATTTTATTTTTGTCTCCTCAGGCAAGTAATTTAAAACATCAACAGACATGAGTCCAAACTCATAATAAGAATAGCTGAAAGCATACTAGTCTTTATTTATATTAGTTTGAGATTAACAGAACTTTTGAAATGTAGATTGTAGGTAACACAGCAGAGCTCCAAAACTATCCTAACTTGAGCCAAAGTCAGGCTGAGTCAAGAAAGAAAGGTAGAAATGGTTCACCTCTGTACTCACTAGTCCCGAACTTTGCTTCCAGCTCTGTGATTAATGTGTATTACTTCGTAAGAAGAAATTGCATCTCCTTAGTATGCCTATCTGAAAGCAAAACAATGTCTTATTTTCTATTACTCCCTACAAAAGAAAAGAAAAATTCAAACCAATGACATAAAACTCATAGAATGAGAATTAAAAATTTCTAAAAATCTTCATACAACTACTCTGTTTACAGTGATCACTTAAATTGTAGGCATTTTGCCCTTTACAATGTAAAAATGATTTTTAAGTATTTGGGAAATGGAGTTGGGGAAGAAAAAGTGGAATAAAGCTTTAAAAACCAATACACAACATGTGCTACATTTACACGGCTATATTGCTATTCTCCCCAGTGCATCTTTAATCAACACTAATAAAATAAGCAGTGCTTTGTCCTCTCATCTTGGTTAAGGAGGTTAAGACAACAAACAAAATCTGAAGGTTTTTTTAATTTAAGATATATACTTTAAAAGATGTTTAAGAGCAGCCAGGTTATCATGTGGGCCAAAGGAAATGTTTGATGCCTACAGAGCCACGGATGGAATGTGTCCACCTTTCTCTTCTTGAAGCAATGGACTTGGATCAAGACAGAAAAGTTTCCTAACTCCTTCTACCTATGCTGGCAGTAATGTTCCCTAGGAACCATCCTGCTGGCTCAGAATTCCAGACAACATCCAGTTCAACCCAAAATCTTTCCTGCTCTCAGTTCCCTATCCACATTGAATACAAACTGGATTGTCAGTGAAGCTGGTTTTATTCTGCATAGGCACTACGCCACTGTAAAAAGCTTCCAGCTGGATGTGCAAGATACATCTCTAACTCTTTTGCATTGCATTGATGTCAAAATCTGTATCCATGATAAAAATCATTACATTAAAAGGGTGAATAAAAGGTGATCAATTTACATTTCACAGGTGAGAGCAGAATTCTTGTTGCCCTCTATTAGAAAGACAATGTAGCTACTGGTTATCTACTTTACAAAAAGTTTGTATAAGACTTTGCATTAATTATTAGTAAAAAATCAGTGTTCAATATTCATTAATTTCCTGCATTGAAGCTAAACTGCATTAGAGAAAAGCCAGCAGGCAACTAACTCAAAGCATGCCATGGAGTACAGGGTACATTATAAATAGGCTGAAACCAAATCTTTTTATGCCTCTGAGAAATCCTGCTGCCTGCAAATGGACAGGACACACAGCTCTTGCTGGGCTGCTCTCTGGCAAGATCACATCAATGCATCAACAGGGATAAACCAGGTGTTAGGTCACTACCCATGATCAGGCCAAAACTTAATAATTAATTGACTCCTTAAGGAACAGTAGAGAACCTTGAAAAACAGGATGCCATCCAGAGAGATCTGGGCAGGTTTAAGTGGGCTCAAGGGAATCTCATGTGGTTTAACAATTCCAAGTGCAGGATGCTGTATCTGGCTCGAGACAGTGCCAGGTATCGACATATTTTGGGGGATGAACAGACTGAGACCTGCCCTGCTGAGATGGACATGGGGTGCTGGTGGATGAGAGGCTTGACATGATCCAGTAGTGTACACTGGCAGCCCAGAGAGTCAGTTGTATCCTGGGCTGTCTCAAAAGCAGCATGGTCAGCAGGGTGAGGGAGGGGATTCTCTCTTTGCTTTGCCCTTGTGAGACCCCATCTGCAGTGCTGCATCCAGCTCTGGGAAGGACATGGAAGGACATGGACCTGTTACAGCAAGTCCAGAGGAGGCCACCAAGTTGCTTCAAGGGAGGGAGAGCCTCTCCGATGAGAAAAAAAACTGAGAGAATTGGGATTGTTCAGTCTGGAGAAGAGACATCTTAGGGATAACCTAATGTTGGCCTTCCAATAACTCAAGGGAGCCTACAAGGAAGAAGTAGAAGAGAGACCTCTTACAAGGATTTGTAGTGACAGGACAAGGGAGAACGGCTTCAATATGAAAGAGTAGGTTTAGATTAAGTATTAGGAAAAAATTCTTCCCTGTGAGGGTGGTGAGGCACTGGAACAGCTTTCCCAAAGAAGCTGTGGATGTCCCATCTATGATAGTGTTCCAGGACAGGCTGGATGGGGCTTTGAGCAACTTGGTCTACCGAAAGGTGTGCCTGCCCACGGTGGGGGAGTTGGAACTAGCCAATCTTTAACATAGACCGTTCTATGATTCTATGACTTTTTAATCAGTACTTCACTATGTGAACCATGCAATGCAATGGTGTGAGGGAGCAATGAACAAGCTGATATTTAGTAATGGTAGTGAGTTTTTAAAAAAAGAAAACACTTGCTGATTTTCTCTAGTCTTGGTTAGGTGACTGCCTTCCTCCAGAAGAGAAGTAGTGAAATTCTCTCCATTCAGAGACACTGTGTCCCTGTGCTTCTGCCAGCAGCATTACTTATAGGCCAAGATCAGATTTAGACTGATTTAGACTCTCTTTTCTTCAAATATTTTGTCTCTTAATGATGAAAAAAAATTTCTGGTGAAGTTGTCAAAGTCTCTTAATGTGAGTTTTGGGAATTGTGCATCTCTGCCCACAAAGTGCCTCTTCTACTAGGAAAGTTTTATTACATGAGTATTGTTCTTGGATTATAAATAGCAGCAAGTTGAAAAAGGTTGGTTTTGTCACAATATTTGTAGATCAAGTGTGTAGCTCTGTGAAACTGTTTGGATGATTTATTTTAATGGAAAAATATTTTGTGGAAGTTGAAAAGCAATAGGACTGCTATTCCTGCACTTCTAACGTTGCCATCATGATGGAGTGAGCAGTGCTGCTGAGTGTGGTATATTGCTGGAAGACAGGATAACATCACCCCCAGGTTTTGGTAGAAAGCCACAAGGGTTTGGGATGTACAGACTTCAGAGCTGCAGAGAAGCAGCAGACTGACCCTTGAGCTCAGACAAAATCCATTAGTCCCACAGGAGATTTCAAGAATTCAAGTATTGTTTCTATTCCAACTCTCAGCCTCCAAAATGCCAATTTTCTCCTCATAGGCAAAGTAAAGCTCCGGAGCAATCTGGTGCTAGCTCCAGAGCCATGGAATAGGGTTGCCCTGGCCACTGGCTCTGCTGGCACAGGACTCCCATGCTGGGCTGGGTGGAACTGTCCATCCTTCATGGCTATGGCAGCTCACCAGAAATAGCACAGCTGTTTCCCATGAGTGTTATCACTTCTACCAGACTCTCTATAACAAAATTCTGGCTTGCCTGAGATGCTGCAAGTGTGTCCAAGGCACTAGATGGTCCTGCTGCTTTGGCTTTTGGCTGAATGACCGGGAAGATCCCAGCCAACCACAAGTTTGTCTGCATTGGAGTTTTCTTTCTGTGCCTGTTTGCTGTGAGAGGAGCAGGGAGCTGGACATGCAGGGGCAGGTTGTTGTTTGGGAGGGTGTGCAGCTGTTCCTGACAGCCTCTACAGTGCACACCTATCTCCAGCTTTGCTTCCCTCATGGCATCTGCATCCAGGCTAGCTGGGAAACCCTATTTCTGTCTGCTGTGCTGTGCAGCACAACATGCTGTGTAGGATAGTCCATCATCCCTCCCTGCACTACAACATGTTGTGTACAGACTCCTAAAATGTCATCAGCACCAGCCTAAGCAAACTGATACGTGCTGGAGCGCTTTGAAGTGAGTGTTTTGCACTCTCTTGTACCAATGCTTATACAATGCATGCTCTGAGAAGCACTAATTGGACTTCACTGTTGTGCTTTAAAGGCAGCAATTTTGCCCTAGACGTGTAGTTCATTCTTTTGAAGAGTGAGTTTGTCATCTTTATGGGATTTAAACTTTATCTAGGGTTTTCTGTTATCTAAGAACATAATGCACAGTCTTCTTTGAAAATTAAGACAAAACCTAAATTTAAGAAACACTCTTCACTCCTTCATCATCCTTGCCATCAGAAAAGATAAATGTGCACTTTTGGAACTGTTCTAAGGATACCTCCTTTAGCATACAGTTTTAAAAAGGCTGAGTGCCCCCAGTTATGTGCTGAGGTTACACCTTTGGCCTTGATGAGGCCTGTCACACACTTGCAATTTCTCCTTAAATTAATCTATATCCACTTGCAGGTGTTAGCAATTTTGTAGAAGAGAATCTAAACACCCAGCATCTCACAGTTTTCTGTTTTGTCAGTAATCTGAGTCTGTACTTCTGAAGTTACTGCTATAATTTGAAGAAAGGTCACACTAATCTATTCCTTCTAAAGATTGCTTTCATTTCACCAGTATCTAATTTTTTTTTTTCTCTCATTTCTTATGATGCTTTAGATAAAAGTAGTTTTTGGTGCTTATCCTTTTATATGCATTTTCTTTTCTAGAAGTTGTTTTGTATTTTGATATATCCCTCACATCACAGTGGGTGGTTGTATTCTGGAAACTCAAGTGACACTTGTGAAATATTGTCATGCAAAAGCCAAAAAAGGGAAGCGTTACAAATTTCCTTTACGTACTAGTTTGATTGCTTTTTACTGAATCAATATGCCATTTTGGTTGAGTACCAGGCTATTTCTCTTTCATTTAAATGTGAAGAAAAAACATTTCAAACAGCATAACTTCTTTTTAAAACCGATTTCATAAAGCTCGGAGCTTCCAAGGGTCAATATGACTTCTTGTGGACCCTAACTTTCCCGTTTTGGGTGCCATGCTATTTTTTGTTTCCATCCAGCTTTGCAGAGGGCTGGGGAACATTGCTCCGAGAGCATCTTTCTGCTCGTTGTTCTCGCCCCCGCCATGGTGGTGGTTCTGCGAGCAGGGGAAGGGAAGGCAGCTCCCTCTGCGGGAGTGTCGGGGACCGCACGGCCGGGCTGGCCGGGAGCCACCGGGGATGCTGCGGGGGTGTCAAGGGATGCGAGCGCGGTTTTGAGATGTGCTTTTGTAGCAGTCTCAGTGCAAACCACTCGGAGGGTCCTCGTTTCCCACTTAAAATGCAAGAAGAGCTCTCCCGACGGGGGATCTGCTTAGCTCCATCCGTCCGCCGCGCCGTGCGCTCGCACTAAGAGGGGAGGCGGTCGAGAGCGGGCAAGCGCTCGTTTGCCTCGGGGCTTCCTCCCATGGAATTCTTCCACTGGAGTAAGAGTTGCCGGGCGGCCGGGGAGATGTCCCGTCCACCGCCTTCCCTCCGCTTCCCCGGTGAGGAGGAGGATTTGTGGTGGCTAACGGGAGCTCCGCTCCGAGCATCTCGGCGAGAAGCCCCCGCGGCGAGTGCACGGCAGGTGTTCCGGGCGCGGCGGGGTCCGACCCGGCCCGGCCCCGACGGGCGGCGCGGGGGAGCCGGAGGCGGCCGCCAGCGCCGGGCCGGGGCGGGAGCGAACAAAGCGCTGCGAGGGAGCGCTGCCCCGACGGGGCCGGCGCGGTGCCGCCCGCAGCGGGGGCGGGGTGACCGGGGCACCCGGCCCCCCTNTTTTTTTTTTCTCTCATTTCTTATGATGCTTTAGATAAAAGTAGTTTTTGGTGCTTATCCTTTTATATGCATTTTCTTTTCTAGAAGTTGTTTTGTATTTTGATATATCCCTCACATCACAGTGGGTGGTTGTATTCTGGAAACTCAAGTGACACTTGTGAAATATTGTCATGCAAAAGCCAAAAAAGGGAAGCGTTACAAATTTCCTTTACGTACTAGTTTGATTGCTTTTTACTGAATCAATATGCCATTTTGGTTGAGTACCAGGCTATTTCTCTTTCATTTAAATGTGAAGAAAAAACATTTCAAACAGCATAACTTCTTTTTAAAACCGATTTCATAAAGCTCGGAGCTTCCAAGGGTCAATATGACTTCTTGTGGACCCTAACTTTCCCGTTTTGGGTGCCATGCTATTTTTTGTTTCCATCCAGCTTTGCAGAGGGCTGGGGAACATTGCTCCGAGAGCATCTTTCTGCTCGTTGTTCTCGCCCCCGCCATGGTGGTGGTTCTGCGAGCAGGGGAAGGGAAGGCAGCTCCCTCTGCGGGAGTGTCGGGGACCGCACGGCCGGGCTGGCCGGGAGCCACCGGGGATGCTGCGGGGGTGTCAAGGGATGCGAGCGCGGTTTTGAGATGTGCTTTTGTAGCAGTCTCAGTGCAAACCACTCGGAGGGTCCTCGTTTCCCACTTAAAATGCAAGAAGAGCTCTCCCGACGGGGGATCTGCTTAGCTCCATCCGTCCGCCGCGCCGTGCGCTCGCACTAAGAGGGGAGGCGGTCGAGAGCGGGCAAGCGCTCGTTTGCCTCGGGGCTTCCTCCCATGGAATTCTTCCACTGGAGTAAGAGTTGCCGGGCGGCCGGGGAGATGTCCCGTCCACCGCCTTCCCTCCGCTTCCCCGGTGAGGAGGAGGATTTGTGGTGGCTAACGGGAGCTCCGCTCCGAGCATCTCGGCGAGAAGCCCCCGCGGCGAGTGCACGGCAGGTGTTCCGGGCGCGGCGGGGTCCGACCCGGCCCGGCCCCGACGGGCGGCGCGGGGGAGCCGGAGGCGGCCGCCAGCGCCGGGCCGGGGCGGGAGCGAACAAAGCGCTGCGAGGGAGCGCTGCCCCGACGGGGCCGGCGCGGTGCCGCCCGCAGCGGGGGCGGGGTGACCGGGGCACCCGGCCCCCCTTCCCTCCACACACACACACACACACCCGCACAGACACACAGACACAGACACACATCCCCTGCACACGCACACCGCGCCAGGCACACGCCGAGACGCGCAGGCTGCAGCGGGTGCGCGGCGAGAGGATGCGGCGGCTGCGCCCCTGGGCGCTGGTGCTGGGCGGGCTCCTGTGTGCCTGTGCCGGTGCCGGTGCCGCTGCCGGTGCCGGGGCCGGTCCGGCGCTGCGGAGCTACCCGCACAGCGCGGTGCTGGACGGCGCGGGCGCCTACCGCCTGCGCTGGGGCCGCCGCGGCAGCGCCCTCGCCCTCCGCCTGGAGGTGCGCACCCGCGGCTACGTGGGCTTCGGGCTCTCGGCCAGCGGCGGCATGGCCTCAGCCGACATCGTGGTGGGGGGCGTGGAGGGGGGCCAGCCCTACCTGCAGGTAAGGCCCTGCTCCTTCCCCTCGACCGCCGACCCGCGTCCTCTTTGTCCGCCCACCTTTCCCCCTCTGTCCCTCTCTCGGGACGCCCTTTCCCTGCCCTACGTTTCTTCTGAAGCCTTCTTGCCCTGCATCGTTGTACGTCTTTACTTCTTCCTTCCAGCCTTCGGGTTATCCCTATTCTTCTGCGTTCCTACCCCCTGGAGGAGATACTACTTTTCGGTCCGCTCCCTGCCAGCCTTCCCTTTAAACTTCTTCATGGATTTCGTTAAAGGTGTCAGGTTTCTTTCCTCTTTATCCAGAAGATGGAACAGCCCTGTTCTCTCTTCTTTGGGCACCCTCTGCTGCCTGCCCGCTGAACCTGGACCCGCGGAGGAGAGGGGTGGGAGGGCAGAGTCTCTCCCAGGGAGGTGTGGCACCTTTCCCCTCACCCTGCCAACAGCTGGCAGAGCTTGGCCGTCCAGGTGCCGCCTGAACTTGCTCTTTCTAATCCCACTGGCATGAGGGCAGCTTCCCACCACTTTCCAAGCCTGCTGACGTCCCCTTCTGCTGGCGCACAGCCGGCGCTGCTCCTGCCCTTGGTGTTCCTCCTCTCCTCACCTCGAAGTGTTTTGACCCAGATGTCGGAAAGGGCTTGCAGAGTAACTACTGGGAGGACTCCTGGTACAAGTCCTTGGTCTGGTAAAGCAGCACCAGAGGTGCCCAACTCTATTGGCATAACTTGCTCGGGATGTTTCTGTAGTAGTCTAGATATTGTCAGGGCTACATCTGGGACAGGGGTGTGGAACAGAGGCCTTGCTGGTGCTCACAGCGAGTCATCCCCTCCAAGAGACACCGGCGGCTGGTGGAGTAGGAACCATGAGAGGGGAGGGGACCCACGCCTTTGGTCCCCTCTCATCAGCCTGAGATACAGCAGGCAGGAGCTGCTCTGGGGTCGGGGGAGCAGGGTCAGCTTGTCCTACGGATGACTGAAAGGGGAATCAGGTCTGGAAAGATATGTTGTCACCCCAGCTGCCTGAATAATAACTCAGAGATGCAGTTTAAGAGCAGAGTGGTTGTTAGAGTATGGTCTAGGAGAAGTCATCTGTCTTTCCTTCATTGTGTTAGAGCTAGTTGATATCTGAAGCTGCTGCTTAAACTTTAAGAAGTTTTTCCTTGAGAATATGGATTTTCTATTAACAATCCACCATAAGAAAAAAAAATGTATAATATGATTTCCCTACTATTTGTCAAGGTTTTATAAAATCAAAACTTTTCCAGAAGAATCGAGCTTTTAGAATAAATATTTTCCTTTTAAAAATTTCTTCCCTCTATTAGTTTGCTATATGAAGTTCACGCGAATACTTGTCTTCCCTAAGTTCAGACTAGTGATTTCCAGAATATTGCTTTCTCCATATTTCAAAATGAAGATAATTTTGCTTGAAGCATAAGCAAGAGATTAATAATAGTAGAAAAAAACCCACTCTAGGCTGCTCATTGAGCAGTGAGTTCTTCACTCACAGAATGAAAGGCTTTCTGAAAGGCTTTGCAATTCAGAAGACACACCTATTACCCATTAAAAGAAACCCAAGCTTTTTTCCTTGTTAGTTCATAGATCCTGCTAAGGTAAAGCAAGTCTTTGTCAAAGGCGTCCAAACCTAGTGTAAAGGAATCCAGTGGTGGAGGATCCATCACTTCCCTTGATAGTTTGCGGCAATAACGAGTCTCTCCTGTTCCTGATTGCCAGGTTTAGTTTGTCTTGGTTTAGCTTTCAGCTATGTATTTTCTCTACTATATTAAAAACTCTACTCCCCCTGCGTACCGCCTTCATAAAGTTATTTATATGCTGCAATCGAGGCAATTAAGTCACTTCTCAATTTTTTTTTTTTGTTAAATTAGTAGATGGAGCTCTTTAGCATCACAGGACATTTCCCCCAGCACTCAAAGCACTTTTGTGGCTCTTTTCAGTACCCTTCACAGGTTTCCAACATCCCTAAAAATGGCCCATACTAACTCCATTCTTCCACAGGTTTTATCCACCAACATTCTGTTACAAGTAGAAAAGGACTGTAGCAAATGCATGCTGATACAAACCTATTGATATTTTTTTCCTGAAATACTAATTTAGCACATAAATTGTTATGCTAAGAGCTATGAGTTATTTTGTTGCACTTTTGGGTAGGTAAGATACAGAAGAAATACTTTTGTTATGCTTGCTTGCCACTTGAGGCTTGCTCCATCCCAATTCCTTCTTCAGCTCTAGGTAGCATGGTTTCTTTCTAGACTGAAGAGAGGCTTTTTAAAAGTTGCTCAGTTAAAATTTTTCCTAGCACCAACAAGGAACGGCCAGAAACAAAGATGATAAACAAAATTTGTCCAGAGACTTTTTCTGGTCAGGCAGCAGGGATTGCTAGAAAATGAATAAATTGTTCTAGGATGTTGTTTCAATAATATCAAATTTTTCCCTTAACTGGACAAACAAATTCAGTTAATATTTTATAAATACATTCTGTGTTAAGTATATATCATCATAATTTAGATTATTTACTACTGAAAAAGATTTTTTCATAGATAGCACCCTTGAAAGTATGTGGTTTTATGCCTAGCTGCACTCCATGAAATATGTACACCCTATAATGAATGAACTTACTTTTCTTTTTGGTTTTAGAAATATGTTTTTATTCCATGACCATCAGTTGGAAAATGTGCATCGTGGTCTAAACTCTTAGAGGGGTCATTTTTTGGTTTCTTTGAAAGTTTTGAGATGCTTGTTAGTGGCCGACATTCAGATGTTCTGAAACACCTTTATAGCCTTTCAAGTGGGCATTGAAATCGCTAGTCCCTTGGGTCAATTTTGCCTTTCTCCCCCCACCAAATTCTCTCTCCTTCTTTAAAAATAGAAAGTGTTCTCAGAGGTAGGAGTTCTCTTCTGGGAATAAACATGTAAATATAGTTAGACTACAGCTGCCAGTTGGGGTAAAAGCACATACTTCTCCTGTCTGTGGAAGATCCATGTACTGGGGTAGAGGAAAACTGCCAGATAGTTTTCAAAGAAAAGAGAAAATGTTTCCTCTGGCATTTATTCGTCATACTCTCAGAGCAAGTAAATGCTATTCCCACCATCAGCAGGCAGTGTCTGCCTTGAAAAAAACCTGGTGACTTAAAGTCCTGGATATCTAATGTTGGGTTTTACTTCCTCAGCTTTCAGTGTAGCCTGAACTTGAGTGGAATGAGCTGTTTGGTTTGGTTTGCTTTTCTGTGTTTGAGCTGTATTTAATCTAAAAGGGTGTCTGACATAAGGAAAGGCTAAAACAATTTGGAAGTCTGTGGCTTAGTTTTGTCTAAATATATTAGGATGAAAAGGGTTACGATGTCATGAAAGAAGAAGAACAAACCTTCATGGTGTACTAGAGTAGTTTTTTGAAGAGCATTGGAATGATCAGTGAATTATGCATTTACTGCTTTAACATTTCAGAAGTTTGATACTTGAAATGTTGATAAATATATTTTGGGAGGATGTAGAGGACATAGCATGGATGTGTGTATACACACATGCATGACTTAGTGCTTTGTCATGAGGGAGTGTTCTGCCACTGAGCAGAAGGAGAAAAAGGAGATCAGTGAACAGACTATTCTCACACATTACTGACAGCCTGGGGTGTCAGAGCAAGATTGTGTGGTGTTTGGCTCAGCATGTTTGAGAACAAGAAGATACCAGTGGGGGTCGGTATTGGAAAGCTGGGAGCTGCCTTTGTCTCCACAGGGAGGAGTTGGACTTAGGAACGTTCATTCTTAGCAAAATGCTACCTTGAAATATTTCCATGGTCATTTGCAGCATGTGTTACTCTTCATACAAGATCTTGGGGCAGCCTTAGATTTTACATCTAGTTTTTTTGATTTTTTTTTTTTTATTTTTTATTTTTTTTTTTTCCTAATGCATCTCTTTTGTACTTATGAATTGACACAGCATGCATTTTCTTGCTAGACCCATGCCTTTTCCTTGGTCTCCACCCCTGTCTGGAATTGTGCATCCCCACCCACAGCACGTAGCTGCTGAGAGCCCCATTTTGGGGAGAGTAATCCTCCTTGATGAATGCCTATTTTGTGCAAGTTATACAAGAGGGTTGCATTGTTAGAATCTTCTGTTGAACTTGCACAAAAATAGTCCCTACTCAGGGTGAATAGGGACTGTGTGTCACTAAAAAGTACTTTATTATTCATTAGAGCCTTGCTTGTTAACTGTCATCCAAACTAAAGAATATCTGTTATCAAATGTATCCCATAGAGTCAGCTTAATTGCTCATAGGGAAGTACTTGGAAGAGATTTTAAAGGACAGAAAACAGTGAGCATTTTCAGTACTTAACGATATGCCGCTTTTAAGTGCACTCATGCCAACAGCAACAAAAGAAGTGTTTAGAAAACAACTTGAAAGGCACCAAGAGAGAGATGCGAAACGAGTGCCACACTGACATATCTCAGTCGGTGTTTTGTTGGAGGTATTTCATGCCTTTGGGCATTGGGGCAGAATCTCCAGATGACAAATGTCTCCCTCTTGGCTCCAATGTGGGGCATAAAGAGACACTCCAGTGTACATCTCCACTGGCTGGGTGCTTTGTAGTTCTCTTTGAGAGGTACAATAGTTAGGACAAGGAAGCAACAGTTGGTGAACAAAAGATGAGAAGAATTCTGAAGCTTGTAATTTGCAGGCCTTCAGGGGACTGTTTTCAAGAGTTTGGTTGGGATTGTTTTTCTTTTAGGTTTTTTTTGGGGTTTTTGTTTTTTTTTTTTTGTTCTCCTTTGGATTTTGGAAACGCCAAGAAAATGACATTTTCTCACATCTCCGCAAAAACATGGAGTTCTAGCCACTGTGAATGATGCAAAAGCTTTAAATAATGGGGGAATGATTTAATTCCTGATACAAACAAGTGTCACAGAAGCAGGAAAGAGAAGAAGGGAGATTTTCTAAGGCAGATCCGGAAATTTTGGGAACAAGTACACCTAATTGTCGTGCTTGAAAATCCCCTAAGTGTTTTTAATCTTCCTCATAGTTGAAGTAATTAAAGTAATTAAACCCAGAAAACCTGTACTGGATAAATGTGGCTCCTGTGTAAGGAATGTTCCTTGCCATAAAGTGCACTTCTAAGATTATATCATGCAGTATCTCCTCCTTACTGATTTTCTTTCCCTTAAAACACTTTGCTACATGTTTTGTCTAGTCTCTTTGTGTTAGGACAGCCTTTAATCTAGTGTTATATCTTCTGATATAACTGGAATAAAAACTCTTAAATTAATATTTATTTTTGATGTAAAGACCTGTATAGGGCCTTGGGACTCCAATGCAATGTCAAATTATCCATGTCGATATGCAATGTTGTATTTCAGCCCCTAGCCACTAGTGCCTCTTACACCTTCTTGTGCTAAGTTAGACAGGTCTCCACACTTCAGTGTTCCCATTTGTGTGCAGAGAAAGTGGTATGTTTTACTCCTGAGGAATGTCACAGAAACAAAGGGATGTCACTGCCAGCTGTGGGCCACCCTGGGTAGTATTTAACTGGATATAAGAAATACACAGATGTGTACTCAAGTGACCCAGTCTGAATGAGAAAGGGCATATTTCTAAGTAAATAGTTGTGTTTCACGTATAAAAAATATAAGCTCTCCTTTTGTGAAGAAAATACATGAACATGTACACACACATACACAGGCATTATCTGTTTCTGTAAACACACACATGGAAATGTGTATCTTTGTGTATATGTGTGTCTGCATTTAAAGCACAGACACATACACACAGTTATTTGTTAGAGATAAAAATTTTATGTCCTTATCAGAGTTAGTAGTGCACCTGAAGTAAATAATCCACACTCTAGTGTATGCCAGCCAGTTTGATTGGAGTTGTACCAGCAATTGTGAACAGCTTCTCAAAACTCCCTGTGTGAGCGAGATCCAGGCTTCCTAGTAAGGACTGGATCACTTCATGCTAATCTGATGTGTAGGTAAAAAAGAAAAACAAAAAAACTCCAGCCCCCCTAACCCCCTAAAAACCCACCCACCCAAACAACCAGAAGCAAATAAAAAAAACCCAAACCCTGAACAAAAATACAATGCAACTTGTCCCCACCCCCCCTCAAAATAGTAAATTAGTTATAAGCAGACTGCTCATGGGACACTGGCTGTGAACTTACTGATCCCAGTTATTTTAGGAACTTTCTGCAACTTCTTGATTGCTGTTGCTGTACACTTTGTATGGTTATTTTTTCATTTGCAGCCAATCTCAAGATTGGTTCAGTCAACTGGAATGCTCTCAAGGTGTTCTTATACAGCACAGCAATGCTTTCAGGCTCCTGCTTCATGTTAGGTTGCTGTGAGTGGGCTCTGCTTTTCCCCAGCATAAGAGCATAGCAAGATCTTTGCCTGAAACTCAAGCTGAAATTTATTTGAGGTTGCAGAACAGTTTGGTTTGCTTGTTTGTAAACTCATGCTCTGTTTGGTTCTTGCCAAATACAGTGTAAAACCAGTTTCTTTTAGGTGGTAACATCTAGTGTGTACTGGAACCTTGAGCAGCAGGATTCCATTTAAATTGAATGCAACAATAAAAAAAGAGAAATGTTAACCACAGTTATTTTTTTGGAAACCCAGAAAGGCATAACTTGGTGCTTATTTCAAACAAATGTTTTATTCAGTTCTTTTCCTTACCGTAGCAGTTTATCCACTCTATTTATACTAAAATAAATCCTCTCCTGTGCCAACTTTCGTCTTTGTTACAGCTTCATGATCCTTTTTGCCAAGCTTCTCCTTGGTCCTGGTCATTGGCATCAGCTTTGGGGATGACAATCAATTTGGGGATTGTCCTGGGGTGACTTCATGATGGTTTTATCCCCAGTTCTGTTCTGTTTATGCTGGATGTTAAGTTCTGCACCTTTAAAACTAGATCTGAGAGTGGAGGGGGGGAGAAGGAGAAGTGGTGGATTGTCTGAGGCGGTTGTATTCAAAAGCACATAGATAAGAGCTTCAGCATTCCTGCTCACAGACTGTGTTGTCTGCAGCATAGACAGCAGGAGAGAGCTCTTCTTTGCTTTTAGTTAGTTTTTAGCTAGCTGAGGTAGAGAAGTTCCCCAGACTGTGGCTTTTCTTTTTCTTGGAACTGTTTAAACCTGCTCTGGGCAGAAAACCCAGAAGAACATCAGGAGCTCACACCTGTGGCCCACCAGGGCCACCAGGGCTGGGACGCGGCATTTTCCAGCACAGGAGGGACTGAGAGAGACTGAGCAAGCTGACTTTCTGAATTTGCCATCTCTTCAGAACAGCGAGAGGTTCCATTGTTTAATATTATTCATTTTTTATGCTTGTGAATACTTTGCTTGTTAAATACACAGTTTTTTGCACTTTTCCCCAAGGACATATTTTCCTCAACCAGTTGGGGGAGGGGCCACTTGAATCTGCTTTCTAGAGGGACCCCTTTGGAAGTTTCTCCCCAAATTTGCTCTAAACCAGGACAGGGATGTCTCAAACTCCATGGGCTGGCTACAGACCATCAGTGAGGACAAGTTGAAACATAGCTTGTTTTCCTTTCATTTCCCATTCCTGACTTTTCCCTTTTTTCACTTTTAAGTGTTAGACTGCTGCTGGAGCAGCAGTGATGGCCCAGTTAGTGAAGGTCAGTGCACATAAATTGGGGTAGCTGAGTTTCTCTCAAGCTGAGCCCACAAGGCCATTGCTGGATGGGGCCACAATCTGAGAATTATTTTATGCTCCTTGAGGTTGAAAGGTGATATATATAATTTAGGATGGGAAATGGATATCATAAACAAAACAATCTTAGACATTGTAAAGATCTGGGAAGGGAGTGCCATAAACACCTGTTTCAGTCTGTGATGACAGCTGGTAGGGCTTTTTGGGGTCAGGCTTCCCTCTGCAGCTGTGCTTGCATTCTCAAAGGAGAAACCAGCGTCTTTTTACATCCTTAAGAAATTACTCTCCCTGACTGTTTGTGGAACAGAAATCAGAAACCATATATACCACAAAATATTTTTTTAAGAAGGAGAGAGGCTAATGGTATCTGAAAAACAGTATAACATGATCTGCCTCACATCTGGGAAAGAGCATAAAATATCTTCTAATGTCAGGAAGATTTTTCATTTTCCATATGTTGTTTCAACTTTTAGGTAATGTGAGGAAGGAGATACTTAATTATTTGATGGATTGCACAACTTAGTCCAGAGTTCAATATGCCATTTAATGCAATATTATCAAAGGGAGTACAAAAAATTTAAATGTTTCACATGTAAACAGTTCACATAAGTAAACCCTGAAACAGACATCTTTGTTATCATGTAGCATGACCAACACTGCTGAAGCTTTTTTAAACGCTTAGTCTTTAAATAGCCAAAGACACTCATATTAGAAAAATATAGTCACTTCACCCTTCTCTTTCACTAATTCTTATAATTTCTGTAAAGTTGATGTGTAATTTCAAAAATTTTATTAAACATATGATACATATTTTTTGCATGCATAAGAAATTTGTTAATGCAAGTACTGAATCAGTACGTAGATCCATATTGTGAGCTTGTCCACACATGTGATCATTTCAGAAATCCAGTTTTCAGGACTGGACAATTATTGTAGATCTGTTGGGACTCCATGAAATTCAGAGGACTTATATCAGTATAATCTACCCTGCAAAAGACACAAGTTTTCTAGCTATGTGGGGTAGCAAAACCAGATCTGTGTAAAAAAAGATTGTACCATGTTAGAGACTTTTCCTGCTTGTTGGGAAGAATAAAATGTTCCAGTATGAAGCCCATTTTAGAACTATCTGTGATATATATCAAAGCACTGTAATTCTGTGGATTAAAACATCCCACTTCTTTCTTAACAGAATTAAATAACTGAAACTTGTGAATTTGGATGAGCTCTGTGTTACAGTAGTCTACACCTGAGAGAGTTTCAAACTAAATTTATATTTCCATTGTTTAGCTGAAGACCAAATGCCCAGCTTATCTAACTCTCTGGCCTCTGGTAGTTCCATCCTCTGTACTGCCACTTTTCAAAGGCCTTCAGAGATAGATAGCTTTCCCCTTTGACTAGACAAAAGAGTGGAGTGTAGGCAGTCCAAATGTGATGGTTTTGATTGCATTTGCACAAGGACTTTTGGCAGCAGGACTTAATTTTAATTTTTCTACTCTGAAAGGAAGCGTAGAATATGTATAAAGGTACAGACATATATCTACACAGATATATCTAAGATTACAGATTTTTCCAAATTATGGCTGAAAAACATGTGTCATCACAGATTGTCACTGTGTCAGCATTTTTGAAAACATTTTTTTCATTCTGTTTTCTACACAAACACATCTTAAAGACTTTTACGCTCTGATGAGTAAATTGGGCAAAGTCTAAAGTCTCTGTGTGAACACAGAGAGATTCATATGGTTCCTGGACAATGTGGCATTATTTTGTTTCAAAACTGGAAAACAAACCACTTTCATGTGAGAAGCTGAGCAATCAAATTTTGAATTATTCAGGGTTTTTTGGTTTTGCTGTTTTTTTTGTGTTTTTTTTTTGTTTTGTTTTGTGGGGAGTTTGTATGGGTTTTTTTGTGTGAAATTATTTGATTTTATTTTTATGACGAACCTCTGGAAATAGTTTTCAACAAAGGAAGTAAAAATAGCATTATCTACATCTAGCCACAAAATAATTTCAGGTGAAATCACTGAAATCAGCAAAGTTTGGCTCATTTTTGACAGCAGGGGTGGGCAGCCAGTGCCTGAGCAGGCAGCTCTCATCCCACGGGGGAGCAGCCTGGTCCTCTTTGGGGGCCTGGGCTTTGGGGCCACCTTCCCAAAGCATTCACCAGCAGCCACAAAGCGAGCCCCTCGTGGTGAGCCAGAGCCCCACCTGTCCTTGACTGTCAACCAAATGGCTCAGATAATTGCACTGATAATGAGGTTATCAAGGCATATCTGAGCTTATACCTTAATTACAGAACTTCTTCGCATTATTTTTGCATTCTTGCCTCAGGCTAATGGCAATCAGGACTATATCACAACGTTTTTTTTTTTCTGGTTAGAGCTGTGTCCTCTAGACTTGTGATGAAACGGTGAAGTTCACCACAAAATGTTTGAGTTTGCACACCTTTTCATCACATTTCTCAGCTTCCCTTCACACGGGTTTCAGGCAGAGACTTTGAGTCTGTCCACGTGAGCAACAGCTGCTCTTGAATTTGTATCTCCAAATTAAGGTGACATTGAAGCAAAGATATCACACTTCAGTAAAAACTGATGTTCATATTTCTTGTCCAGACAAACATTCACTAACTTAAAGACAGAAGCAGAGGTTCCACAGAAGAATGTTTTCAGAGCAGGAATGGTATTATGTATAAGCAATACACTGCCTCTTTCCAAGTTCTGATGCAGGGCTAAAGTGGAGTGTTTTGATCCCATAAAGTATCCATCTTCAAAGAACCATCACAAAACAAGTATTATTATTTCTGTCTGGAAAACATCAAATCCAAGTTACTTCTCTAAGCAAATATAACTCATCAGTTCACTTTCTTTCAGGTCCCAGGCATGTGTTTTGCTCTTTTTAGTGATTATTTTTCCATTTGCCTATTCTCTCATGTATGTACTTAATCATTTGTAGTTGTGAGAAGTGGAGACAGGAAAAGAACTCTCTAGTGTCTTGCCCACACACAGATTTCTAGGGTGGAATTAAATTTAAGATTATAGCTCCTAAATGACCCCTTAGTGAGTTAATGAAGTTTCAGTTATTTTTTACTGGTATCAAAATACTTGGGCATAACTTTTTACTGTTTTTCAGATTGGTTACCTCAACTTTAATGAAAGGGGAAAGCTAGAAATCTCTCCAAAAGTGAACAGAGGTCCAAACAGCTACAAAAATAAATGCTGGGACCAGACAGTGGTGCATTATTTTGCAAAGGCACCACACAATTAATGGTGTCTGCCAGTAGCCTGTTTGGCATGAGAAATACATTGGTTAGTTAAAAGACCCTTCCCCACCCCAAAACAGGCAGAAACAGCCTAAAACTCAGAGGAGGGTGACCAGAGGAGGTGCATCTGAGGCAGTGGGCAGCCCTTCCTTGGTGGCCAGGGTGGGAGGAGAGGGAGGGACGGGTCGCAGCTGCACGGGGCTGCAGGAATCCGGGGTGAGGATGTTAGTGACCCGACACTGCTGCCATGCTACTCCTTCGTGCCGGGTCTCTGCAGAACCCTGGATGGGCAGCATCTTTATTACAAACAGCTCCCTTGCCTCTGCCAAAACCTCAACCTAATCCCAGCAGCTTTTGTATGAAATGAGTGCTTCTCGTGCTAGTTAAGCTGCAGGGTTTCTGGTTCCAGTCAGAGTTCATTCAAGAGGTTTGTTTTTTGTGGGAAAGAAAAAAACATAGGAAAACTTGTGGAAAAAAGGAGTGACACTATTGTTGATGCAAATATTAAGTGAATTTCATTCTCTCTATAATTTCTCCTGGAGTTCATGACATCCCAGTGATGATAAATAAAGCTTCTTGGTTGCTGGGTCCAACCTTTATTTCTGCAGTTACATACAGGCAGCATGTTGCTAAAATTATTTAAGGCATTCTTTAAGCTGTTTATTGAGGATGGTTGCTTTCTTGGAGATTCTGTATAAAAAATAGTTCAGCTCCACCTCAAATTTATTGTTTGATTCAACACTAGCACTGCAGAATTTTACATGTTTTGAAAAAAACTCGGTACCTGATAGAGTTTCATTTTTAATATTAGATTTTAATAATGGGCCACCTTTCTTTTATAATAGGATTATTTTACAGATGAAAATAGAGTACTAAAAAAGGATCCTCAACAGGATTACCATCTGGAATATGCCATGGAAAACAGTACACATACAATACTGGCTTTTAGCAGAGAGCTGCACACTTGTGACACAAATGACAAGAGCATAACGGTAAGAGCCTCTGACTACATGTAGACAGATGAAGTAATCAGCACAGGATAAATGTATATGTGGTTATTAAGCTGGTAATTAAAATATCTTTTTTTAGTAAAAGGACAGAATTAGAGAAATTCGCTTTCCAAAATATCTATTTGCTCAAATTAACCATGTAAAATACTTCTGCTAGTTTTATTAAACTATTATGTTTAAATTTCAGCTTTCTTTGTTCTTCTACTTTAATACACAGTTTTCTGTAATTTCTAACAAATGTGCACAGGATTGAAATAGATACCTCTGGGCCATCAAATCCTATACGCCATTGTTATAACCATTCAAGAGAGGCCAAATTGAGAAGTACTTTTAAGATTCTTCACTAACTTGTAATTGACCTTAGAAACAGATTTTTAAAAAATTGGAGAAGATCTATTTAAAAGGTCTGTTTGTTTTATTTCTTTATTCAAAACTAAAGGTGAAAAAATTAATAGTAAAACTTTCCATGGTAAAATAATTTTTCTGGTAAATTCTTCTGTTGCCCTAGGGATTGCTGTGCTATTTCCTAAGTGTAATTTTAAAGTACATGAAGCTGATGACTTCGGTATTGGAAATGACAGGTTAGAGAGATTTGCAAGGCTTTCTACGCTTTGGCTTGTTTACTACTTCTTTTGGAAGCATTACTGTAGGAGTAAAGCACTATATTAATTTTCTGCGTTTTTACAATATATGCAATTATAGCAACATGAGAGGCTGAAAGTGCAGGAAGCAAACCCCACCTGTATAAACCACCAGTTTTCCAGGCAGTCAATGGATCTCTGGTTTGCACACCTGCTCCAAATTCTCAGTATAATTTAACATTTTGAGTCACTTCAGGATTTATTATAGCACTTTGTCTCAAGGGTCATTATTGTAATCTGAGAATGGTTTACAGAGAACTGATCTGTGCAGTGGCTCTAGATTGATTTTTAAGAGGTAAATCTGTTCTGTAATTGAATGTTAATTTTCCATAGTATCTAAGGACAACAATTCACTGAAGGTATTCACATCTTCACTGACCTGAGCCTGGCAAATGTTCGTGTGGGGGTGTGGGGTGTGCGGGAAACATTCTGGTTGCTGATCAAATGAGCAACATCTCTAGAAAAATGTTTGTAATGCATTTAGCTGTTTACTTTTTTATGAGTCTGTTCTGCCATTTGAAGATATTATTTCAGTTCACAACATTAGGGAAGGAATCAATTAGAGAGCAATTTAATTTCGGTGTATTTCCAATTAACCCATTGAGTATAAAACATTATTTATTTCAAAGGCCAAATTGTGTAGGTAAGTGACTGCTCCTCTAGAATACACTGTCATTGTTTAAATACACCTATGTCACAACTATTGCAGGAATTATAGAAACTGTGTAAGGAAAATGTTTCTCCTATCCCTTGTGGACATTTTGCTTTGTTTTTTCAGGAGAGCACAGTGAGGGTAATATGGGCCTACCACCACAAAGATATTGGAGAAGCAGGTCAAAATTACCATGGATCTAATCGTGGTACAAAGAGTCTGCGTTTCCTGAACCCCGAGAGAGAGGAAGTCTCATCTGCCTCTTTGCCATACTTTGACTTGACAAACAAAGACGTAAGTTACTTCATGTTGTGGGTTTCTGTGGAGATGGGACTATGGTGGTAGCCAAAGCCTTGGACTTACACAACTGGTAGTGTGACTTTAATGTATAGATTAAATATAAGGTAGAAATTCTTCCCTAGGAGGTTGATGAGGCATTGGAACATGCTGCCCAGAGAAGCTGTGGATGCCTCATCCATGGAAGTTTCCAAGGGACTGGGGTTTTGAGCAACCTGGTCTAGTGGAAGGTGTCCCTGCCTAAAGCAAGGGGATTGGAACTGGATGATCTTTAAGGTTCTTTCTAACCTGGACCATTCTGTGATTCTATGATAGTACACAGTACTTCTATGATAGTGCTCTTGCCCTTTTTATTAAGACAGGTGCCTGTACCAGACAAGGACACAACGTATTGGTGCCAAATGTTTAAGATTCCTGTACAGCATGAAAAGCATCATGTGACGAAGGTGAGTGATTCAGGCTCAGAAAATTTAAAGGAATTTAGATAATAATTACACTTCAAATCAGTTCTTGCACTTTTGAAGTTTTTTTCACTGCTTGCTGGAGCGAAAAGAAGATCTCTTGTCTGTATTCACAAATATGGATCAAGCGTTTGTGTATGTGTGCCCAGAACCTGGCTCAGGTGTGCCCTGACAACTGGAATGCAGAGTAACAGACCCTCTTTCTTACAGTTCTTTTCTCCTTTATCCTCTCTCCCTTAAGAAAATGAGGTTGACAATTATTTCTGTCTGTAAATATTTCTGGCAAAGACTAAGTAAAATTGTCTAAAAGCACATTACATCAAGTTTCTGCTTTTATATAGGAATTTAATTAATTTCTTTTACCAGATAGTCATTTTAAATTAAAAAATAATTAAACAGTGATGTTTGTTCAAATAAAGGGTCAGGTTCTTATTTGATTCCAGTCACCTTTCTTGTGATGACCAACGCGGAGCCAGGTTACATCACATAAGAACGCACACCACTACTATCAGCAGTTTAAAACCTAAATATTATTATTTTAAAAAGATATGAACATTGTAGTTTATTTTAAAAATAATGAAAATATGTGCATAAACATTCACACAAGGCTCAGCAGGATCCTATGTGATTTCAAAACCAGCATGCGTAAACATGTTTTCCTATAACATATTTTGTAACTTTTCTTTCTGTTTTAAATCAAGAGCTTAAGAGTGCTGAGGAAAAGATGGTTCTCACATTTCCCCCCAGAAGCGATATACCGAAGATCCTATAAAACAACCAATTCTTCTTTTTCTAATATGCTGAAGATAGCGCAGTGAGATAGTCCTGGCCCTTGTTTTTATCTTTCTTTGAACGCACAAATGCATTAAGTGTAGAATTCTGTTTCTTCTTTTTTGTTACTATTTTGTTACTGTTGTCAGTCATATTTCTTCATTCAGTAAGACTGAAATTTTTAATTAATTCAGAGAGCTTTAACATATGATCTCAATGTCTGTATGATAAATACCTATAATTACTCTGAAATATTGTGTGCTTCTGCACTTTATCAGAACGAACAATTGCAAGGCCCCAGTTTCTGCCTTCAGGTACTTGGTCTTTAATCCCATTTGAAATTTGTTACAGCTACTTCCACTGTATGAAATGGAGAATTTTCTTGTGTTACAATATGTATGTCAAGATCCCTAGTTCTCTGCTTTCAAGTGAGAGACTTTAAAAATGGTAGGATTAGAATCAAGTTTTCCATGTTAAATTTGGTGGAAGTTGTAGATACTTGCTGTTTCACTAAAAAGTTCCCTAGAAGTATTCATTATGTGTAACTTCTGAAATTATTTTCCAAATGCTTTGCATGACTGCACATACAATTGCTCAGTTTTTAAAAAAACTGTTTGGTTGAAGCTAAAACAAGATTTTACCTCAGAAATACACTGGCTGATTTTTCAGAAAAATTTTATATTTTTTATTTTTACAATAATGTGTAAAGAATATTAAAGTTTTAGAAACTGCATTTTCAAATCAGTATATTTTTTATAAAGTGAAAAATTACAGTAGAATCCTCAGTGATTTTCCATCTTCAGAAAAACAAGAAAATTTCATATTGTTGCTTAAAAATTTTTAAAGAGAGAAAAATGTGAGAAAGAGAGTAGATTTAAGTAGGAATACTTCCTTAGCCTTTCTTTCCAGGGGCACAACTTACATTTTCCTGTAAGTGATGTTTTTAGATGCCACATAGAGGGTTGTTGTGGAATTGTATCTATGTGCTCTTGCAAACTGATTAAACATTTCCTAAAGCCTACTGATACACAAAGGATGGGGCTTATGGCTACTGGGGAAGATATTAGCTGTGCAAACAGAGCTTGAGTTTCACAAAGAGGAGGGCGGATGAGCTCTTTGGCCTCGTCAAACTGTCTGGGTTAGTTAAATACTTACATAGATGTTGATTCTGGATTCCTTCTGTAGCACAGTTTTCACACAAACCTACACATCTCATTTTTACAGACAGGAAAAAAAAAGGTGTAGACATGGTACAAATTTGTCTGTGGCATACTTTAGTCTACTTCAGTAGTGTACATGTGAGCTGGCTTTGGCCATTTTTGTGCTCCTGTATGATTTTGTGGAGCACTGAACGGCTCAGTTTGGCACTTACTGGACAATGTGTGCCACCAACAGTGTGCTCTTAGCTGTCCTGATGTGTAAATCTGCTGGTGATGTGGGGTCTCAAGCAGGTGCATCAGCCACAAACGGAGTTTTTTTTTCCTCTTTCCACTATTCTCTGTCATTTCTTCCTTCTTGAAAATTGCTCTGAGCACTGTAAAATTAAGTACTTTTAAAACATCAGTTTAATCAGGAAGGCATGATATTTTAATGAAGGAAACTGAAAAAAAGTTAGACCTGTCATTAAAGGTAGACATCAAGACTTCTAATCGTCTGTGATTAACAAATCCCAGATTCTGAATTCAGATTCTTAATTTAAAAGGATTTTTAAATGTCTTTTGAAGATGCATTATTTAAAAAATAATATGCTTTAAGCCAAAATATATTTAAGGTATTTACAAATATGCTTTCTAAATATAATCTAATGGTGCCACAGCTGGGTAGCTGATAACACTTGGGTCTTAGGGTTAACCAGCAGTAGTGTTTTAGTTTCTTCTGTTTGCATAAGACAAAGAAATGACTAGTGCAAGAGATCTCAATATTAATCAAAGATAAACTATCTAAGACCTTAGGTCTTTTCTTTCTCTTTACACGGTATTCATGTTACTTTCCAGGAATCACAGATAATGGGAAACAGCGTATTTTCATTGATCAAGCCGCTCTACCTAATATGCAAATTGTGCAAGAGATAAGATTGTAATCTTGTGTTCATCTCATAGGGAGAGTAAGGACATGGATTGGTAATTTCTCCTTATGCTGCTTTTACCAATGGAGAGCAGATCTTCACTGCAATAAGGGGGCACCCAGCCAGGTTTAGAACTTCTCTGTTAAATCTTCTTTTGTTTCACATTTCTTGCAACATTCTCATCAGGGAAGATATTGTGTCTTCCTACATGTCCCTACAATGCCTTCTGTTTCTAATGCCTCCAGGAACTTCTGGAGAGACAACTCATAATAACATGCCTGCTAAGAAATGAAACAGGATAAGACAGTTTCTCAATAGCTGGGCACAATAGTGACAATAGTGATCCAGAAAACAACCAAAACCAGGCACAGAGCTGGTTTTGTGGCTCTAATGTCCTCAGTGCCTACCTGGCTGAATTGTGACTCCTTCAAAAATTATTAAACTTCTACAGGATTTTCCCCCCAGAGCATTTTCTATTAACAGAACCAGTTATAAGTGCAATAGGTAAATTTTGAAAATAATACAGGCAGAACAGATTAAAGGGATTGCTTGGAGGCATTCAAATCAGATATTTGCAGGATGGCCCTGCAGTGGTCCCAGAGTGATGGACTTTGGCTGCTCTTCACATGGGAGAGCACATGCCTGCCTCTCTGCAAACTCCTCCCGCAGCTACGTGTGCATTGGCCTGTTCTGCTGCTCTGAGCTTCAGGCAGTGGTGTGTGCCTCAGGCTCACTACCCAAGGGATTTTCACTTTTCTCACATGCAGAAGTCAGCCAGGAGCTTTCTCAGAAGTAGATTTCTTAGAAAAAAGTGTTCCACTTATTAGCCCTGACTTTCTGGTGATGGGTTTAAGACTATGTCTTGCTGGGATTATTTGCAGTTCCCTGTAAATGTCATTATTCTGACTGGTCCTGAATGTCTCTTTTAATCACATTTCTGAAGAAACTGGTTTCACCAATTGCACCTCAGGAAGAACCTCCACTCCAGAACAACCTCCCAGAAGGAGGGAGAGCAGGATCCACTGGTAGAGCAGACACACAGGCAGGTCCACACACCCACCTGTGCATGAGAATATTTCTATATCTCTGCTAAAGCCATGCTGAGGGCAGGTTCCTGGATCTGGGGAGCCCACACAGGCAGAGACACCACTGCACCAGGGCTGGGAGCAGGGCTGACAGAGACAGAGGTGATCATCCCAGGAAACACACTCTGAAAAAGGGTCTCTGCAGAATCCTCCCCCTTGGAAATTACCTGGTTTGTCACTTTCTTTTTGCTCATTCAATTAAAAAAAATTCAGTGGCAGCCAACTGGATCTTTTGAAATCTTGTCATTTTTATACTGTTGAGGTGTCCAATTTTCATGATTGTCACTGTATGTGGATAAGTGTGTGGTGATAAACATCTCTCTTATTTTGACAAGTTGTAAGACTATTTGCTGATAGTTTTTTTCTGTCTATTTGCTGAATTTATTTTTTCCCTTGCTGTGAGCAGGCATCGTGAAGGTGTTCACCAGCAGCAAGAAAGTGAAAATTTGTTTCACACTCATGAGAAATACTTTCCAGTGTTTCAGTAAATACAGCTCTTGCTTTATATTCAAAGCTTGATCTTAACTGCTTTTGCTACTTGCTTTTTCTGCTACAGATGCAGCTCTTTTTTATTACTATCTTTAGTTTAGGTTTCAATGTCTTCTGTCATTTAAATTTAACCATATTGCATATTCAAATAACAGTATCAGCTAAGGGTTCATTACTCTGTCTTCACATTTACATCAGGTCTTCCATGTGCTTGATTGTTTTCTCTGCTGCAATTAAAAGGCCTTAAGATTCAGTGCTTCTTCTACTGTCTCTAGATTTTCTGTGACTCCTCTAGACCTGTGGTCTCCCTCTCCACCTGACAAATTGTTTAATGCTGTGTGTAAACTGCAAGTTTAGAGTATACACTGGTGAAAGACTGGTATGTATATCCTACATGCCAGACGTGCCATAATCTATTTGTGTGAAGCTTTTCAGCATAGCATGCCTGTGCTAGTTCCAACACTGTGAATTTCCCCCCTGTGTTTTCTTAATTGCTTTTAAAAACCCTGTGTTTTCCTCAGGAAAAGTAGTTCCCCAGGCTTCATTAGTAATAATCCCGTAGTCAAAAAATGTCAAATATTGAATTTTACTCCAAGAGTAGGAAAAACATTTAACATAAAATGAACCCCAAAATTGGGTAGTATGGTCACTCAGCTGTATCTGCATGTCTTTTCTCTAAGAATAACTCATTTTTCATTAGTTCTAAACTTTATAGGTTGTTTCAAAACTAGTATAGGCAGAGAAATACCAGCAGAAATGCTTGATGCAGCTGTGCCCAAGAGCATAAAGTATTTCTGATTTTGGAAGAGAATTTTTTAAATAGGATGTCCTGTTTTAGAGGGCATTTGGCATTGAAAAGAGGATAGTATTTTCATTTAGTAAGCTCTTGGAAGTTCTGTTTCTTGTATAAAGCAGTCCTTCCATGTGACCTGCTTATGAGAATGGTGTGAGCAGGTTTAGCTCTGTTGAAATGTGGAAGAAGCCTCACACTGGGGTTTAAGCTGTGTGGTCAAAATTCAGTATCTCTTCAGTACAACTCATGAATACTCAGGCAACATATTAAAGACAGTAAAATTTCAGCCATAGAGATGGACTTCCTCTCATCTAACTCGACTTATGTATGGGTCTGTGCCAGCTGCTTAATTGACCTTACAGTGGCAAAACTAGCTGTTTGTATCATCCTAGAAGAGCTGTCAGAAATGTCCTGTGTATGGTTCAATCTTTCTCTCCACTGATGGATGAGAGAACCTAGACCACCAGCCTGTATTAGATGAGTAACTCCCAGATGAATGAATCAGGGAAGACATATCCCAACCAAAAAGGTCAGGGAGGAGAAGAGACTGTGATAAAAGCAAAAATTGCAAAAAAATACTTTTTTTAAAAAATTTGCCTGTGAGAAAATGATCTTTTCTCAACCACAGCTTTGTGTAATTTTTTGGCACTAAGCTTTCGATCTAACTAGTGAAACAGGCTAATCATATAACCAGAAAAAAAACTTAATTATTTAGCATTAGCTGAGAAGCATTACATTAGGCATATTTTTATATCAGCACTAAAGTTTTCCATTGCTGATCTCTTTAGAAGAGGGAGCCTCTTTTCAATTAGAGAAAGGCCTGTGTTAGAACACACCAGCAGCTGCCAGTTAATCTTCACGTTCTGTTTCGGGGCAAACTGATAAGAAAGTAAAAACTCCAGAAATCTTGTTGCCAAGGGAAACTCTGCTTTTTGACAGTGGAATGCTTTAGTAATACCAAAGACCCCAGTGTGAAAATACAAAGGGACTCCAGTTTAAGAGGCTGATTGATTGGAAGCCAGAAGGGCAGCTTGTAGCCTGCAGTACCTAAATGAGGGCACTGATTTTTAACTTGAGTGATACCAGACAGTAACTGCTTGTTACTCTCTGGCCTGAACTTTTACATTTTGCTAAATGTGATAACTCCAGCAAATTGCATCATGCAGCCTGACATAAACAAATGTTGTATATTTTCCCATGCATTCCCCTACAAAGCAATTCCAGCCCCAGTAAATTAGACTGGCAACCAAACAATCATCTCACACTGCAGAGCTTGTAAGCTATCTGCCCTTTGATCTGCAGGGCTGGCTCTTTGGTGCAAGCCTGAATTGGCCCATTAGACTTTGCAGTGCTAAAGATTCATGTAACCGAACAGGCTGAAAATTAAAAGTTTCCCAAGCACTGTCTGAGGAAATAACAGAAATACATTATTCTCTGATATTTTGCTAAATTATTTCATATGCATAATTGTTTGAGGTATTATTCCATTCTGTGATCACAGATTAAATTATATACGACCACAGATGAAATTATATATGATCACAGATTTTACTGTCCTACCAAACTTTATATTTCTTACGTATTTTTATTTTGAAATAGTCTTCTTTCATTTCACTAGTGTATCTTAACTATAAGAGTTCTTAAATTAAGCAGTTATTGCTGCATTATTTTTTCCATACTTGGAATGCAAAAGTAATTTACTTCATTTCTGTCACCAGCAACATTGAATGTCTAGTTAGTTTAATCCATTTTCTTCGATTTTTGCTTTCTAAATAGAAACAGCATCCATCCATTATGACAATGTATTGACCATGCCAGCAGGTGGTAGGAAAATATGTGTGCTGTGTGATTTTTTGGTTAAATAAAAGTCAGATGACAGCAGCCTTATTTTAAAATATGACCAAAAGTAAGCATGGAAAAGAAGAAAGTACAATTTTTGTGAAAATCTCTGGGTTTTACCTCCCAATTCTGAGAAGATTCGTGGGATGATCTTCAGGAGACTGTTGCTGTTGATTAACCGCATTTTGTCTTCTGCAATGTCTTCATTTTTTTCTTTCTCACCCTTAGCTTTATTAATGATTTTGAAGTAAACGTATGACTAGGAGATGCACTGAAAAGATAAGAAAATTGTCTGCAGCCAAACATCCAGCACTTCTTATCATAGCAGGCAACAAAACCCTTCAGAGCAGCATTGGGCCTTAGATGAGCACTTACAAAGCATTTTTTGTGTGAATACCAGAACAGCAGGCTCATAGGCAGCAAAATCTCTCTTGATGGGGCTTGCGTGGATGGATTACAGAACAAACCTAGCTTGTTCCTACTAGCATCTTGGCATTGTTTCTGAAGATCAACCTTCTAATTCAGACAAATCACATTGTAGCAACATCTTAAACAAATTTTCAACATGGCAAATTAAGTTGCTCCAATGGTTTTTAAATGGAGCAGAACTTTCTATTCCGATCTAATTGAAGTATTTCTCTTCAGCACCAATCTTTTAATCTGCAACCCCAGCTATTGGTGGTGGCTTTCAGAAAATGATATTATGACTCTCTCCATCTTTGCTTTCACTTGCAATGCACAGTAGTTGCAGCTATGAACCGAGCATAGATTCATAAACTCCACTTTAGTAACAGTGGAAAAATAGACAAACAATGGTCAGAAAAGGCCCCTCCACCATGTCCACACATAGCAGACTGTATTGGGTTTGCATGGCTATGTTTTGGTGGTGGGGGGCTACAGGGTGGCTTCTGTGAGAAGCTGCCAGAAGCTTCCTCCACGTCCAGCAGAGCCAATCTCAGGTCGCTCCAGCATGGACGTGCCACTGGCCAAGGCTGGGCCCATCAGAAATGGTGGGAATGCCTCTGTTATAACAGATTTAAGAAGAAGAAAAAAAACTTATTGTGCAGATGTAATTGCGAATAGCAGAGTGAGAACATGCAAGCGGAACAACTATAGAGACCCCAAGGTCAGTGCAGAAGGAAGGACAGGAGCTGCTCCAGGTCCTGGAGCTGAGATTCCTTTGTAGTCTGTGGTGCAGCCCATGGTAGGGCAGCTGTGCCCCTGCAGCCCATGGAGGATCACAGGGATGCAGAGATCCGCCTGTAGCCTATGGAGGAGCCCAGGCTGGAGCAGCTGGATGCCTGAGAGGAGGCTGTGAACCTGTGGGAAATGTGCTGGACCAGGCTCCTGGCAGTGACCTGCAGACCTATGGAGAGAGGAGCCCATGCTGAAACAGGTTTCCTGGCAGGACTTGTCACCCTGTGGGGGATCCATGTTAGACCAGGTTGTGCCTGAAGGACTGCACTCTGTGGAAGAGTGACCCACCTTGGAGCAGTTTATGGAGAGCTGTTGCTCATGGGATGGACTCACACTGGAGAAGCGGGGGACTGTCACCAAGACAGGGACCCCACATTGGAGCAGGAGAAAGACTCCTCTTCCTGAGCAGTGGGAGGAACAAGCTGTGATGGACCGACCATAGCTCTCTTTCCCCATCTTCCTGCACTGCTGGGACCTTTCCATTACTGTGCCTTAAGCTGCTGGGACTGAAACTGTGTCTTTCTGTTTTGTGAAGTGCCAACTACAGTTTTGGTTTCTAGATAATTGCTATGGTATAATTTTAACGCAGACTTTAGAAGAACCATGTAATCTGGAAATAGCCCTTGTTGTGTGTCTTCCTGCAAGTGTTGATGGGTGATGAAGTCCTGCAAAACGATATATCCAGACCTGACTCTGGGTGAGAAAATGTGGAAATAGTATTAATGTGATCATTACTTAACTGCATTTATTTTGTAAGCCCTCTCACGTTTGTATATTAACCCTGTAAATATAAATTTTTAGAGGGTTACGAGCAGTTGCTGAGTTCCTGAGAGTTGCTCTGGAGGCTGTCATGTCAAAATCATGAGCCTTGTGCTTATTTTATCCCCTGCTTTCCCTTCAAACTGAGTGTGCAGGCTGGTGGCTCCTCTAGGAGCTCAGTATCCGAATGCCTAAGGTCTTTCTCGTATGTGGTCCCTTTTGTTAGCCCCTCACAGAAGCCAGCATGTCATTTTCAGAAGACGTGTTCCCTGGTAGTGCATTCCTGTATGTGCAAAACACGAAAGGGACACGCTGTCAATTCTTGTGTGTTCTGTCTTCAGGCAAAGCTGAGTGCTCACTCCCAAGCAGGAGAAGAAAAAGCCTAATGTCATTGGGGATTGTTATGTTATGTAATGCTATAAAGGGAATTGTTTTGCAGTTCTACAATAGAATTAAAACCTCTTCCATTGTGGCCTCAAAGAAATAGACATTGCTGTGCAAGAATGGTGAATTCCATGGACAAATGGGAGTACCTTTGCTGACTTTATTATTTATACTATTCAAATTATATGTTCCTCTTGAATAAATATAAACTCTTTATTGGCTACCCATTTCAGCCTTAGACCTGAAACGTTTGGTTGCATATTACTTTATTATGATATTGTTTTCATAAGGAAGTAACGATGTTCATGATTAATTGCTAATTAATTCAGCTTGCAGTGTGTTAGCTGTGCTGAGAGACTTTGGCCATCCTGAAGACCGCAACCACTGCCAGTGGCTCTGCTGCTCAGGAGTACAGCGAGTGTACCGCCAGGGTGCATAATCAAATGAAACATGTTTTTGCTTGACCTGAGCTTTTTATGAGATTGCTCCTCAGGGTCATACTGTTTTTTTAACTATTACTAAATGCATTATCTTAAATCTTCAGGCATACGTCAGGCAGAAACAATGTTTTATTGGTATTTCTTTGAGGTATGCTTCTTTTGGATTTAGTCTAAATTACTGCAAGTCTTTAAAGTCTGAAACTCCTTATGAGTGGCAGAGTTCCAGGTAATTAATTAGGAATAAGATTTTAAGAATGGGCTTGATGGCAGAGATGACAAGTCCTAAACTCATCTTTAACTCTCATTTTTAAATGTTTGAGTTAATTGTTTATTATGTTTTTTGATTCCACTTTCTCAATTAAAATATTTAAGTTGTTCGGCACAGTGACCTGCAGAAATTCTGGATTTTTGTAATTACAGTGTAATTATTAGTAGCACTATATGGGGATAGAAGGATTTATGTCAATTTAGATATATAACCTTCTCTCCAAGCTAAAAGCACAGCAGCAGTTAAATTTTACCTGAAAATACATATTCTTGTCCAATAAATGTTCTAAAGCTTAAAACGGAAGTATGGTAATTACTTCTTAATGCTGCATACTAATAAAACCTAAATAAGAGCCTTTGTTGAACAACACAGTCACAGAATAAACGAATCTTTTTTTTATACCTAGAACAGGAAATACCTGTGCTTTGAATAAGATTTTCCGTTCACGTGGTAAGGACATTTCTTCCTCAGTGATGTTAGAATTTTTGTTCTACATTTAAAAGAATACCCAAAACCAGTTAAGCTCAAATGCCAGCAATACAGCTTAAATTAATCAATCAGTCAATCAATCAAATAGAGTTGTTATTTCCAATCAAAATTATTTTTGGTATTTGAATCTCACTTTGGGGAAAAACAAAAACCCCCCCCACATATTAAGTACATATCACACAAATTTCAATTCCTAAAACTGCATGGAAGTTTCAGTCTGGAAAATTTCCATCCTCCAAGGAAACCTTATCTAACCACATTATGAGATTAGGGCTGGAGACGGTTTCTGTTGCCTGGGCCTTTTTCTTGTCTATATCTCCTTTTTTATTTAAATACAAAAATCAAGAGCTGTCACTAAGTGCTCTTGATTTTTGAGCACTTATATTTTTATAAGTTATATTTTTCTCCAGCTGGAAAGTATGAAAAATGTCCCTGCCTGACCCCGGGATGCCTTAACTCTGTGCTGAAAGTCTGCAGCAGACTCGTGCCCCAGATGTGACACTGGTGTAGGCAGGCTCTTCTAGTAATATGAGATGGCTGTTTGTCAGTGTTAAAATCCTGGTCTGCCCTGGAGTCATGGACTTCAGCATCTACCCCAGCTCAGAGGCGTGTTTCCAGCTCTTGTTTTAGCTCAGCAGACCTCTGGATTTTGTGCAAGCAGCAGTGTTAGGCAGCAAATGTCTGGTGGTTTCCTTCAGAACATTTATAGGAAAATAAAGCCATATTATTGAGAGTTTTTTTCTGGAATATGTAATTTTTTTTTGGAAAAGACCCAATTTTATAAAGCCAAATATTTTAAGTATTTGCTTTTCTGAAAAAAATCTAAAACCCTAAAAGTGATGTTTTTGATAAATGTTTTATCATTTCACAATTACATTAAAAAAAACTCAGAAAAAAATCTTGATGAATTCTAATGAGAGGAAATCATGTTACCCTTTGAAAAAGTTTTCTAAGTCAGACAATTTTTTAATATGTGTGCTTGGTACACATTTTCAAAAGAAGTACAAAGACCAAAGTAATAGGTAAGAATGTAATAGTTCTTCCTGATGAGGAGCACAGAAAGCAGAGATCCTATAACTTGGTCTTCTGCAAAAATTTTCAAGTGAACTCAGCCAGTACTCAGTTTCACAGCCATTACTTTTTGCTCTGAGTTAGAGACATGGCGAGTTAATTAATATAAATGAATTAACCAACCACAGACTAGAAACTCTCTACATGTAGCAACGCTAGTATAAAAATCAAATTTTTACTCTCCATTTTGAGACTATAGAATTACCTTTTCTTCCCTGTGTCACCACTGTCTACCTACATGTGGTGTTGTGTAAGGCTGCAGCCTTATTCAGAATCATTTACATGACAATATACTGTACCATCATGTCTTTAAAATGTAAGATGAATTTGGAACTACCTGTTTGAGCCAGGGAAAAAAAATCATTATTTTCTTTGACATTTTAGTGTAGAAACATTGCCGCAAGCAGATCAAAAACCTGTTGCTATTTCCATATATAAAAATAAAGTCAGGGTTTTGTTTTCTGACATTTGGTGGGCCATATTTTCTAAATAGGGACACTATGGTGAGACTATGGAGATATTTGAATAACTTTTATCATTTGCACAAGAAGGCATAAAGAACAAACCTCATTTATTGCCATCAAAGAAATCAGAACAGATAAAAAGGTAGAAAAACAGGAATGAGAAAGAAAGACTTCCAGGTTTCTGGAGATATTTTTAACTTGTAGGAAATCTAACTTCTTGGACCACTTGAGATGTTTGCATTTTCCCCCTGTTTAATACATCACACATTAGTATCTTCACCCTGCTTATCATCAGCTTGAGATGCAAGGCACTGTTATGTTAAAATATTGACTTCTTTTATAAGGGATGAACATCTGAACATATGACAATGTTCAGATTGTGCAATAGATAAAGTGATACTAGGAAACAGAGAAGAGAGGAAGAAAAATTGAGGATGAGTAAGCCAGCCCTGGCAGATATAAACTTTTTCTTTGTTCATGTGATATCAGCCTGTTGCCTAAAATAGGGCTTCAGTTAAAATGAGAGGTGAACAGCATGCATGTCATCTAGTTTAACATTATAATGATTAGAAAATTTTTTATTTGATATTTTCTGGAAGTCAGAATTTTCACAAGTCCTAGGAGAATCAGTACCATGAAGTGAGCTCTGTAAAACCTCTCAGACTGCCTGATGAGTACAAACCAAGAACCATGACCATTCCTCTGTTAGTGGCCATCAGGTTCATGCATGTCAGTGTGCTCAGTTTGAAAGACTTTTTGGCCAAGCTTTCAAGAAGGGTGGAGAGGAAGAAGCATAAAGCAAATGATCATGAATAATAAACCACGGTCTTCTTTCTGCAAGTTTCATGAAAAATAGGAGAGGTTGTGCCTTGTTGCATGCACTTATGTTTTGCAATCCCAAACACTTTGGGCATTTGGATGTAGAGTGGATGTAGGGCTTTTGTTCTCCATGCCTCTGGCAGTTAGGAAATGTCAAGCAGAAAATGCACTTTGCCTGCAGGGGAAGAAGTCACCAAGGTGCCCGGTGGTGCAGTATCTCTGCAGGCTTATTCACAACATGGCAAAGAGATGAACCCTGACAGCTGGGTCTTCCTTGCATGTCAGCAACAGTGAAAATTCCACAGATGAGCCTCAAAGAATGCAGCAAAATGGGGAAGATTGGTAGTTGCATGCATATTCCTTTTTAGTTTCCTTTCAGTTTCTTTCTTTACTTCTTTGGCTAACAAGAGATTGGTAGGAAGTTGTGAGGACAGAGGAAGGAAATTCATTTCAAAGTTACAGGTTTCTTCATAATTAATGAAAATGAAGGGTGGATTCCCATTTTCACTACAACCCATCTAAATTACTCAATTATTGCTTACTTTATTGCTTGGCTCAAAGTGTCATTTTAGAGTCGCATTGTATTAAGGGACCAGAGCAAACAAGGCTGTGTATAAATAAGAATCCAAATATAAAATTGCTGTTCACTTAAATCTGCAGAATTTAATGGACTGTTTTTATCACTTTTTCTTATGATATGCCTGTTTTTATCACTTTTTTTTTTGTGTCTATTTCACTCCTTTGCCCTAGTGTGCCACTTTAAATTATTTTCTTTCCATAAGTATCCTTAAAGTTGCACAAATTAACAAAACAGTCATGGTGACTCTTCAGGGCTGGTCCCCTATCATTGTGACTGGAGACCAGGAAAAGTAGACCTCTGAAAATTGTGTTATCTTTCATAGAGGCTACAAGTACTCTGGTAAACAGGGCACCCTGACCTAGATACTTAATTATAGATACCTGCTCTAGCAACTAATTTTACACCCAGGACTACTTATGTGCACTTGTAAATGCATTAATGATTTCCTGAGTTTGGCCCCTTATTTGAGAAATTCAGTTGTTGTTCATCATTACTTGTAAGGCTGGACAGAAAACAAGATTTTGTTTATTTGAGAAGAAAATGAGGTTTGGGAATTTCTTTTTGGCTTGTGGCAAAGTAATCTGTACAGATGTTCTGTATGGAAAGTCTGAGAGGAAGTGTGAGGCAGCCTAAATAACCAATTTATTCTATAAGCTAAAATGACCAATAGCTGACTAAATAGGGCAGCACTCACCTGGGATGTAGAATGGCACATTTAAACCCCTTCTCCAGTTAAACACTGCAATAAAGTATGGGATTGTATTTAATTTTCTTGTCTGCCAAAATCATTATAGTAATTAAATACAGTTAATTATTCTTCAGATCAGAGAAGTGTCTAAGGGGTCTGGTCCTCTTCCTTCTCTTCTTTCATTTAGAAGTAATGTTGTGAGCCTTAGGGAGCTAGCCATTAAAATATTTCCATGCATTTGGAACAATGCAGCATTAATAAGATTTTCCTAAGATTTTTTAATTAGAATTTTGACCACTCTAATATTTTCTTTCCTTCTTATTTATATTTAACTTATATTCTGTTTAAAAGGGGAAAGATAAATTTCTCTTTAACCGAGTTGTAGTAAAAACGTGTGAAAAGCATAACTTCACTGCTGCTCTTCATTATTTATTTTTGCATCTGAAAAATGTACGTTTTCCTACAAGATGCATCGGAAAGACTTGTTTTAGTAAGGATTTGCTCTAGTTTTTGTTTTTCTTTTCTTCACTTAAGAAAGCTGAAGCAAACTGCTTTTTGGAGTGCTGTAATTGTTTAGGTAACTGACACTAAAAACCAGTGACAGGATGTGAATTTCTAATTCTGGTAATGTCCCATTGTTTTGAGAGGAAGCTGGTTTTGAAGTAGTGGTTGTAAGCACAGCAGGTGCTGGGATCTTGTAGCAGCAGACAGAACTATCACATGTTGGGACAAAAGTTCTCCTTTTTCTTGGTAGATATAGGGATAATATTCTCATAACCATTTCCTTGACTAACATATACAGTATGCAGAGCTTCAAAATTCTTGTATGTATGTATACATTCCGGTATTTAATGTATAAGCTGCCATGTTGTGACTGTGTTTGGGCTCTGCAGTACTTGGATAAATATACAGGTGTATGATAGAGCAGAGGGAAGAAGCAACATCAAGCTGAAATGGATTTCTGAATCTTTGTCATTCAGTCTGGTATGTTGGGGAATACATTTTTATTTCATGGGAAAACTGACTCATCTTCTTCAAAAATACCTTTTACTTCCATTGTGCAGTAATTCACAATGATGGTAATGCTAACTAAAACAGAGATTACTGACAACAGTACAGATAATCCCCTATGGAGTATTTCAGTCTTGCCTCCAGAAAAAACTTTGGTGCATCTGAATCAATTGGCAACCTTCCACTGATTTCTATGTGCAGTGAAGAGGGTTGTGTTCATTTTGGGTGGACATGCAGGTACTCAGCAGCATCTGAACTCCCCAAGAGCCCAGCTTCAATGAACTTTGCAGATTCATGTCAGCAAGGGTGGCCTTGATGCACACAGGCTCTGGCTGCTTCCTCCTGTCCTTCCTCTTTTGTAATTGATCTAGCAGTTTGAACAAAATGCAGAGAGAGAAATTGTGTTGGCAATATTTTAATAATGTAATAAACTGCTCCTGCTTACCCTGTTCCTGTCCTCCAGTAGCACATGAATATGCTTGCAAAATGAAATGGATTCAAATTTAGATTGCATATATATTATTTTCCTGTTTAAAGTAACCTTCTTTTTCCTAATACTGAAAGGCAATACTGCATGGCACCCTGCATCTTAAGAGCTGTGTTGTCAAAGCTTTACTTTTCTTGTGAAAATATTTATCTTATTGAACTTGAAGGAAGATATGCTAGAATAGCATGAAATCTTTGAAAGCAAAAGCAAGGGAAAAACTCCTTTCATTTTAGTACTGTCTTCTATATGCTGAGATTTTGTGGAATATGACTGCTGTGAAATGCAAAATAATTCTTTTCGAAAGTATTCATATTTGCCCCAGGGACATAATCTCTGACAGAGATGATTTAACATCACCCATCCAAACAGAGAGTGAACACTTACATGGAAATTAAATAATTTTAGCCTACACAGAAGTTCTGTGGTCTAATTATACTGGGGGCACCAGAGCACCACTGAGAGCCCTCCAGCTCATCACTTCCATAAACAGGCTGGAGCACCCAACCTCTCAAGAACGACTTCATGTTAATAAAGTCTTTACAACTGAGTAGACTAAAAAAAAAATAACTCTAATTTCTTGTAGATGTCAAAAAAATTTGAAAGTCTATTTTGAGCTGCTGATGAATGGGGGGTATACCTCCAGGCTCACCCTAGACTTACAGAATTTATGGGCAGCTGTAATTTGAAATAGTACAAAAGAGGCAGAAATAGGGATGAAAACCTTTCAGTAGTTCAGACACCAAGCTGGTTCAGCAGAACACACTTTCAGCTGGTTTGTATCTCTCTTCTGCTGGAATGTGGCTAAACAAGATTGGGCAGGGAGAAAGAAAAGTGACAGTGCAAGACTAGGATGGGAGAAGAGAGAAAAGCAAGATTGTAACAGAGGTTTTGTCCAGGTGCAGAATGTGTTTTCCTGCCCCTCATTGACGCACTTGGGCAAAATGAAAATTTTGGGAACTTCATTCTTTGAGTTTGCAGAGTGCTGGAGTTGCATCTCAAGCTAAGTAAAATCTAACACTGAGTCCCCTCTTTTAAAATAAAAGTACCGTAGAATTTTTAGTCCTGTCTTCATACCTGCATTGAAATAGTCACATTGAGATATATTTTCTTTTTTTTTCTTTTCATTTTGCCATTGATAGGTTGAGCCATTGATCCAGAAAGGCCACGAGAACCTGGTGCACCATATCCTGCTCTACCAGTGCAGCAGCAATTTGAATGACAGTGTTCTGGACTATGGACATGAGTGTTACCACCCCAACATGCCAGACTCTTTTCTTACATGTGAGACAGTCATTTTTGCTTGGGCCATTGGAGGAGAGGTAGGATGAATGTCTGTCTAGCGTGTTTCATCAATGTGGCTTTGTGAGGGTGTGTATCATCACGAAATTTCTTCTCAGTATATTAGTGATTACTTAATCTGTCTATTTTTAGTGGTACAGCATCACAGTCCCTAAATGCCTCACAAGTAAGTCCTCAACCTCCTCTTGGCCTTTCAAGTATGTAATGCAGTGGTCATCCTGAGTGACAACCCAAAAGTAATGAAAGTAGTAGAGAGGGAGTTGATGCCTTAGGGGAGAAAGATAGCTTTGGAGCATGGAAATCTGTTGTTGTATCATCTTGTCCCATCTGATGTGGAAATTGCCTCCAGCAATGACCAGTGCCTGCTACCTGTGGATAAGGGCAGAAAGAAAAGCAGTGTCTGTAGGTGACTTCATAAAAGACACAGAGGCACAACTCTCTAAATGAAGTTATAAATAAATTTGATTAATTTTGTACCTCACCAGGACCTGGTTTCACTGTTGCCCAATCTGGCATAGGATTCTGAAGTTTCCTACCTGTCCAAAGAAACATCATTTCTATGTAGGAGAGATCCTGTGTCAGTGCAGAGCCAGCATAAGGACCACTTTGCTTATGGCAGTGGGGCATATCTACAGAAAATACAGGCTGTGATGCCGTGCTTACCCCAGGCTGTGTTTGCAGCTTATTTCATGTTAATTTAGGCTGCAGTTAATGCTTTCAGCTGACATAACACAGCACGACTGCCAAAAGAATCCCAGCTCTTTATGCCCTTGATTCACTGTGTCCACCCAAATGGTGGTTTGGGCACAGAGAGGGACTGGGGTGATGATACCTTCTGGAACCTTCATTTGCCAGCCTGCAGTCCAAAACCATCTGGAAATGCTGCAGTGTGAGGAAGCAAGAGTTGTTAAATGGGCCCATCAAAAGAAGTTTAATCCACTACAAGCATTATCCCTGGTGTATGCTTTGTGCATTTTTGCCACCAGCTATGCTCTGACCTAGTATTTGTACTTTTAACTGTCTTAATCTAAGTGAAATCAAGAATTCATATAAATAAGTTATTATTTGACAAGCCTAATGGAGGTTTTTGCAAGGATGATCCTGTTGTTAAAGACCTGTAGAGAGGAATCTGACAGATCTGGGTTACATTCAGGTTTGCCAAGTACCCATTTCACTAACTTTAGCTTACCCTTATGTAGAATGAAGGTGATAATAATTTTTACTATATATTACAATTAATTCATTAATGCCCATCAAGCATCAGAAAGTTGGAATCTCAAATTGCATATTTCAGAAAGTTAGAATGTCAAACTGCATATTAAAATATTAGCTATATACTATAAAATGATGCAGATTAATTCCAATTAAAATTAATTTGGTAAATGAGTTCACTTAGGAGATACTGGTATTTTGGTTTGAATTGGGAGTGAGATTTTGAAGTTAATCACCCAGTTACAAAGCTTTGTTTATCATCATGAGTGATGGTTTGAGAATTTGCACAGGCCTCTCTGGGATGAAGTTGCCATAAATGTGCAAGGGTGAACCCAGCACCTCTAGCAATAGATGAGGTTCAGTGCATGGGACCTGACCAGATCTTGTCCAGAGGAGCATCACTTGGGGGCAGTGGGTCCAGAACAAGCTGTTTCACCATGAAGAACTACTTCTTGCACTGTTGACTTGCTAGTAGAAATGTAGCCATAAAGATCACCTCTATTGTCCAAATCATTTTACTTGGAATGCAGTTACTTGTGCACAAAAAGCAAGTTAATTACATGCAACCTCAGTATTCCCTGGAAATTACTGCTTTTAAAAGCTGAGAACATTTAAAATGTTGATTTGCTTCTTCATAAGGGTTTTATTGTCAGACTAAGTGCTTGGTGATGCAATGTTTGTAAGTTTAAAATGGAATTTTCCTTTTCTGCTCAAACAATAAATACAGAATAAATAATCATAAGATCACAGGATAACACAAGTTGGAAAGGAGCTCAGGAAGTCTCTGATCCAGCCTCCTACTCAAAGCAGGGTCAGAGGTGAGATTAGACTAGGCTTTGCTCAGAGCCTTGTCCTCTGGGAAGCATGGGATCTACCATTTTATATTGACAGTTATTAAGTTTATTGAGTGCATAAGAGGTATATTTTATCACAATGCCATGTTCAGAAAGCTATAAAAGAAGTTTAATTTATAAATTTTATCATTAATATGATCATACCATTGCGAGAAGGAGTCAATGTACTTACAAAGAGAAATTAACTCTTAACTATGGCAAAAAATACCTTAACTCTGTATTGATTTCTGTGTGTATTGATCTCCAGGGCTTCACCTACCCTCCTCATGTTGGGTTATCCATTGGCACAGCAGCTGACCCTCTGTTTGTCCTTATGGAGGTGCATTATGACAATCCATCATTCACAGAAGGTTTGTGGCCTCACACGCTTTAAAACATGCCAGACTGGAAAATGTACTGCACACAAGTGCTCGCGCCTGCACTGCATGGCAAACAGAGCAAATAAAAAGCTGAGGGTTATTTTTTCCTGATCAATAGCTCCTGGTTCACAGTGTTTTTCCCACTGCCCTTGAACTTTTTTTTTTGTAGTATTATTTTAGATAAACATCTACCTGAACTGTTGGCAGTTTCTGAAGTAGAAGTGTAGACTCAGGTTTCTAGACCATTCACTTAGTAAAATCAGTTTATCTTAAAAGATAAGCTTTTAATATATTATAGTGTTTTAAAATTGTTCTTTCTTCCTGAATTTAATTTATATTTAAAAGAAGTAAAAGGAAGAAACCAAGGATCCCAGGAAAATCAGGGGAACTTTGAAGATGCCTTAGGGACAGATACTTTTTTGTTCTGAAGCAGAAGTTTATTAACCTACTGTACCTGAGGATATTGTGGTGGTTGATACATATGAACTGAGTAAAATCCAATGCAGAATAGTATACTGGCTTTTCTCTACACCCCTATGTTAAAATAATATTTGATATGTGGGCTGTGGCTTTCTGCCTTACTGTTGTTTCCTGTCTTCATCTTTTAAATTAATTATCCTAATTTTTTTTTTAATTTAGTGACAGACTCTGTACTATCAGCATGTGGGATACAATAAATTTCATTTACATCCTTGATATTGTATGCTTTTTCATCAAAAGTTCTATGAAAGTCCAAGAAGTCACATGCTGAGAAACTGTGTCTTATTAGGTTGTATTCCTAAATCCATAATTTTGTTTTCATTGACTGTGCTGTATGATAGTGCTGGTTTAGTTGAAGTAACACGTATGAAACACTGGAAATCAGTAATGTTTTGTTTCCTTTTAAACAATAGGAACAATTTTGCCTTGCTAGGACAGTCCCAAAAGAGCTGGGAACATTCAGACAGTGTAGGCAGAGCAGGGTGTTTGTAATCCAGGTCATGCTTCACCTCCTCCCTGGCAAAATACACGGTGTGAGATTGTGCCAGGAGTGCAAGAGAGTAAACCTGAGTGCTCCATCTGCTTCAGGTTGAATTCTCCTGACACAACAGAAAACCTGCCACTGGGTCACCTTCCTTTGTGTGTTTTGGCACCTGCATTTGCCCAGTTTGGGTCTTGTGGTGAAAGGCTGCACTGTTTGCCTCACAGTGTGACCTGGGGTAATGTTTTCCTAAGTGACTCAGATTGGTAGTGACTTTTGGCTCCCAGTTAGGAGGAGTTGAAACATTTTATAGTTTAACATGGATGGGTTTTACTGTTTCTGGTTTTGTAGTCCTTAACATTCACTTCTCATTTGAAAGGTGGCCTCTTTTGAGATTGTTTATCAGAAACTCTGACATAGCAGAGTTGTGTCATACATAAGAGTGTCTGACATTTAGATGTTAATGATGTCTAAAAGTTTCTGAAGCAGAAATACCACAAAGGAAAGATTCAAGTTGATGAGGTTGTACAAATATCTCCAGGAAGGGAGTGAGTATGGGTTCCCAAATGCTAAAGCTGGGATGCTGTGGGACCTGATATATCACCTTAAATGTGATTCATATGTTGCAGGAGGTCTCATGGCTGATTTCCATTCTTAATTGGCCATGCACAGTTCATATCCTTTATTCCTTAATAATTATATCCACTATTCCATCTTAGGTATTTTAGTGGCTGGGTAACAGTCCCTGCTCTATCCCTCAGCCATTTGCTAATCTTAAAATAGACTGCTGATATCATATTGATATAAAAATTGGCTTCAGGCACTGCTATGTCTGTTTCGTTTTTCAGAAGACTAATATAGGTTACTAGGAAGCATCTTACCTTCTCTGAGATATTTGACATGTTTTCTGCATTTTTCACTTTCAAAGTTGAAATTATTTCAGTTACTATGCAAAAATACAAAGAAATTAACAGATGAACTAACAGAATATAGTTCCTGTGCAAACACAAATTAATCCTTTTTTTTGTGCATATCTTTTAATGTATATAATGTATATAATAGAAGACAAGTATTCTAAGCATTTAGATGACAAAAGCAACATAAATTATTATTAGATGCACTAACAAACACATATGGCTAAACATATGTGGGTGAACAAAATAGATTTTTGTTTTTTGACTCTTAAAAACACAGCCTCCAAACAGCAGGCTTTGGTTCTTTAAACTAGTTTTTGAAATCAAGAGAAGTCCTTGAGTCAGGGAAACATTAAAGTACTCTGCAATTCTCTTGTCTACTTCACTCAAGGCGGGGGTATTGTCTACAAGTCTGCGATTTAGCAAGGCAATTTTCATGTTTAATTGATGCTCTCTTAATTGGAGAGATTGTAAAAGGAATGTATTTTTCATCTCAGATAGGCTGCAATGTAACAGGCAGTCCAAAGCAAAGGGAAAATATAATTAATGGTAGGACCCAAGATGAAGAAATAGATAAAATTCCCAACTAGAAAACAACATGTGGCTTGAAAATTTTAAAGAGAAAAAAATCACATATGGTTTCACTAGTTTCCATGTTATAGAGGTGGATTCCTTGATTTTCATGTAGAAAACTTATGACATAGCATGAGAAACATGAAACAATTTAGTCTGTTTTTTTTTCTCCTTTAAAAAACTGATTTTTAGCCATGGCTAACTGTAGTCTTTTGTTGCAGGCTTGATAGATAACTCTGGGTTGAGGCTAATTTATACTCCAGTTTTAAGGAAATACGATGCCGGGGTTATTGAAGCTGGTCTTTGGGTCAGCCTCTTCCACAACATCCCACCGGGCATGCCTGAATTTGTGTCAGAGGGTCACTGCACACTGGAATGTCTGGAAGAGGTATGTCCCTTGTCTGAATCCACTGGTTTTCATTCATGGAAATGATTGGAAGAGTCACTTGAACTTCTTGGAAAGATTGATAGTTACAGTTAAAAGATGTGAGCAAAGGTATCTGGTGGTAGATGTTGTCCTCCAAAACGTTGTCTTTTTGAACTGGGTACTTAGCATGCTCACTACTCAGGCTGCTTTATTTATTTGAGTAACAATGGATGACACAGGGCTTGCAATGTTTTAATTTTGTGTTCAATATGTAAGCATACACTGCTTTCTGTGGCAAAGCTATTAATAACTTGGAATAGCTAGCCCAGAAAAAAAAGTTGAGACCAATTCAGACCTGGGCATGTGTAAAAGGCTTCTAATGATGAAGTGAAAGCCTGAAAGGTATTCTTACACCCACCACAGAAACTGAAGACCTGAACAGGTTTTACATTTATTAAGTATTTAGTTTCATTAAGATAACTTAAATATCTCTGCAGGTAATGGAAGCATTGTCTGAAATTTGTGGCGACTGTATAATGGGAGATTCTTATATACTTTGTCATCTATAGAAGAAGGTTGAATTAATAACATGGTTTGCAATGAAGGCCAAATTAGATACAAAATTTAGATTTGTTCTTGGTGATTTTAAATGTTGTGCATTGTCCTGGCATTTTTCAGCCTTAAAACTCTTGGTTAATCCATTATCATGAGGTTTCTGACCCTAGGGCTATTCTTGAAAGGTATTGTGATAACAGATTATTTCTACCTTGAGCTCTGAACAAGAATCAAAGTTGAGCATACTCAACTGAGCAAAGTTTAAGATCAGTAGATGTTAGCTAGAATGAGAGTGATGTCAGATTTGTGTCAATTTGGAAAAGTTAATTTGCAAAAGTTTTTGACCTGGAAAAAATTTTAGGTGTAAATTTACAGTATTTCACTACCAGTTCACTTAAAGATGGAAAGTAGAGGATGTTACAACTACAGCCACTCAGTTTAAAGTGCATCTCTTGGCATCATTCATAGCTGCATAGAAATTCCTTTTCACAATAAACATCCACATTCATTAGTATCATCCGTTATCACCAAAATAATGTGCAGGTTTTAGTATGATTCCCTTGGAACTCTTAAAACTATTGAGAATTATTTGCAGTCCAGTTGATCTTCATTTAAAAAATTGTGTGCATTAGGAGTAAAAACATGGTTTTGTTATAAAAAATAATCACAGAAAAAACCCTAGCCTTTTTTGTACATAAACCCTGAATTTCACTCACAGTTTTGGCTTTGCTCCAGACTGCATTTCTCAGTAAACTGAGTGAATTCAAAATGCATTAATGAATGCATTTTCACTCTCTTTGTAGATGTCATTCACTAGATTACTTTGGATTTGGGAACACTGATGGCGTTGGTTTCTCTTGGGCAGGCTCTAGGTGCTGAGAGACCTGCTGGGATTCAAGTGTTTGCCGTACTTCTCCACGCTCACCTTGCTGGCAGAGCTATCAGGATGCGCCACTTCCGCAATGGCGAGGAGCAGAAGCTCCTTGCTTATGATGACGAGTTTGACTTCAACTTCCAAGAGTTTCAGTACCTGAAAGAAGAAAGAACCATCTTGCCAGTACGACACTCTTAATTCTTCTCCTGAAGGTGTTTAAGACATCATGTAGCTTACATTTTCTCACCTTTAGGATTAAATTTGCTACAGAGTTTCTATGCATAACATCATAGAATTCTTGAGTGTTCTGTTAATTTTACCACTTGTTGCAGAGTCACTAATGCATTAAAGTTTCAGTGTCTCTGGAGTGTCCACATGAGTCACCACAGAACTGGCTTGGTTCACCAAATCAAGCTATTCTTTGGGTATGTTTGATATCCATAATAACCTGATTTGAACTTTACTATCATAAATGTTTGAACAAAGCAGATTAGAAAATCCTTTGTGTGCCTGGCTGTACCATCTTTGTGCATCCAGAAAGACGAATAATGGAAATTCTGCCCTATGGCTTTACAGAGCTGTGGGACAAAGTAGCATATCCTCAGCATTTGCACACAGCAAGTATATAGTCTTACAAACATGTTTAAAAATCAGCCAAGTCTTCTGTTTATTTCACACCTTTTCTTGTTGGGAGCAAAACTCCATGCTCATGTTCCACCTGATGTTTCACTAGCAAACAAAACCCTTTGAAAGAAGAAATCATACAACTCTATCTACTGTATTCCTGAAAATAATGCAACATAACTTGTAGAAATATTCCAAATACAATTATATTACAAAGAAGTAGCTATGCATAGGTATTGAATGAAAAGAGTCTGTATTTTTTGTGGGTCACCCATTTAAAAATTACTCACTCTTCTTTTTTTCCACACAGTATATTTTTTAAGTTTTGGCATGATGACACAAATTTTAGTGCTGCAAAGTCTGGGTGCTCCAGGTCTGGCCAGCAGAGCAGCTTGAGCTGGTGCATGTGAACAAGCATGTTATTAAATTGCCAGATGCAAAATGTCAAGAAACAGAATTTGTTTACAATTGGAATCACTAAGGGAGGTGGAGCTGAAGAGACCATTGAAATGACAGAACAAGTATAGTCAGGAGCCCCATGGCTTAAACTTCAGGGGCTTCTCTTCAAGCCCCTTTCTCTCTTATGTCTCTTCTCCCACACAATGAGATTTTGAAATTTGTACTTTAAAGACAAAAAGCTAAAATGCCAACTTTATAGTTTAATTTCTACAGCAAAACCTGGATGTTCAAGTGCAGAATTTACTCTTTGAAGTCAAATTGCTTGTAGTCTAGGGGCTTCAAAGACAAACCGGTGTTACCTCCTTCAGGAAGGAAGGTTGAAGGTTTTAGGAAGAGGGCTGGCAGAAGATGACAGGTTTGCAGAGAAATCCTGTGATATTTTTAGGAAAATCCATGCAATTATAGCAAAAGGCCTGTTAAAATTCATGAACATAAGGGAATAGACAACAGAAAAACTATAAAGGGTATCTGATAGTAACAGCAACTTGACAAAAAAGCCAGCTCAAGTAGAAGATGGAATTCTTTCTCTGAAGAGAACCATTTTTTTATGCCTTTCATTGATTTCATCTTATGCAAAACTACCAGTGCAGCTTTACATACATGATCTGGTGTAATTCAGAGAAAAGTTTAATCAACTATTAGTGTGATTTTGCATGTAAATTCTTGCTATTCTCTCTTTCTATAAGCTCGCCCAAGAGTGTATCCTTCTTCCAGCTTGTGGAGTCCAGGTTATATTTTTCTTCACATAGTAGCACTCTCTTCTCCATTTGGAAGCAGCAGATCAAGTCTCACAGAAGGAACAATTTTAGTGAATGTTATCCAGTCTGTAAGATAGGAGAGCCAGAGACCTCACTGCTGGGAACAGAGTATTCCCACTGGAAGCAGTGATACTGTGCCAGCTCACGCTACTTCAGAAACCTCTGTCTCCACTTGGCTGACATGAGGCTGACTCACCTTCTTCCAGAAGTCTGGAGCACAGATTGTACTGGCCTTGATCTAGAGAAACAGCCTGTAGGAAAGGAGAAATTCTCAGCCTTTGAAGGGTGATCTGTTTTTTTTAGGGGTTGTAAAATGGTTGATAAGGGAAGATGATGATACAAAAAAAATCTACTTGATTATCATGGTGATTTTCAGATTTGTACTCGATTAGGTACAGGGAGGGAAAGTATTAGCAAACAGTAGATCAGTTTGTCAAGACACCAAAAAGTTATTTGTATGTGCTTGAGAAGGTAAGTATTCAGCCTTTCCCATACATATCTGTCAATGTAGTGAAGTCTTTGCCTGCCACTCCTCTACTCCCAGGCTTGGCAGAGATATAGTTGCTTATGTGATGCGGAAAGCCTTCTTTTCCTCATTTGCCAAATATTTCTATTGAAGTTGGCAGCGTAAATTAGCCTGGGTAAAGTACCACTGGATGAGTTTTGGAGTGAGAATAATTTGTATGCATTGTCTACTGTATAATTTTCCAGAAAATTGGATGATAACTGGATATCTTCATTGCTATTTTAAAAGAAATCCAGACAACACTCCTAATAAGATTCTGTTTAATTCCATGGGGGAGCCCTGAGAATCTGGGATAATATAAATGCTAAGTGCCAAGGCCTTAGCATATGGCAATTACCTAATCCTTCACTCTTTCAAAAAGTCATATCCACTCCTCTGATATTTATTTCTTGCTTGCTGTCATCTGTGGTTACCTGAAGCTGGTGTTGATAAACTTCAGAACTGTGAACTTCCTCAATTTTACATTTTAGGGGGATAATTTAGTCACAGAATGCCACTACAGTACTGTGGACCGAAATCGCATGACATGGGTAAGCTATATTTTGATAGATCAAAATAAGTACACAGATAATACTGGGGACTAAAACCTTTTTCATAGAACACTGTTTTAAAAAAGTGTATTTACTTGCTAATGCCTGTGTGCACATAATTATTTATTGTCTTTCCTTTCATAGATTCTTAGGTTTTAAAGTCATCAGAACTATTGTGATCTTAGTCTGATCTCTTGCATAAGGCATTCATGTGACTAGTTTATAAAAATAAACAGGTCAGCTCACAAAAAATCCTTAGAAGTCAAACTTTTCTAGCATAAGGGGTGCTTTCTTCACAACATTTATTAATATACAAATTCTGTGTACTCTAATGAATTACTTTTATGAACTTGTTTCATAAATGAACACATTTTCCCCTGAAGTTGTAATTTCCAGTTCTTACGTATTGATTGTTAGATAAGCTGCGACCAGGATGTTTCTCAATTTTCTATTTAGTTTTGTGCCTAACACAGAAACCAGGCAGAATGAAGGTCCTTTGGGTTGGGAAGAGGAGTTGAGACACCACCCCTCCCTACTGAGTGTGCCCAGCTCAGGTTTGGCACAGGGCAGTGCACAGTCACCCAGAAGCAGACTGATAGGTTAACAGAGGCCAGGCACTGGCCATTGCAATGCAGTCACCGGGTTTTGGAGGTGAAGTAAATTTGGTTACTTGGACATGAGCTGGACTGTGCGAGTTGGCTGGGAACACGTAGAGTGATGCCAAAGCCACTTTGTCTATGGGAGCTGTATATGCCTACAGCTGCCTGTGCCAGGATCTGATTCCGCTTCCTGGGGAGCAGCTGGATCCAGACCTCTGGGAAGTGAGACATGAGAAATGTTGGTTTTGTAGGGAAGAACTGTTCCTGGCATCCAGAGAGCAAACAAAGGGATACTTCTCACTGAATAATGGCTTGCATGTAGGCACATGCAGTAGTTGTTCAATAAAAAGCAAAAGAGCAAGAATGAAGGCTTTTGAGTTTTGCCCTGTTTTCCTGTGTGGTGACCACACTAATTCTTGGCTCATGTGTTTTGTTTTCTCCATTCCTATTCCTGTGGTTCTGTGAGACTTGTGGAACTGTTCCCACCCAGGATTTAGGAACATGCCGTTTATAATCTTGTCCATGTTTACCAAGATTAATTTTAAGTTAGTTGTTTGCCCCATGGTTCTCAATGGAAGACTGTTTAAAAGGCAGTTTCTTCTGTTAGCTAGAAATGTTATTCTAATTACTGATTTTATAATGCATGCTCATATTTTCTTGAGTCAATGTTATCTGTTAACATAAATAATTCTTTTGCTTCTTGCTCTTTATTGGCATATGTACTTACAACCTGAGTTCATACAGAGTCATATTCCATCCCAGCCTCCATTTCACTAGGCAAAGCTCACTTTATTTCTTATTAAACAGATTAATTCTCCTAAAATATTTTTCTTCATCTGTTCCTCTTTTCTGAAACGTGGTAAATCTAAGTACCTTGGGGGCAGCTGAAAGCAAACCTGAACTTTCAGATAGTACACTTCAATATAATACGAGCCTTTTTTTATTCACAGTTGTCCTTTCTGATATATTTTAATTTAGAAGCTATTGCTTGAGCTTCCTGGGTATTTTGTAATTAATTGTGTAATAACCTCTTGCTACTTGATAACTTCATGTACAAGATAAACTTGCCGAATTGGGCCTCCTGGTACACCTCCCATTAGCATATAAATGGTAATCAGTGATTTAATCTGTGGGATTCCAGTGCTACCCTGATTAAAGAAAAATCCCATTTTCAGGGTGGTCTGAGCACCAGGAACGAAATGTGCCTGTCATATCTGCTCTATTACCCGAGAATCAACCTCACCCGGTGTGCAAGTATTCCAGATATAATGGAACAGCTCCAGTTCATTGGCGTTAAGGAAATCTATAGACCAGTCAGGTATGTAAAATGTTTATGAATATATGCAGCACCTCTCCTTCTGTCTATGGGATTCCTGGATCATTTTTATACAACTTTTCTTTCTTTCTGGTGGAAAGAAAAGAAACATGGTCACTCATGCCCCTTTTGTTGGTCAATATGCTGTGCTGCTATTTCTCCTGCCAAATTATTTTGCGTCTTTTTTTCCTCCTGATAGAAAAGAAGTTTCTTCTTTTAAGGAAGTGATACTATTCACATTGGGTTTTTTTGGTTTGGTTTTTTTTTTTCACCACACACATCTGTAAAAAGGCTATATATCAATATTTTAAATCTATCAATTAATGAAAACATGTCAATGTTTCATATATAGAGAAATAATTTTGAAAGGAATTTGTGAGCATGGCTGTTGAACTTCCCTGGTTAGATTTGTTGACAGGAATTCTGAGAATAAAAGTATGTTCCTTATAGTATTTAAAATTGAAGCATCTCAACAGTAGACTGTAAACAGTGAGAACAGTCATAACTGGAAAGTTCCCAAATGAATGAAATGCAGAAAAATAATAAAACTATAAAAAGTTGAATGCATGTTTTGAGGTGAAAGGTGGATTACATTTGTTTCGCTAGTTGCACTGTACTGAGATAATAGTAAGATTTTAAAATCAAATTGATAGACTAATAGTGTGTCATCACAAATTTTAAAAGTTGTCTTTGCTTATACATTTTATCTTAACAAACCATATAAAGCTATAATTGCAAAATAATTTGACATACAGGCTTAGAGGTCTTAGCTCTGAAACTTGTATTCAAGGAAGAAGAGTTTGAAGGAAGTTACCGTCTAATCAATGTCTGCATAATTTTCCACGCTATTTCCATTTACAACCTCTTTTAATACAGGGAGAACAGAGTTTCTAAATTAGTCCTATCTAAAAGAGTCTTTCTGAGCTTAGAAAGAAAATATTCTAACAAATGTATGCTCTCTTGAGTGTTCATTCATGATAACTGCACTTGAGAAAAAAATGCACATTTGGCCTGGGGAAATAAAGATGTTCTGAATAGAGTAAGTATGCAGACTGTCTGCCACAAATGGAATAGTAATTAGAATAGGAGATTATTAATGCCTCTAGTATTTATGACCTAATCCACAATTCTTGTTTCATTAAACTCTGTCAGCCTAAGGATATGTGACCTGATCCTCATCTCTCTTGTGTCAGTCTAACACTAGAATTGCTTCACTGACTCTTCCAAAGTCTCTCTTGACTTACACACAAATACAAACTAGGGGTAGGAACAAGGCATTGTGCCTCACTTTAAAACGTGTTTTCATCTATCTGGTGGAACAGACAATGGTTTAAATCATGAGGAGCAGAGATGAAAGTGATTGAGCCACAGTAGTTGCCCAAGTACCAAAATACTTGGTAAAAAATACAGCCTCCGTGCCTAGATGTTGACTGGAGCAGAACTCTGTCATAGGCAATTTCCCCAAAGCTAGTGGGAGACAGCCTGCTGCAAGATAACACGGATTTGTCTGAAGTGTTCTGAAAAGATAACTCATGCACCAATCACAGTATTAATTCGGTTACTTGATAAAGTTTAGATACTTTTATTCTTCCACTAGCTGTATTGACTTTGTACGTGTAAAAGTTTGATTCCTCCACCATGTTGTTTCTGTTTATCTCAGCAAAGTCAAACAAGGAGAAAGCAGAAACAATGAAAAGGTTTGTTTGTTTGTTTTTTAATTTTCCTTTGTTACTTTTTTTTAAGTTTTCTTTACTAAATGAAAGACATGAAATCTCATTTCTTCCCTTTCAATGTTTACAGCTGGTGCGAAATGAGATTGTCCCCATTTGCTCATGGGAAAGATTCCCACACTTGTACAGATAGATCTTCCAGAGCAGCACAGCAGGTCTCTAAACTACCTCTGGCCAAAAGTGCCCCTGAAGCCAGCTTGTAGGAATATGCCAAAGGGAATGTCCACAACACCAGTTATTATCTGCTGCCAACCTGTGCATAACAGAGCCACTCCTGTGCTAGGCTCAGTTTTGACCTGAGCTTAGCAGAACCATCTGGAAGCAGCTTTCTAATGGCGAAGGTTTCTAGGCAACCCAGCCTGCCAAACCTAGGAGAGGGTGTGGCTTTCTTTTGGTTCTGGCTTTTGAGAAGTTACAGCAGATGATCTGCTTTGTATTGCTTGTGCATTCAGTTTGTAGATCAGAGAAGAGCAATGTGACTCTTGAAGTCCATTTCTAAAAGCATCTGGCAGCAAGTACTAACCTGCGGACAGCCTTTCATAAGACTGTCAAAATAAATGAAACTGAATCACTTTTCAGTAGAAGAGAACTTAGTTGAGAATGTGAGCTAGGCATAGTATACATAGCAGTATGTTTATTTTTCTGACTATATTCTCCAAAAGTTTTCCTCATTCATTTCAACTTGATATTTTTTATCTATTTTTTAAAATCTAATTTTTTATTTTTCTTTAGGACTTGGCCTTTCATTATCAAGAGCCCTAAGCAATATAAAAACCTGTCCTTTATGGATGCAATGAACAAATTCAAATGGTCCAGATCAGAGGGTCTCTCCTATAATCAACTTGTGCTTAAACTACCTGTGAATGTGAGATGTTCAAAAACAGATAATGCAGAATGGTCGGTAAGTGTGTGTGTTGAAAAGGAGGTAAGGATGCCATGAAACAAATTTGATTTACTGTGTTTCAATGCATATGAATAAATATCTGATTATACATCTTCAGGATGTTTACACAGCTATATTTCATTTACATAAAATAACAAATGATGAAAATGTTTTACCAGTGCTTTCACCTAAATTGAGTTGTGAAGCACTTTAAAAGAATAGAAAAGCTGGAGCTTTAATCAGCACTTGGGATCAGTAATAGGAGGATGGAGTCTTTCAGTGGGTCTGATCAGTGGGACTGATCAGAGAGCAAGCACCTGTGTCCAGGTTAAGTGATCACTCCAGGAAGCTGTTCTACCTTGGCTGCCTCCATGGTCAGGGTCTTGCGAAGGATGATTCAAAATCCCTAAATCAGGTTTCCTCTCTGAGACGCTTTCTAGGGGAAGCTTATTGACTGCAAAATGAAGCCTCAAGGATCTACCTTCTTAACCTGGGCTTCTAGACCTAAAGTTGCATGAGTACTCTTCCAATAACTCTTGCTTTTTTAATGGTCCTAGAATTGTCTATAGTACTGGGCCAGAAAAATAAAGTTGGATAGTCTGTTCCCTTAGTGCAACTTAGTAAGATTTTACCTTCCATGGGTTTACTTTCCCTGTTGTCTTGATGAAAAAACCTGCAAGTTAAAAATACAATTCCCCAATAAATTATTATTTATTCTAAATATCTATTGGTATTTTACCAGGACACTGCTGAGAAAAGTTGTCATTTTTAATGTTGATGTGTGTTTATAAAGAACGGCTACTGCATGTCATATCATCCCTGAAAAGGATGCTTAAAAATATGTATTTCTCTTTGAATTCCTTCACAGACTCCAAATTCAAGGCTCATACTTTTTTGAGATTTTCTGCTCAGAATGAGAGGCAGTCTCATTGTACTGGCTTTTTTCCTATTGTGATTTCAGTCCAGTGTAGCAGAGCTGCTGTGAGATACTACTGATACTACTTTCCTAGGAAAGGACTTCTGCCTCTTTCTCCTCACCCAAGAAGATAGCCCATGCTTCCTCATAGTGTGTCACACAGTTCTTTCAGGTGGCGAAGGAATTGCCCCTCCTGCAGCAGTGTTCCTGGGTTTTTCCAACATAGCTCGGGCTGTTTTGCCCATTGGAGGTCAAAGAATACTGTCTGCTATAAGTAATTGAAGAGGATCTGTTTTTTTCTAGTATTATTTGTCTCATTGTAGACCTCCTGTGAAAAGTAGTTGTAGACAGACAGTACATGTGACTGTTCACCAGTTTCAGTTAAACTTCTTGATCTTTACAGCTGCTGGCTAGTGGCAGTTGCATAGCCACCCATACACTGATTATTTGTCAGAGGACAAGTTAAGGTGATGAAAAGCACAGAAATTTTATCAAGAGGAGATAGGCTGAGGTTTTTTTAATGGTATACTTTCTGGAAAATGCTGTTCCTCTTTATCTTACAGGATGAAGGAACAATACTTACAACTTAAAGAATGTAGTCAAAGAATGAGCTGACTGGAATTGGGAATTTTTAGCTTTTCCTTAATCATAGTTTCCTTTTTCAAATGACATGGGCATATTCTTCAAAGCTAAGATCAGGACCTTTTCTTTTCCCTTCCCTTATTAGTGAGATTACACTTGAATGACCATCCTCACCAAAATCAGGAACAGATTTAACCTGAATGGCTGAACAATTCCTGAGTTGTTGCAAGACATAAAAAAATTGAAGCAGAGGAACTGGGTTGAAAATACCTTCATCTTGCTGTAGAGTTGGCCCCTATTTCAGTTTTAGTTTTGTGCTGTGTTTGCTCAGATTAAGCTAATAATCAGTTGGGGTTTCTTTCTACAGTACAGAATAATAGCAACATAGATGAAATCCCCAAAGCAAGCATATTCTGTACAGTTGGGTATTCAAACTTTCAAAAATGTGCCTAGGAACTTACTTTCTGAGGAGCTTATTTTCTTTGTTGGGGGTAAATTTAGGAAAAGCAAGCTGAGCAGTGTACACAAATGTCTCTAATTTCATGTCAAAACCATAACAAACACAGTTGCATCAAATACCATTAAATTGCAGTGAGTTCTATGTGAAGAGTGGAAAATGGTCAGTATATAGCAATATGACACTGCTGTATGTGACCTTGCTTGGGCAGGAACATGGGACCAGATGACCCCCAGAGATCCCTTCCAACCACAACCATTCCACGGTTCCACGGAACAACGTGTACACAGTTTTAGCTGTTTTGTACATGCACACAGAAATGAATGCATTCAAATATCATCCTATATCCCCATCATCCTATATCCCCATATCCCCAATTTCATTTTATTTGACAGAAAGATGAGAAAAACAACCAAACCTGCCAAACAACCCCACAAGGCAAAATAAGGTTATTCAAATCAACCAACCAAAGTCTAACCATGCTTTACTGGAGAGGATGCCAGTGTATACTGCTGCTCTCAAGCTGAGAACGTTGGATATGCACACTGGCTGATCATTTGGCATGCAGTATACTCACATTTTTACTGAGCTTCATGTTTCCACAGTGAGAGTCACAGCCCAAGTACGAAACTCTCAATAGATTATTAGGCAAGCTGCCAATTATCTTGAGAGCAAAGAGTTTTCTAATCTTATGCGACAAAACTCTGATATTTTTTTGTTATTTTAATTTCAGATCCAAGGCATGACAGCTCTACCTCCTGAAATAGAGCGGCCATACAAGACAGAGCCAGTAATATGCAGTTCCTCTTCCTGTTTAAATTGCCATTTATTCCTTACCCTGTTGTGTATTGTGTACATCACAGCCAGTACCATAGGAAACACTGGGCCCTTTGTATAATAATTTTTATTCATCTGTGTTCTGTGTGTCATGCGAGTTCTGATGTGTTTGCACTGTTGCTATTGTAGATTTATTTTTTTACTTATTAATAAATTAAATTTGCGCCATCTAAACAAAATGTGTACATCCTCTGGAAACTGTGGGGTTTTTTGTTTTCAATGTAAAAAATGTATGAAACACAGTAGGTGCACTGACACATTGCATATTGAAATATTTTCCTGTACCATTTTCTTATACTTTGTCCTGCCTCTTTCACGTGGTGCTGATGCCTTAAGTTTTAGATTTCGTATTTTCCAGATTCTGTACTGCATTAGTATGTAACTCTGAGCTTCATATAGAGTATTAGCAAGTTCTCTTCACAGCTTAGTTAGACATAACAGTCCTTTTCCAGTCCGAGAACCAAGGACATCGTTGCAGGTTTGGGCCCAAAAAACATAAACAACAGTGAACTGAGGAGAGCAATCTGAGAAGATGGGACTTCATAACCTGAAGCTGCAATTGGACGATTGACCCCAATATGCAAATGGACCAAAACTTATAAAAGTGTGAGAACTCGTGACATGCTGTCCATCTTGGGTGCAGCCTCAGCCAGGCTCTTGTACTGCCCAAGGTGTATCCTTTAAGGCCTTTTAATAAATACCTACTTTATTCCTTTAACACTGTCTAGCCTCTGTTCTAGGTAGCCTCTCAAGGCATCGGTGCTTTCAAAGTCATCTATGTATATGGGAAAAATTAATAAAATGAAAGCAACTTAGTTAACCACATTCAGCCTGGTCTGTGTTGTATTATTTTACCTTGGTTCTAAATATCTGCAGGTAATAAAGTTACTGCTGTATGGACAGGCCTTGCAAACGTGTATTTGGGCATTTCTAGCTGGCATGTGCCATAAAGCTACAGGAAGGATTCATTCAGTGGGGGCATTTCTGGGAGCAACACACTGCAAAACCATCTCAGCTCCTGAGACATGGGAGCTATGGGTGTTAAAGGGATGAAAACACAGGCAGAACCCAAAATCTCCCCGTAGTGAATCCTATACAAGTCCTTTGGCTTAGCTGGCATTTCTTTTTCCCAATCCCAGCTAGTTCAGGGTGCTCATTTGGTCTTAAGATATTTGCACAGTGAATAAATCTTTGGTGAGAAGTAGGTACTCCTTTTCTAGATTTGATCTGGACAGCAGGAACAAAAAAGATTTATCTCTCATTTAGGCTTTGGCACGCACAGGGAACTGAGCCTGCTGGAAGCTGTTGTTAGCACATGCTGAGCATTGCAATAGGCCAAACTGCCGATTAAGAGGTTGTTTTTCTGTCTCATATGTACAATGTTTTATTTATATTCAGAAATCGGCAACCTTTTAACTCAGATGGTGTTCGGTAGGGAAGATTCCTAAAAGAGACACATTTTATTACTCCCTGGTGAAATTTTGCCACAGAGTAGACAAGAACTTTGAACATTTTTTAAAAAAAGTTCATATTTGTAGCCACACTGCAGTTACAGTAACAATAAAGCTATAATTTTTTCAGTATTGCATAAACATTTCTGGAGTGTGGATGGAAAAATAAGTTAGTTTGGATGCTGAGAGTTCTTCCCTGATTGCTGCAACACCTGCTCTACAACTAACCTGTGCAGACTTAGTTACACACAGGCTTTGTTATGTACGTTTTTTGTCATTGAGCACTTCTGTGCAGTGTGATGAGTCCAGAGCAGATCAAGAACCTGAGCTAAAATGGTTTTCTGCCCATTTTTATTCATTGACTGGTAATGACGGATACCAGCTCTCTGTGCAGTTCCTCTTCTTAAGGAGGGCAGGCTATTTCATGCAAAGAAATATCACATAAGAAGGAAGACCAGGAGAGGATTTGGCAGCTGTCTTCTCTGAATTTGAGAAGTGAAAAGGAAAGCATCACAGAGCTGGTAGGACTCCTCTGCATGTAGCCAAAATCACAATGCATGTGATAGATGACAGGAGAGAAGCACTGAAGCAGCTAATGTCTCAAGTAAAAAATGAAAGATTTAATCATGGATAGATTAATTTTCTAGGAGCTATAACAATCTCATTAGAGAACTTATGCATAAAGGGAGTTTAAAATGAGCCATGAAGGTAAAAAATTCACAGGGCTTGCTTTATCCTCCTGATGCTGTATCCATACTTGGCCAGCAAAAACTCCAACATGGGAAAATTATTTCTCATTGTTGGGCAGCCACTTGCTCTAAATATACCTGGACAGTGATATATTCTGTCATTCTTCTTGTTGATCCTGGGTAAGGTAAGGAAATAGTGTATGCTAAACAGCGTATGATTCTTTTGGGATTAAACTCCTGAAGTTCCAATAAAGAAATGTAACTATGTAAGTGTCTTCTTCCTGCCAGAAGAACTATGTTCTTCTGTTTTGTGTTCCCAAATAGAACTGGTTGGAAAAAACCCAGAAAACAAAGAGTAGTCATGGTGAATTATAGGCAGAAAAGTCTTCTGAGTGATTATTTGTACAGATCTGAACGTGAAAAGTGAGGGACATCCTCCATCTGAGATATCATGGAGTCTAGGATGCATCCTATTGTAACAGCAGTTGGCAGGGACCTTGGACTTTCTTATGCTCAAACCCATCCCTAAGACGGGCCTGTTTTAACAGCTTTTCTTCAGGGAGCAAGAAGAAAAATAACAGGGAGGGAAAGGAGAAAAGAGCTTTTGTGCTGGACAGGGGAGCCCTTTCACATGCAGTGTTGTGTCTCATTTGCTTCTACTGGCATCCATCGTAGGTTGATTTGATTTGCAACAAATATAAATCAGATCTAGGGCTAATTCTGTCTGCTCTCTGATTTGGTGCGGTTTCTTATCTACAGGTATTTCCTTTCCATGGGCACCCATTCTAAGAACACATGTGCAGATGCGTGTTTGTTTTTGCCATCCAGTATGGCAAAAGATGATGATGATGTAAAGCAAAGCCAGCTCAGAAAGGATGTCTGTGAGAGATAGCTGCCAGCATATCAGGCAGGCCTGTCATATACATTAACACTCATTTTTGTTTAACCCACAAGTATTTTATGACTTCTGGAGGAATGGAAAATAAAATTTTGCTTCACAGGTAAATAAAAAGAGAAACCGGTGATAGAGTTCTGGGTTATTTCCAAATAAAAAAATCCAAGACAGATGTGAGCACATTGTTAAAGAAACTTCAAACCACAAAACAAATAAAAAGAACAGTCTGAAATTGTCGAAAATTCAAACAAGGATGAAAACAAGAAATGCCAGGATCTAACTCTGTCAGTGAAGAAAAAACATGTAGCAAGCACATGCGTAGTCACACTGCATATGAAAAAGTTCTCAGACACAGATCTCTGTGGTTTTTTCTCATTATTGAGCTCTAGTAAAGCATATGTTCTCTGTGTTTCTACTCAAAGCATTCATAATAGTTATAGTTAAAATCATATACAGTAAATACTATTATCAATCAAACCATGGTGGAGGAGAAGATATGTATACACTGGAAAATCTATGACTTGTAGATGATGAGCCCAAAAATGACTCATAATAGGTTATTTTAACAATTATGTAATTTGTGCTTTTTTGTGTGTGTGAAAAAATGTGTTAAAAGTTTATAGGGAGAAGCTAAATACATAAATATTTTAGTGGAATTAAATATTTAGTGGGTTGCATTCTCCAATAGGTGTGGAAAATCCCATCCTGCTTTAATCATTTTCCCCACAAAATGGTCCAGCCACCTGTCACCTGCAGACTATCTGTAGATGTACAGATATTTATAGTATAAATATATACAGATAAATTTATAGCATTTAATCCCTTTCGTGTCAATTATTTATCCATTACAGAGCTTCCATTTAAACACGTGGCTCTCCTCAAATAGTCCTCTTATGTAAACTGACAACCACTTGGGATTTTGCCTGTGTGTAATAAAAACAGGACGCAGGACGTCTGAGATGGGAACATTGGAGTTTACGTAGCGTTAATATTTGTTCCTGTCGAGGAGAATGGCATTGTCTGATCTCTTGCCCCATCCTGGAGGCCCGGCATAGAGCCCCCTGTCAGCCCATCCTTGGCTGCACAGAGTGGCATCTAGGCTGGGTGCAACTGTGGAGCGGTGCAAGGGTGAGAGGCAGAGCCCCAGCTGGTGGGAGTGCAACTGTATTGGGCTTAATTCCTTTCACTGGGGAGGTCTGGCTTGTTCAAAAGAGGCCTGTTTGGCCATATTATCCCAGATGCTATAGAGGCACAAATTTAATAAACAAAATCTAGCAGGAACACTGGCCTCATTCTCCTCTTTCCTCCCATCAAGCAGAAAGTGACTATTTTTAGACCAATTATTACTACTGGAATGTTTAAGAATTTTCATTCCTTCTGCCCTTTGCTTCTTATTTCTGATTTTTGGTACGTCTGTGTCTTCCATAAGGGTGAGAGAGAGAGAGAGAGAGAGAGAGCAAATCTACCCTCAGCCTTTTATCAGAGGGTAAAGCTGGGAGAAGAAAATGACAGCTGTGACACAGAGAGCTCCTCTGGCTCATTTTCTCCACCCCCAAAGAGGTCTCCCTAGGTCATAGGTGCCCTCATGAGCAATTGCCACCCCCACACCAGTGTCCTGCAGGTGCACTGAGGCAGGCACAGGGTGCCAAAGGGGGTGGGTACAGCCATGAAGTTTCCCTACTTCAGCCCCTGCAAAGTGCTGGTGGTGCAGGTGCATTGCCCCATCTACCAAAACCTAAGGCCTGGTGTTTAGGGTACTCACCTAGGAAAATGGTATGAATGCAATTTATGTTTGCACAACAAATCAAGCAAAATAGACTATTTACCTAGACTGAATTTTTAGGTTTGTGGTGCCTCTAGTTTACAGGAAAATGGTAAGGTACCAGGCAAACACTAGAAAATTTAAGATGACTAAAAATGTGACTTACAGTCTGCTTCAGGGCATACTAGCAAAATATTTACTTTCAGTGAATGTCATTTTGCCCTGCATACAACAGACTCGTGTAACAGGAAATCTGGGGCTTCACATCTGCTCTAGGACAACATATTGCAATTTCTCTGCCACCAATGGCAGCTGACACTGTGGTGTGGAGGTGAGCTCTGAGACACAGAAAGCTCTTCTTGTGAAGCACAAACAGATTGTGTAAATACTCCTGGAGACTCAGAGACTTATTGGCAAAGGAAATTGCCTTTTGTGAGGCTGCTCTCTCCTTTCCTATGGATGCCTCCGATGGGTTGCATATACATCACCTTGTAAATGCTTTCAAGCTTCTTGCATCCTAGCAAGCAAGAAACCAGCTGGGTGCTGAGCTGAATGTGCTTCTCTCACTAGAGACACTGGACCAGACCAGTTGTAGTTTACAACTCTGTTACAAAATAATGGCAAAGCAAAAAAAAAAAAAAAAAAAGGAAAAAAAAAGGGAAAAATAAAAAAAAAAAAAAAAAAAAAAAAAAAAAAAAAAAAAAAAAAAAAAAAAAAAAAAAAAAAGGCAAAAAAAAGGGAAAAATGAAAAGAAAAGAAAAGAAAAGAAAAGAAAAGAAAAGAAAAGAAAAGAAAAGAAAAGAAAAGAAAAGAAAAGAAAAGAAAAGAAAAGAAAAGAAAAGAAAAAAAAAAAAATTACTCTGTCTTTTAGTTTTAGAGGCTTGAGCACATTGCCATTATTTAATCATGATTTAAATGTCCCTGTCTGTGGTGATTTTTAGGAAACATAACAGTATTTTTTCACTAAAAATTTCTAATCTCTTGAGACAAAACTTGGCAAAATCCAATCTGCTAACTTCTTCCCGTGCTCTAACCTGTGAACTAGAGAGTAAAAGGTTCTTACAGCTTGGCACAATACTGTGAAACATTTTGCATTATGAAGGAATAAAAATAATGTGACAATCTCAAATGCCTGTAAGTGCACATTCTCAGTACAAGAGAAAACATGAAAATGCCTACTCTGTTAAGACCCATTTCTGTAGGTCTCCTGTTGGTTTCGTGGAGAGTTGATGCCCTTAGGTCTAAAAGAGGATGTTGTGCAGTATATTTTTCTTTCTCACAGGTTGTCTTGAGATTGCATGACTAGTTTGTCTCTAGAAGATATCTTAAGATATTTAAGGAGATAAGGTTTGAAAACTTCTTCATAACCTGTGCAAAACATTGCAAAGCGTATCTGGGGAATACAGTAAACTTATATATAATGCGTCTGCACTATTCTGTGCAGACCATAGAAGCTGCTTGAGTGTTGGCCATTATTTGTGGCATCATGTAATAAATCTGGGAGAAGCTATTCCCAGATTGTGCCTCTCTGGGAGACTGTAAGTGAAATACTGAACCTGGACACATTTTTAGACTTGATAGGTTGGATTCGCTGCTGATGTAAGGTGACACAAATCCATTACAGAGCTATATGAATCTACCTCCTCCTTCAGGAATTGAGGAGTTAGTGTCCTAAGGCTGGCAAGACAGAGAAAAGCAGGTCAGAAAGTTGCGAAAGGCATCTCAGGAACCAGACCATGGGGAAAAAATTAAAGATAGATGTATCCAAGTGAACATTTCTCCAAAGGTTAGTGCTTTTTAGCTAGGGTGTGGAAGAACTGAGCTACAGAGAGAAGAGAGATGATAACTGAATATCAAATCTGCAGGTATTTTTGAAAAGCATGATGGATGGAAAGAACAACTGAGTTCTTAGTTAATGTGTTGAACTGAGCTTAGGAGCCCCAAGGTCAGTAGTGTATCCATGCCATCACCAGAAATATGTCTCCAAACCATTCAAGACAGGGCGATGAAGGATAAATCTGTGAAAATGGCTATCACAGGGAGACAGAGGACTGCCAGAAATGTACAGAGCCTGTATTGGTGCTGATGTGAAGAAATAATGAGAGAGATTTTTTGGGGAGGACAATTAGGCAAAACAAAATCATGCAAGACTGGAAAAGACAAGTAGCCAAGAGTTTCAGATTATGAAATCTGTCCATCTTGTTCATCTCCTATATGAAGTCCTAGCAATTTTTTATCTGAGACAGGTAATCTTAGATTTGGCAAAAACTCTCCACTTTGAAGGACATTCCTGTCTTGGCAGAAGGTAGTCTGGCAACCAGACAAGATCTTTCCCCTGTAAATAGAAGGATAAAACATGCCTTTTCCAATGACCTCTTTTTTTCTGTAACTATCTAACTGTGTTAAAGTCCTAATATCTGTCTGCCAAAATTGATTCTTAGAAACTGTTCTTTTCTGGGTTTTTTGTTTGTTTGGTAGGATTTTTTTTTTAAACCAGACTGGATTTTTTCTGTAAAAAATGTTTATGTGACATTGCAACAGGTTAAAAATGTTGGAAATTACAAGGCAAAGAAAATATTTCATATTAGAAAAATATAACTATGATGTTCTCTAGTCAGCCTCAACCCCAACAGGGAGCATAAAGTAGATCCATCTGTACAGCATCCCCTTCAAAGTTTAATTTTCTCTGAAAACTCTCAAATTTTAAATATTGCTGTTCCCCTTTCATTAGTTGTTGTTGGACTAGGGGTTATCTCCATTTCTTTGGATTTAGTTCCCAGTCGGTTTACAACTATAAATTCCTTTCTCTGCTTTCCTTCCATTATTCCTATTCTAACCCTAGCTAGAATTCATCTATTCCTCTGCTACCTTAAAACATGTAACATAAGATCCCAGCTAATGATGGTGTTACCACTGAGTTTTTAATTTTTCCTTTTTTTTTTTTAAGGCCACAGATTTTACTCTGTCTGGCACAAAGAAATTGCTATTTTGCTTCTTTGGCCCTGATGAATACTTTAGGTATTCTTTGCTGCTCCTGCCTACAGAGTGGGATAACAGCAGAGGAGGAATTTTTAAGTGTTGACTTCTAGAATGGTAGCAAGTAATTGCCAGTTTCCTCACAATATGCTGTGGATCTACCCCCCTGCCCACCTGCTAGCCTTGAAGTAATGGACAGCTGAGATACCCAGGCAGGAAAAATGGACTTGCCAAACTTGTGAGGCTCTTCATGTCTTTTTTTGATCACATCCAGATTGTATTTGTTACACTGCTTAATTTGCACGGGAGGGAGGGCTCTTTCCTACAAGCAGAAGGAGTAAAATATTTCTTCCCCCCCACCCCACTTTCATGGTTTCCTCTTCTATTTTGCTTTAAAACCTGAAAAAGAGAGAACCAGACTGAAAAAATAACTGCTTATTGAATAGCACTCTCTGCTGCCCTCTGAGAGATCTGCACATGATATCAGCTCTAAGCTTTTCAATAAAAGGGATACTTCATAACATGGAAGAAACAAAGAGCTGGTGTTAAACAGTCTTCTGTGCCAGCCCTAAACCCTGCTGTTTGCCCTCCCAGGCAAGAGAGAGAAGTGAAGGAAAGTGCCAGAAGAAGTGCCAGGATCACTGGCAGTGAAAGAAAGGAAGGAGGGAAGCCTCAAAGTACACTCAGCCCTTAGAATCTCATCCTCAGCCCCATCTGATTATTGCCTGCTGATGTAGTGTCAGGTGCAGGTGCAGAGGTCAGAGGGGAAGAGCTGAAACCAGGCACTATCAATGCACTTCGGAAAATACCTTCACAAAAGTGGAAAACCCCCAACAACAGCTAAGCATCTGCCTTCTTCAAATAATTCATTTTACTAAGGTGCTGTCCAAGGACAAAAGCTAGGACATTTTATGTGTAAACTGTTGCATCTATAATTTATACCAGTATAAAGATATTTAGAGTGGCTGGCCTACTCCCAAGAAAACGGTACAAAAAGAGAACCAGAAAAATGCACTTACTTATGCCAAGTTATACTTATAAAGCAGAATTATTTTTAATCCCCTCCAGAGTTAAAGCAAAGCTGCTATGTAGACAAAACCTTGTTACTAAAGACACGTAATTTTTACGCCCACTTTCTAAGTTTAACAATGTAAATAGAAGTATCTGAGAGTGTCAGGCAACCCAAAAATGACAGGAAATTAAAAATAAACAAACAAAACAAAACAAAACAAAACAAACCAAACCAAACAAAAAACAACAAAAAAAGCAGAATCAATAAGGGAGAAATAGAAAAGATTTAAAACTAAGGTCCTGCCATCTTGCGGTACCTAAGGAGAATTACTCGAGTTCTGCAGCTGTCCTGGTCTTGCTTCTCTGGCAGCCAGCACTGCCTCAAACACCCATCATTATTTTAAAAAAATGATAGGCTGTGGGAGAGGGAGGGGTTAAAATACTGTAACATTTCAGTTGTCACCCAATGGGACCTATTAAAATTCTTTCATCAGTTTTATCTGCCTATTTTATTTGTCCATTTCACTTCCCACTAGCATAAAGGGTGCTTAGTCTGCATTTAGAAATACCATAACTATTTGGGTTTGCTGAATCGGGCATCCCAAGAGGGGCGAAGCTGCTGCTGCTGCTGCTGCACGTCCCCAGGTCTAGCCAGTGGCAAGACCGAGCGTGTATCCCCAAGAGGCACACATGCACAAACGTGAGGCGTGCATTATATGCAAATACAGAGCAGACCCACCCCAAAAAGCAGCCCCAACAGTGACACTTACACATGCACAGACAGCACAAACAGCCTAACCCTGTTCCCAACCCCAGCAGTCCATGTTGAAGACCCATCAGTGGGAAATATTTGCAAACACATAATGGGACTCCCTCTGATAGCTGCCCCCTGGATGGACACACCCCCCAGGTCCCACCACCCTGATTCATTTGCTGGTGTTCAAAAACACACAGAGACCCCCCCACTTCAACTCCCAAGCAAGCCCCTTGTCCTGCTCAGCAGCTAAACCAGTGTGGTACTGTCTGATATTTGCACACTGACATGCAAACCCTCTCCCACCCTGAGTGCTGGTACCTGGACATGTGGCCCAGCTCCAGCTCCTGACACTTCTACCCTCTTATCTACACACATACAAAAGGAAATAATTTGAAATGGAGCTAAGTGAGAAGCCAGGACAGGATGTGCTGATGCAGTGCAGGGCATGGCTCTACAAGCACACAGACCAGCAGCCTCCCAGAAGTATTCCATTTCTTTGATGGATTATTAGGATTCCCCACCAGCACCACACCTGTGTACTCACTTTGTGCAAAGAGATGAGACACATAACAATGTATATAACAATGTACTTTTTCCTAAGCCAAATAAGCAGCTAGTGAATTGCTTAAAACCTGCCTGCCAGTTCTTAGCATTATTCGTATTTCCCTGTATTTATTCTTTACAACTGGTAAGGCAGACACACCTTGTACAAGCCACAGATGAAAAGGCCTCACTTTGCAACCTGGAAGATGTTATTTTTCTTGTCTGCAATTTCATCCTTAAGAATAGCCAGACAAGATAATCAGACAGAAGCTGCTAGGTGCTGCCCATGGAAATGCCAGCTGCTTTTCCCAGGTGTTAACAATTCAGCAGCCAAATGCCCACAATTCAGTTTCTCCTGGACAAGAAGAGAGAAGCACCTGCAATTTTTGGTCAGGGAGCATTCCAAGCATACAGTCCAGAGCTCCCTGGTTCTTGCAGACAGCTGCACAGAACTTGCACAGGAGTGATAGGTATGGAAAGAGGGGAAAAGGAGGAATGACCCAACAACAGATTTGTCAGACATTTGCTGGAAGGTGAGGAGTGGCTAGTGAGGAGGCAGTGAGGAGACACTACAGGTCTTGCTGATTTAGTAGCTATACCTTAGAGCCTGCTCTAGGCCCACCTGTACTACCTGAGTTCCCCTCTCCTTTAAGCCTTTGTGCCAAGTCCAATCCCAAGTTTCAACTGAGAGGGATACTTCAGTGCCTTCAGGGAAAAACGATCAGAACATTTTTACCGCGTGAAAAACAATGTATTTTTAACTAACCTCTTACTTGGAAACCAATGAATCATTTTGGCTGAATTTTTCCACAAACAAAGCAGCCTAAAGCAGACACTAGACACGGAAAATTTTGTCCAAATGAAGCATTCAGAAACATTATATTCTACTGAAAATAGGATCTGCAAATGGGAAATGATGGGGAAACCTTAGTAGTAACTGATTCTGTTCAGCAATTTTAGAGTAATCCTGCTGGAATGATGAATAATTCAACAAAGATGTTTTTATTCGTTTGCACCTTTTTTCATCAATGCTGATATTTACTTCTCTTCTAACTCATCTTCTATGGAGATATATGGCAGTAGCTGAGACAAATTAATGAACTTTTCAGAAGCTAAGATAAAATATTACCACTCACTGTTATAATCCTGTTCTTCAACATTTTGATCACATGGGGAAGAATTGGCAAGATTTTTCTGAATTGTGATTATTAGAAGTGAGAGCTACTAAAAACTTGAAATTCAGTATTTTTGTTGTTTCTTGCTGGCTTATCCAGATTCTACCACAACTATTTATTCTTAATTCAATTGTGAATTTTAACAAATTCTGTGCTTTTGTAATAAAAATCACCTGGAGAATGACATATCAAAATCAGTTAGTTTGCTTCCCTTCCTTTTCTGCTCTATTCTCAAGTAACTTCTCAGTAGAACAGGGCCTATGCCAAGAATAGATTATCAATTTTTTTTTTAATAGTAGGTTAGGGAAGAGTTACTTGGAAAATATTACATATTGTTTCTACTGTATCATCCCTTCCTTGGAAAGGTTCATGCTTGCCCAAATAACAAAAAAAAAAATAGTAGAAAAGAAGACTTACTGAGGTTTGCACAATATGTCTAAATCCATCTTCCCACTGACTGTCCTGGAGTGAGTGTTCCCCAGCTCCCCTGCCAGCACGGGGCAAGGGCCTCTGGCTGCCAGCCTTCTCCCACAAACCAGAGGCTGGATCACAAAAACAAAGCCAGCTTGTTATTGCCTCCAGAACTGAGACAGCAGGTCCAAAGGTAAGAGGGGCCATTTTATCCAGCTCTGTAGCTTTATTCAGCTCTTTTGGACTGGGTTTTGGACTGTTTTTTATTCATCTTCCTTTTCTGTTTTCAGCCCTGTGCCCCGGTGGCTAGGGGACTGGACACGTGGGCTCCCTCATCCTTGTGTGCCTGTTTCTGTGCTGCTGGCAGTCAGGGAAAAAGCAAATGGGCATTGCATCAAGAGTAAAATTGAGCTCATGACATCAGAGGATCCAAGAAACAAAATCCCTATTCAGGGTGAAAAACAGGGGCAATGTGTAGCCTTGACTTCCACACAGAGCCCAGCTGAGATCTATTTTAACCAAACACAATAAAACTAATAGAGATTTATGCTACAGCTGTCAGTGGTGAAAATACTCCTTTCTCCTTCCCAAAGCAGACTTCTGGTAGTATCTGGAGATCACCAATCAGCACCTATCAAACTAACTCTCCTCTTGCAGGACTTTTTTTAGCAGAGCTTTAATAGTCCTGCTCAGAGCACTAGAAAGAAAAATTCAAATCAGAAAATACAAGAAAAGTAATTTGGTGCAGTGGCAGAGGATTAGACAGCAGACAGACCAAACCACAACAGGAGTCATTTTCCTCACTGTTTGGCTTTCTGATTCTCAAGATTTTCTTTTGGCTAATGTGGGCGACCCAGAGTCACGGCAGATGAGAAGCATCGTTAGGGCAGGAAGGGGCTGCCAGGATGCTCCATTCCCTGCAATAGCTCTCCCAGATACCCATATCAGTCACTGACACTCATCCTTTCTGTAGGTGGGGCCCTGATGCAAGACATCCTTGCACCTTTAAGACAAAAGCCAAACTGACAAGTGTGGCAAAAGTTATGTTCAAGGGAATTTGTTATGAACTGGTTTTGGGTGCTTACTAAACATTTATACATGAGGTCTCAGACCATGTATTTCCCAGGCAATTAATCACCATCCCTGAAGATAACTATGCCCTTTTAGCTGTAATATTTTCCCTTCTTTTAACATTTTTCCTTTCTTTGGGCGAGCCAAGAAATGTCATTTTCCATTGGACAAAGTGAATTAATTAAGCTCGTGTCTGTTAATTCACGTTTTCATCAGTCAGCCTGGAAAAGGTTGTTTCCTAGGAGCTGTAGAGGCTCACAGGGCTTGTTTTGGAGCTTTGTGTTTTACCTCTTCACACTTTCTGACTGCATCCTTCTCCAGAGCCCTGTGAAGATAGTCACCCTCCAAATCAATAACACAATGAGCCTCATGAGTATAGAGTTTGTCAGGAAAAGAAGCTGAGTAAGGGACACTGGCTGCTGCTGGTCAGCTGTGTTTATCTAGAGTGAGTTAACAAATATGACCAAGTCAAGATGGTCAGTCTACTGTCTGTGGCAGCTGGCCAGGAGTCCTTGGGCAAAGAGAGGAGCTCAGTGACACAGGAAGGCAATAGGCAAATGTTTGCTGTTGGTACAGAACTGTTAAAACAACTTACGCAGATCACAGTGAGCTGAACAATCAGCAAGGTTGATATGGTGACCTAGGAAAAGGCTGGCATCCTGGTATGATATCTGGAAAAATAGATGATTTCTTTCTTCCTGTTATCTTCAGTCTACAGTTTGGAAAAAACCCCAAAGCAATCTGATGGGGAAAATATTTTCTTTGTACAGAGGCCATCATCATAGCAAATATTAATAAATTGCAAATGCTTTCTTTCCTCTCTGTTTCTCTTTGTCTTTTTCTCTTTCCATATCACCTATGGTCTATTTTTCTCTATATACACACACATACATACATTGTCGAAGAACCAACAATCTTCATTATCTGCAGGATGCTGTTTCTCTCACCACATATCACAATGTATTACTGAATAGCTGGCTTACTGTAAGCAGGACAGCAGCATACAGGTTGAGTTGCCAGCTGAGGCTCTGGGCTGGAAGCTGAGAGATGAAGAAAAGAGGTGGCTGGATATCTGACAGCCTCTGACTAGCAGTCAGCCTCAATCACTCATTACCCCCTTGCAATTTCTTGGCCTTGGATGCAGACTGAGTCAAGATGTTCTCTCTGCATTTAAGCTTTCCCAGATGGTCTGTGATTTTCAAGTTGGTTTACACCTATTTTAAATTAGAGCTTTAGCCACTCTCTTAATCTAAATTAGTTTCTCTTTTAATCACAAGTGTTGAAGAACAATTTATTTTAAAACATATGAAATTGCACTTAAATTGCAATTTAACGTCACTCTAATTAATTTATGACCACATAAATAGAAGACTGTAGACTGTAGAAGTCATAGAAGTTCTGAAAAGTATAATCTTAAATCAATACAAGAAACATTTATCTTATAGTATATCTCAGGGGGATGTTTTAAAAGTGAATTTTGATCCTCTTCAAGACAGATGACCTGCTGCATCCACAATTACCAACAGCAACAAAAACAACAATTAAAAACAGCAAGGAAGTCATCTCAAGTTTTTGGCTTCCTGAAGCTTCACAAGACAGTTTCACATGATCTTTCTACTGACTGTTTAATGAAATGAGTAACTGATCATTTATTAATTTCATTTCTTTGAAGAAAATTCTGTTGCTCTGGACTTCTGACAGGCACCGAAACTGGGTGCTCAAAAGCACTGGCAAGGAGAACCTAAAATAATTTTTGAAAAAATCCATGTACCTTCCTATATATTCAGAAGCAACAATTCTGATTCAGCCATATGACACCTACTGACTCATGCAACCTTTAAAAATCAGCCTACAGACTCCAAATATAATTTCTTATTCAAATCTGTTGCACTGCTCATGATTTCTAAATCTCTATCCTTCTCTCACTCCACCTATCTAAGGAGTGACACACATTTTTAGGATACTATTGGTGATTATTTCATGACAGAGGGGTATAACTGCTGGGATGAGCCACAGCTGTGTGCTTAGATTTGGTGTCTCTGCAGGTCTAAAGGATTATAAACCAAGAGAGCTGTGCCAACTTTTCACAACAGAAGATGTCATCCATCGTGTTCTGCAAGCATCTGTGCCCAGCATCTCCAGAAGTGCTCTAGAAAGTGGTTGGGAAGTGAAGTGCCAGAATTTTCCAATAATAACAAGTTATTTAAGGTGGTAAAGTTGAGAGTGAACACTGAAGGGCTGCAGCAGCCTATCAGGTTACCTCTATAGTCAAAGGGAAAAGGGTATCCAAAAAGTTACTCAGATCTCAGATAATGCTGGATGTTTTCATAAGCTTACTGCTTCCCTAATCAGAGTGAGACTTAAGGAGCCAGTTCCTGACTCATATTAATGGACATTAATCCAAGTTTTAGTACTGATACCTCATAGAAGATTTAATCTCATAATGCCATTTCTCTCATCAAGGTACGACATGGGATTCTTTTAATTCTCTTAACCTGCAGGGTCCTAGGGGCATAAGAAATCAGTAGGAGTTTCATTAATTCCTTCTTTGGGCTTTCGTCACAATCAGGGGAATAGAGAGCCAGGTTCTGGTCCTCAGTGACATCAATGCCTCTCAGCACGCCTGCATAAGCAGCAACAGCCTTCAATTTCCCTCAAATATTACCTCGGGGGATTCTTCGTATTCATTATATAGTTAGCACGACTGGTCTTTTAGTGCCTTACTCTACCTCTCCTGAGGTCCATGGCATGCAAGTGAGAAAGGGTGGTTTGCTCCTGGTCAATTCCAGGTAATAGAAAGGTTTACTATCATGGATGGGAGACTGCACATTAGAGCAGCTCGTGAATTTACCCTAATTTGTGCTGTGGGTACCACAGCTGCAGCCAGGAATCAAAATGGGGGACAAACAGGACAGAGCCAGAGATAGTGATCTGGTGAGCTACAGCAGGCTGCAAAAAACTGCAACATTTACTCATGTCTGGTTCAGAAAAGGTGAGAGGAACTTGGTCTGTAAAAAACAAAATCACCAACAGTTCCTCTGTTATGTTGCATCATAACACAAAGGGAGATATGTAGCTATCCCTGTGCAATAATTTAAGAACAAAAATTGCAACTGTTTTTATAGTCAGTTTATGCAATTCATGCCATACATTTTTAAAGAGTCCAATGCACACATGGGTTTAAAGTCAGCTGGATAACATTTTTCTACTACTGAGGGATATTTTGTTTTAACTCATAAGACAGATACTTCTTGTGGTTAGTGAATATTCTTCAGTTATCTGATATGGCAGAGGGATGGTTCAAAGTGTGTCTTCTGGGTGGAGAAGCATTGCTTCTAATTATTCTAATATAAAGTAAAAAAGAGTAAATTAATTTGCAGTGGTTTGGCATTAGATGTGATTCTCTCCAATGAATCTCAAATGCTTTTAAAAATTTCCAGTGTGGAAATATCTGTGGATACATGAGAGACAAAAGACCCTTCACATCTGCCAGCTGAGACCTCCAAGTGGGATCTCAGATATGAGACTTCTCTATAGAGAAATGAGTGTGTTTCCCGCTAATGTTTCTGTCTTTCCTTCCTCTGCTGACTGCTTACCCCTGACCAGGAGTTACCTCCTCCTGGCAGCAGAGACCTGCCCAATTCCCCTCCATTCATGAGTGCCCACTTGAGCCTTTCCTGCCCTGGCTGTGGAAAAACATCCTCTTCTTGGCCAAGAACACCCAGCTCTCTTGGAGAGTGCAGACAGAGCAGGCTCCAGGGCTGGCTGTGAATGTGAGGAAAGGACCATGAACAGTACAATACTGATGGCTTGGCCTGCAGTCAAGGCACTCAGGGCTCTCCAGTAGGCTTCTGGGGGATACACCTATACTTGCATCTGGATAACCATTGAAGCACACAGCCTTATTATTCCTTGCCTGCCCTGGATCTCAGTACAAAGTGCACTCTAGGTGATTGATTTCTGAGAAATGTAACATTGGATCTGTGATAATAAGCTACAGGCAACATACAAAATGTTTATGTTCCACCACAGAGTCCAAATTTGTGAAATAAATATTTGTGCTCTCGTATGTCTGTGGGATCCTGCCGTAGAGAACACTATGTGCTGTAATGTGTTTAAGAGACGCCCATGGCAGGACTTGGGCAGACCTTTCCCTGGTTGTTCAGTGCAGGATTTTCTTCAGACCCTCTTCTCATTTTCTCTGCTTCTTTGGAAAAGAACACTTTAGAATGTATTTCTGTTAGTGAGTCATCTACTATATAAACTATAAATTGTATATTGAATAAGGTATAATGTATCTGTCTGAAAGGTTGGAATCTTACCGCACTGAAATGTACAATCCTGTATATCAAGTGGGATTTCAGCCTAGAAATAATAAAATTCAGCAATATTTAGGAACTGAAGTGAAGGAGAAAAAAGATATTAGAACACAGATATATACAGGAATGTACCACATTGAGTGAGCACCTGCCCATTTAGCAAGTTCTGCATAGTTAAGAAAATTTATCATTAATGTTTGGTTACCTATGCAATCCCTACTGTGTGTCATTAAAAGATATCAAAAAAGTAAATGTCCCCAAATCACCTCATGTCAAATGATCAGGTAAGTTCACTAAGAGCACCTTATAAGTAAGAGAGCAAACGTTCTTTCCAAGAATTCTTTGTGTTCTTGTTTAAAAATAATATATTTTTTACTTTGAAGTTCCTTAGAGTAAAATTTTTCTAGGGGAACTTATTAAGAAGAAATTCTGATCATAAGAAATGTACAGAGAGAAAAATCACAGCACTAGGAAATATTGGTCTCAGCTGGAATTTTGTACGTACCTTCTCCCTTGAAAATGGCGTTTTCCCTTTTGACCTTCAAACAGCTTTACCTTCCTTTTCTGCAGTGTATGAAATCATCCTAGTAAAAATTTTTTACCTAGCATAAATATTTTATCACACAATTCTTCAGACTGTTGACATAAATCTAGGGTTTCCTATTACTACTTGTTCAAAACTTATCATTTACTATTTTGAATGGTAAGTAATAACAGTAAAAAAAAATCTTTTTTTAAGGGTGAGCAGTATATGATGGTTTGACGATTAATTAATGTTTCTTTTTTTTTTTTCATTTTAATAGACTGACTTGTTCCTGAATTCAGTCTATGTATCTGTAAAATAATGTAATTTTGGTATGTTGAGCCTTTTGAATGGTATGACTGTACAGTGAAAGACTAGGAGATAGATCTTTAGATCTAGATAAGAATTTTTCTTCGGTTAAGAAGTTTAAATATGGCATCCTTTCGATTTGGCTTATTTCCCTTCCTAGGACTTTGATCTACCACAGAGAGAGGCAAGGGGAAATGTGCCAGGCGATAATATGATCAGACTAAAGACATTAGAAAAGAGATAGTAAGAAATCCAGCATTTAGTTCACTACATGCTTAGTATTCAGCCCAGAGTGATAGACTTGTAAGAAGGCATGATTTTTGTCCCTAGAGGTATCATATGGGATCATATGACAGAGAATCACAGGATGGTTCAATCAGAAGACAGATCTGCTCCTTTGCCAAGAGGAAATAAACATTCTAGGAGGGTGAGGGAAGAGGAACCATCTCCCAGGCTTGCATTCTACTGTAGGGTGGCCCTTGAGCTGAGTACCAGGGAAAGCCTAAATACTGAACCATTTCAAGTGCCTCTCACTAGGCATGGCTGGCTCACTGACAGCCTTCGCCAGGATCCTAGCCTCCATGAGTTACAGGTACTAAGGAACAGGGAATGGAGCTTTCAGCCATCTTCTGGCAAACAGAAGCTGAAAAGTTTGGTTCCCAGTGTGTTTCAGATGATCGGATCCCGTCTCCAAAATTCCCACCTCATTCCTCAGTTGTGTTGATGCTGCCTTGAGTGTGCTGCTTGCTGTATGCTGAGGGTTGGAGAAAGAGGGAAAACTAATTTATATTCCACCATAGGCACCAAAATTACTTTCTTTGGCTCTGATTGCAATGGATTTTTCTTTTGTCTCTCTGCTTTTGCACATTTAGATGTTAAGATGTGACAGTGTTCGAGTATCTCATGGATGACAACTCTCTGCTAGACTAACTGGAGTAACAATTCAGCCTCATTGACAGTGACAATGACCAAGACTTGCAATTCTCTGAGCTACTTCTGAAAATTTATCTTGCCAAATTAGATTTTGTGAATAAATTACCCCTCAAATTTTATTCATGTCTTTATTTATGCATATATACAGATATACTAAACACATCATTTTAATCTCTGAAATTAGTTGCAAATTCTGTGAGCATAGTCTTTGAATTTATTTGTATAAACTGCATTCACTTGAACACTTAATATTTATTTTACCATGCTGCTGACTAAATCGCTGCAAACCAGGAGCAGAATAGGGTATCAAAACAAAGGATGCAAGAAAATTCTCTGCTATTAACAAGGATGTTTTGAAGTCCAATAGCACAGCTTTTGCTTCCTCATACAGCGTGCCAGTGCTGCATGCTGAGCTGTGTGACAACCAGTAGCTCTGCCACACTGAACTGTTCCACAGCTATGCTGTCAAACCTCTCTTTTAGCATCTCTTGAGTGAGCTATGATGGCTTTATTATTTGTGAAAATTCTGGAAAATGCCTGTCTTCCTCAGCATGAGTTTCTGACTAAGCCAATACAAGCAATGAAAATAGCCATTTACATACTTTCCAAATGAAATTCAGATCAGAAAAGCATGGAAATTCTTGCAACTTCTACCGGGAAACAGTGAAACCACAGCAAGACCCAACCTTGACTTGTGCGATCTGTGTTCTCAGCTGAGCTACATTCATATTTTCCATGTTTTCAGTAAAAGACACATGCTTTGAGTAAATGTTTCTGCCTTGGCCCACCCCCTCTTCACACCCAAAAAAGAAAGCTCCCGTAAAGGGCCAGGACTGCCATAGGAATTCTTCTCCCTGAGGGCAGAGCCCAGGAGAGGCAGCTGCTCTGTGGCCATCAGCTAAATGCTGACAGCTGCCTTCATCCAAATGTTGGAGAGAGACATCCGGCCACTCATGAGCATGGAAGAGAGACAATGAGAGCTTTCTCAGGCTTGATATTTTGTAATATTAATAATAGCACAGACACCAGATTACATGGTATTTCAGCTCAGCACTCAGACCATGTGTAGGTGCTGCCTTCAGCTGGGACCTCTATGGGAAAGACATGGACAAACTGGAGCAAGCTCAGAGGGAGCCTCTGAAGCATTGGGAAAAAACATTCCTCCCATTCAGGGAGGTGGAGAAACAGGGCTGGTTTAGCCTGAGGAAGGAATCTGCATCCATGAGCAGGTGGTTGAGAAAAGGCAGCCAGGGGCTACACTGTGCTGCATGAGGGGAGGCCAAGAGACAAGGGGCCTGAGATGAAATGAGAGGTCCAGGTTGGGTGTAAGGAAAAGCTTTCTCATACTGAGGATAATGGGACCCCTTGGGCATTTGCCACACCTGAGTGGACACAGCCCTGAGCATCCTGGTCTGAGCATACAGCTGGCCCTGCAATGGGCAGGTGTTTGGAATAGAAATTCCTGCTCAGCCTCTGGCTCAACCCTGTGATTCTATAATATACAAATAAAAACATAATAAATGAGAATAATTCTTCAGAAGTGACTGCATGTTCTAAAGGGTATTTGCCTTTAAAGTCATCAATCTTTCCCTCTGCTCATTAGACTAGAAAAAAACTCTAAATAATGGACACTGTAATATCTTGTAATTTTTTTTTTCCATTCGGCAAAAGAAATTACCAAACTTTACCATTGGAGGGAGATAGTGATGAATCTTTTGCTCTCAAATGAAGTGTAACAGTACATGCAGAGAGGAAAGGCAGCAGAAGCAAATGTTTCCAGGCCAGGTGGCATACTTCATAAATCTAAATTGATGGTAAGTTGTTGATTGCCACTGCATTTGCTATTACTATAAACCCTATGAATAGATATTGCTCTGCAGACAGATGAAATGGCTGGTCCCTGCCCTGGAGAGCCTGTGACCTAATGCTGTAGAGATAAACTTGAAAAGCACCCAGACTGAGGTGGATCAGTGGGAATTAAACTAAAAATCTGCTGCCCAAGATGGAATTTTCAGTGTCGTAATGCAGCTTTAGTATTTTAGCTGTCTTAAACAGCTCCACTGCCTGAAAGGTAAGAATCCTACCCTCCTTTCACAATAGGTAGAGAGCTCTAAAGCCTTATCAGCTATATAAAAAAAAAATGCCAGCGCGGTTATAAATAAACCAGAGAAAATATTATCTGAAACTCTACTTCTTCACAATCTTTAAACTGCAGGAAATTGGAAGATATTTTTTTATCAGAATTCACTACCCTCAAACCTCTTCAATCCCTAGCTGCCTCTGCTATGCTAAATTCACACAGATTATGGCCATTTTGAGCTTTCTTCAATAATAAGAGGGCTAGCAGAAACAGGACCAGAGGAGAGAAGAATGTGAAATTTAGTTCCCTTTCTTTGCCTTTAAAAACTGGATGCAGTATTTCTGGATAACCATTAAACCACCGTGAGTATCAGATGTTCCAAGACAATCTATGGCAAAAAGCAGCATTTTACAGGGCAGAGCCTTGAAGAGCAGTGAACCAAGGAAGAGGGGCTCTTCTCCCAGACGTAAAGCCTCCAGCGACATAGTCAAACAGTCAGAAATTATGGCAGCTGAGATGCTTTCCTGGCCATGGGAATATCAGACCCAAGAGTCTGTAAAACTGTTCATTCTCTTCCTCTGATCCAATGAACATGTGGTTTTTCACTGTAGTTTATTACTCAAATCATCAAGGAGGATCTCAGAGCAGTCTATTGCCTGGAATTTATGGTGTTCACCTCTAAATGCTTGGGACATGAAAAGGCCTTTCAGAAGAGGATGGAATTGATACTGACCCTCTCACAATGCAGCTCAGAGCTTTTCTTGTAGTTCACTGGGAAGAGAAAGATGGAGCTGAATATTATCTGAGGCAAAAAGGTGGAAGCACTTCTACTGTGGTGATACTTCATTAGCAGAAGTAAGAACACCTGCCAGATCAGATGAGCAAAGCATACCAGTACTAGCCTGAGATATGTTGCATAAAGATTTAGAAATCTGACACAATGGAAGTGCTTGCAATGGCTGAAAGCAGATGAGTAAATGCCAAGAGGGGTTGGAAATTAGACATTTTCAAGGCGATTAGGCTGGAGTTATTTGTTGTGACCTGCTGTGACCTGCTGCACCTGTGAACCCAGCTTAATGCTCACAGAGTCATAAATTGAATGATTACATAAGATGATGCCAAGATACAGCTGGGATACAGTCACTAGCCAGATATGCATGCCTAGTTCATGCAAATATGAAGTAAAATTGGATGTTTTGTCCCACCCTTCAGATAGCAGCTTTTTGGCATATCCAGCTTTTAGGCTGGGACCTATCATGACCAATGATTGTGTCTCATCTCAGGAGACCACTTACTGAATCAAGGTCTTAGACTTCAGCCTGGCTAGCCCTAATACATGTATTTAACTTAATTCATGCTAAACACAATAGTTCTTTAATCAGTTCAAACATGTACATAAATATTTTCAGCACAGAGTCAAACCATAATACATTTTGGGTTAAATTTATCCATAACTGACTTTCAGTTCAGGGCGTAAATTGTCTGATTCACTAATGCCAAACTGATTTGAGCATTTGCACTGAAAAAGAAAACACTTCAAAGTGGGAAGACTTTTCATTCCTCAATCTCCATCTGAACTTCAAGGATCCAGCACAGTCTGAGTGTTTGATTTTCAAACACAGACAATGGCAGGTAGAAAGGCCTCTTCTACCCATGCTAGAACACCAGCTTTTCTAGCATGGGAGAACACCACCAAATGCATGGTCAGGTTCCTCAAGTAGGAAGAGCTCACCTAATGCTGCTCCAAATGTGTCCACTTTAAACATGGTCTGCATGGACCTGAGCAGCATCCCAGCACAGCATGAATGTGCTGAAACAGGGGATAGCAGTGGTCAGTCAAGGTAGGAGAAAGAGATGAGGTAGAAGGGTAGCAAGAACCTCAAGCTGCTCTCGTGTATTTCCAGTGGCAAACAGTCCCTGAGATGACATGTCCCTGGTAACAGACATCTCTTTGGTTAATCTATAAAGTCAGTAACTGATTGTTACATTTATATGTGTGTTAAGGTTAAATTATGGTAATAGTAGGTATTTTGGGTTGAACATGCTTTCAAGGTGGGGCTTGACTGCCTGATGACAACATATAGCAAGTGGAGAGAGGATAAAAGCTTTGGGCATGGGAACCAGGAGGACCTGGCCCATGTCAGGACACTGTCTTGGCAATACACACAACATCATAATTCCTTCCAGATTTCAGCCAGCACAGATTCCCCCAGAAGGTTCTGCAGGCAGGATAAAGGAGGAAAGACAAGTTACTACTCCCTCATCTCTCCAGGCACTTTGACACACTGGCTGGTCTGGGTCTGGGGGATGATAAAAGCAGTCCAGAGCTGCCTTTCCCACCTATTATATTCAGGTGCCTGATGTATGAACTTTGTGTACAGCGGGTCTGATTCTTTAATATGACATCCCTAACATATGGGAAAGAGATTATGAAGGGAGGGTTGGAAAGTGAGATACTGCAATATCTATAACTTTGCCTGTAAAAATGAGTATGCTATGGTATATTGCACAAAGTTTTGATGTAATGAAAAAGACTAAGTACGTGCAGTACACGCAGAGACTTTACCTGGGGTTCTTTTTTATATCTCCTATTACTCAGAGTTTCATCCCCTCCATTCCCTGTCTCTTTTCCTGTCTGTCCCTTCCAAGGTCAAGAGTCCCTTCTCCACCAAAGCACACTGTGGTTACACCATGATCACTACATGGTGCTCTAAGGCCTTTGGCAGCTGCCACACCAATTGCACACTGAGCTTGGACAAGGTGATTACTATGGCTAAACACAGCTGGGTCTCCATTAACAAGCACATTCAAATCTAGAAACCACCAAGTTGCAAAAATAATTTCTTTGCCTCACTCTCATGAAACTTCTGAGTCTAGAGCACAAAAACTATTGTAAAACTTTCCACCCCTGGAAGTGGGGCAGTTTCACCTCTAAATACACTGTGAAAGATACAGTGAAATCAGTGAAGAGGCAAAATGTCATTGCTTTCTTCAGATTGCTATTGGCTATTTAAGTATTTTCTTTTATGAATAAACATAGAAGCTGTAAGGTCTACTTAGATGTGTCTGAAAGATAACAGTTTCTGAAGTGATTGTCACACTTTTTAGGTTTGGAAATTAGAGACTGATTTGTACTCGATAGGAATAAGCAGTTTATGTTCTGTAGAAAAGAAATTATGTACCTAGAAGAAATTTAACCATGATGATACTAAGCTAAGATCTTACAATGGTCATCCAAAACATTATAATTGGGCTGCTCTAGTCTATATGAGTATTCTTACAGATTTTGCAGTATTTTGAAATAAGTGAGGCATCATTTAAAATTCTCCTTCCCGAAAAGGCTTTATTTCCTTGCATTCAGTTTCACAGTCTGAAAGATTAATACAAATACACTTAAAAGTAGGTTCCATTGCCATATAAATGGCTTTATTTTCACAAAATTTGGGCACCTTACAGTTACCCTTGGAATGACTAAGTCAACAGGAGATGCCTGGATTCCCAGAGCTTATGAAATTCAATCTATTTCTTTAGGTGCATAGGTAAGAATTCAAGGCTCAGATACATGATCTAATTATGTGGCTTAGCAAGTTGACACTCATCTTATGGTGTGTGATAAACAGTCCTTCCACTTAATGCAGTTCAAGTCGTCCTCAGAACTCAGAATTATTTCTGCCACAGACGTAAATGGCAGAGCTCCCACTGCCTGGAGTGGAATAAGTTCACTGCAAGCCCAAGATGTTTTGCTTCAAGCTGCATGCACGTTGACATGCCCATATGGCATTTCTTCTGGCTCTGTCGTCTCCTCCCTTGCAGCTGGTGTTTGCACAAGGCAATGGATGCATGCCCTGTTCCAGCTGCACCTGTGCCAACAAAAAGAGTTGCCACAGCCTCCTCCCCACTCTGCTACTGGAAGTTACCAACCCCTCTGAACTGCTGGCCAGGCTCTACATGTGACTTCCCATAACTTGTTTCAGTCAAAATAACAGGAGCGGTCTTTAAATCTGGGCATTGTCTCTTCCCTTTTGGATGGATATTGGACAGGGGCCACAGAGACAAGGTGATGAGCACATGGAGATGAGGTGCTGCTTCAGTGGCCTGTTCAGCTGGTGCAGCCACAGCCAGGAGGGTGCATGTCCACAACCTATGTGCAATTGCCAGTTGAGTCCACTGTTGTCAAGAACCCCTATATCCTGGCAACAGAATTGTTTATAAGGCCGAAGGAATTCCTGCAGTCAATATTAATGCAGACTGATGAATATACTAATACTGGTTAATTTAGATTTCTAAAAATTAAGTAAAGCCATTTTAAAAATGGTTTGTATTAAATTAAATAAAATTAAATGAAAGCAAGCCAGGATTCCATTTGGGATGATGAAGCTGAACAGAATGGGAACAGAAAAAAAAAGGTTGCTGTAAAGTGAGTGGTGGCTACCAGACAAACAGATGTGCTTATCTTCGAGGTATTTTTAAAATTTTTGTGATGCTTCATTTACACTTAAACCAAGTCAGCATCAGTCATATTTCTTTTGGTTTCCATTGACTACTATTTTTAAAATGTGTGCATTATTGGGAAATACAAAGAGGACTTAGTGCAGACAGCTATACCAAGCCAATGACTAATTTTACTTCTGGATCCTTTCTGGATGACTTTTCGTGATGAGTTTCAATCAAACCTCGATTTATACTGAAGTCAGTCAAGAGAACATTTTTCATTTCATGTTCAGTTTCTTCCTACACTCCCCCTCAGCATGTGAGACAGATTTCTTGGAAATGTAAGCTTGGTGAAAAGCATTGTATCAATAAATCCCAGCATTTGCAAGAAAGAAATGAAAGAATTCAGAGCAAGGCATGAAGCAGAAAGTCAACAGGCTACTTTGCACACTACAGCTTTGGAAGAATAAGATTGAAATAAATACAGAAAGCATCATTCCAAATGAAATATCTTTCCCAGGAAGGAGATGAGGCCCAAAACACTAGGTTCTACACAACGAGAGGGTGAAGATTTAATCTCTCTTGGGATCTGCAGACAGAAGAGTATCCCAGGAGTAAATCTGTTTTCTATCATTCTTTTCCAGCTAATGTAATCTTCAATGGGGGCAACTTGGCTGTTCTGGTAAAAAAGATGGTACAAAGAAAACTTGAAATCAGGCAGTCTGTGTTATTGTCCTGGATTATCAAGATGGGTTAACATGGAGTGGAGCTGCAAATCAAAACACCGAGGCAGTTTTTGTTGTTGTTCAGACTGAGTCATAGCTATGTATGGTACAGTTTCCAGTAAGAGTTTATCTTTCAGACAGCTTACGCATGGATTGCCATTCATCAAGGAATTTGGGGTTACTGTAAGCAAAGATAAACCAAAAGGCAATATACCAAAATAATTTATGGCGTGGGCTTAGTGGGGAAAACAATGACTGACTGCTGAAGGAGTCAGTCCTGATAAATTCAAATGTATCAAAATGAATATTGGATGTAATTTCTGGGTCAAAGGCTATAATCTCATTCCTGAAACTGATGTAAAAAAAATATGATCCACTTAGTTCCCATTCACCAGCTAAAGCAGGGCTACCAGTGCTGTTTCCCAGCAGTCAAAAGTACACAGCACCTAGCTCAAGATGCTGACCATTTTTGCCCAAATTGTACAGTTTTCTCAAATCCCATTGCCACAACAGGACAAAGATGTAGCTGAACCACTGTGTCTGAACTCTGCCTTGATGTCAGTGGATGGTTGACATGGTGGGAGAAAAATCTTGACACTGAATGTTTTGGGTTTTGAGCATTTATTTTTCTCTAAAAATAGCTCATAGTGCTTTTTTTTCTATTGTATTACATTTTTAGTCTTATCATGGACTTACTAAGGTAAATTTTCTTTATCTGGGGAGGGGTTTAAACTGAAGCTGACTTAGCCTAAATGAAGCAGCCTCTTTGATCTCGCTAGAGAGCGATCAGTAAGAGACAGAATCCCCCATGACTTCCTCTGCAGAAGCCATCATGGGGAGATTAACTTTTCTAGATTAACAAACATACAAAAATCTCTATTAGATTGGTGGTGACTCAGGGAACATCCCTCCTTTCCCATTCCCCACAGTGTCTATTTTGGACCTAATTTGCTTTACATTTTGTCTAATCCTGTTTTGAGCCAGGAGGTTTGCTCTGATTCCTCAGTGTGGCTCCTGTAGGAGCACATTTCAGAAGTTCACTGCCTCATCTGCAAAGCGACTTCTACCTGTTTGAACCTGAATACTGTTCTAGTAGTGGAGAATTTGGGAGAACACCTTCTCCCTCACCTTCTCCACTTCCTTCCTCGTTGTACAATCCTTACCCATACTGTTCCCTCCAGGTGAGCCATCTCAGCCTGCTGCACCTCATTGCCATCTCATCCCCTAAAATGACCTGCAAATATCCTCCTCAAATCCTTTAGTTGTTAAATGCATGAAGTACCTTATGTAGTGTAAAGCAGAGCTTTGGAAGAAAAAAGTTATGCTACATTAACATCCAGGAGACCAATTGTTCCCTAAGGCCACCGTGTCGGGTTTGTAACAGTGAGCTAGCTAAAAGTCGCCACAAAAAAAACCACTCCCCAGCCTGCCGCAGCAGTGTACAAATACACACCTTGTTGCCACTGGAAGATTTGAGGTATTTTGTTTTGGAAGAATTTAGATCTGGTGGTGAAATCAGGCAGCTCAAGTCCACAATTCTTCATGGTATTACTCTGTTTCCCCTTTTTCAGGAAAAAATGGGCACTGTACCCAGCCAGCTGAAAACAGCCTCCCTCTGCACAGCTAAGTAAACCATCATTGTCAGGAATGTGGGCACACGCCGGTTTGTGCCAGGCTGTGTGCATGCTCCCTGCGAAAGCATTTCCTTTAGCTAAACAAGCAAGTGCCACAACGACAAATACTACAACAGTCAGTCAATTGATGGGCTCAAAAGCTCCTTTGCCACCAAGAGTGAATCTCTGCATGGAAAATACAGGGCCTGAAGAATTACTTTTCCTGCATCTTATATCAGCTTCTTTTTTCCCCCCTGTGATCCAAATCTGACATGCTTTGCTTCTTAAAATTCAGAGGCCTGAGAGAATATTATGGTAACTCGGTGCAATACAATGTTTAAATCTGTTCTCACTCACCCTCTTTTGCATTACATGAATCAAGCACACCATTGGTTTGTCTTGGTAGAAGTATGGACCTATATGAAGAGGGCAAACAGGATATGTGCTCTATATGATGGTCCTTCTAACACTACAGAATAACAGCACCTCAAACAGAGATGACTGTCTGGGAATAAAGCAGGTATTTCAGGCCATGAACCATTGTCTTATAGTTCCTATCACTTACTTTGAATTCGCACTGAAAAGTGTCACAAGGAACAAGGATATTTTAGCTCTCTTAAAAATAATACATATAGTAACAGTACTTTTCCTAAGATAATTTGGAAACTCAAGAAAAAGTGCATTTTTCTCTTTTTTTCCCCTCTAAACTAGCAGCAGTGGCTGTGTGGTCATTCGGTCTTTTTCTGTTTAGAAAATACAGTACATTCCTTACTCCCAGCCACCTTGACCACTAGCTGTTGTGTTTCCTACGTCAGAGGAGATGAGATCATTAATACCACCAGTAATGATGCCTGCAGAAGCTCCTCTTTTTTTGCCAGCTTATAGAATGGGTCTGGATGAACTATGAGAAGGATCTACGATCCATTTAAGCTCCTCGCTGTTTAAGTTGGCTATCAGAATTATGCTGTCACTGTCATTTCTTGGCTTCCTGATGAAAGAACAGATGACTTTGCTGAGCTATCTTGGTTGAGGAAAAATGCACAAAGCAGGATTTTAAAATAATCATTGAGGAGAGAGGCAAGGACAGAACTTTTAATTGAGACAAATGGGGAAAATAAAATAGAAATTTGAAGGAAGAGGAAGAAAATGGTAAACCTTCAAACATAATCCAGTGAAACAAATTTGTGGTCAGATTATGCCTGGTCATGTCCTCAAGGTGTTCAACAGAGGCCTGACTGTGTCCAACTATTCTCTAATAAAAGTGAGTGATAAGGTCATTTTGTGATTTAATGTTGAAAACTGGTTTTGCAACAAAGCTGCACACCAATAAATAATTTTTTTTTCATATTTTACTGAGCTTTATCCATAGAAAATAAAGAAACCAGAGAACACAGAAAAAAACACCAATTTACAGATAGCACAAGAAACACCTAGCTCATTCTACCGTGCAGTGCAAGAGTTGTTTACTTTAAAATGAGTAATGACGAGGTTGTCTTTGAAAAGCAGCATTCAAGGCTGATATTTAACTCTTCTCCTCACGAGCATCTGAAAGAGGCAATTCAGACCGTGGAACAAGAGAACTGGCTGAATCTCAAAAGCATGTCTTCTTGGAGGTGGTCTACTGGAGACTGTGGGCATGATTCTTCAGATGACCCAGTGTCTCCTGAAAAGAGCTTCTGCATGCTTGTGAAGTAAAAAATAATGCAGGACACAAAGGATGAATTATTCTTTCACTTGCTGATGCCAGAGAGAAGAGTGTTGCAGAAAACAAGTCTCTACAAAGAAGAGTGCATAATGGGACACACTATGATATTTTAATTATCCCTGACCTCAGACCTCCAGCTCAAAGAAGGATGAATGCATTTAGAAATAAGTGACAAGACTTTTGCTGCTGAGTATGTTTGCAAGGAAGTTGAGTGGCAGAGTGAGGGCCTGGTCCTGCCTGTGTCCAGCTGACGTGAAGAGGTTTGAAGGACTTTTGAAGCAGACTGCAATAAGGATTAGTTTCTGTTCCTGTTTTTATTAAGGTGCTTCTTCATTTCCTGTTGGCACACAGGCTGTGATATCTCTGAGGAGACAGAATGATGCTCTGGGAGCTGATACCAGCACTATTGATACAGTGCCCTGTGTTTTGGAACAATGCCCTGGAAAGACACAGAAAAAGTGGGCAACAAAAGGGTGTTTTCTGAACTTGGCCTTCCCCTTTCTATATCACCCACACTTAAGAGGTTAGTGAAGGCTAGCTATAATCTATCCAGAAACCAAGTGCTTTAACAGATGTAGTTCAAGATGTTACTTACTATCAAACACAAGGGTTGTTTGAAATTTCATTTTCCTTACACAGCTTCTATAAAATAAAGTGTACAGCAGCAATAGTTAATTAGATATTCTTACCTTATTCTTTTGTTGTTTCTGCAATGCATTGACTTCTGATACTAATGTGATTTCTTTAAAGGAACATATCACATAACTTCCATACTTCTGAAGCATTGAGTGTTTTGAGGTCCCATTGACTGAAATCTCAAAAGTTATGAGACTGTGATGTACAGTTTTACTTCTGTGGGTGCATCTCCTGTTCAGGGTCCAAAACACCACTCAAAATCTCTTTCATAATGAAAAATGTGGGTTAGGGTTTTTTACAACTGGATGGTTTTTAAATTATGCTTATCAGCTGTATCTTGGACAGATTTTAAAACATCAAAGTGCATAGAAATACAACTTGCTTTCTCTTTTTTTTTTCTTATATTTACCAAGAGCATCTGACTGGGGAGTCTAGACAGCACAAGTGATAATGGAGTGATATTGATGAGGGCAAACACCACTAATACAGAAAACCTGATACTGCACAGATGCCAGCCTACACACAACTAATAGTCTGACATGCAGGCACTCAGTCCTTTGTGGACTGCTTTGTCTTTTCCCAGTACAGACAGAGTGAGTCACTGGGAATTATACACCAAACTAGTCATGTGCGCCTACCAATAATTTCCAAAGTATACAAATGCAGGCAAAATTTGGTATGTGTGCATACATATAGAGTAAAAGCTGAAATATACCAAACCAGTGATGTTTCTAGAGCATTTACTTTAATAATTGCTTTTTGATTTGCAGATATTGTTGTGGGTTTTTTGTGAGATACCTACAGATGTATGTGAGAGAGTTTATTGGTTTCACAGAAAGGTATAAATCCCAATAGATTACCAAATGGAAGTGGTTCACAGTCTGCAACTGGGTTGATAGCAATAAGCAGAACTTTATTGAATAGCAAAAGCTCGTTACTACCCAAAGCTCAGTCAAAACAATATCTTGACAGAAAATTGTTCTTCAGACAATGGGAAACTGTATTTGACGTAATCAGCAAAAAAGCACATTGCCCTCTTTCTGGTAGCCATCAAATGCTTTGTTTTCTTAACTTGAAAATAAACAAGCCTCAAGGAATTTGTGGTTTTATACATCTCACATAGTCTTTTGGGTGGGCTTATTTTTCAAACCTGGATGAATTTGCAAATATTTAAAAGTTGTGAAGTAACTTTCCACTCTGGTAAAGAAGAATGAAAAGAAAATTCTTTTTTTCAAAAGACTTTAAACAGTCTATCCCTAGCCCATATTAAATACTTGGATGCAAACAGCTGCCACTGCTGCTTTGGAGGAACAAAGCACTTTACAAAAAAATTTTGTTGCCCTCAGAATGTGACGATAGAAATATAATTTCAAAGCCTACATAGATTGTTTAAAGTCTTTATTTTCCCATCTTTAATCTGACTGAGATTAGTTGATTGCTGCTTTGCAATTTTTAATCTGTAATTCAGTTTTGCCATACAAGACTACTTAGCTTCCCTTGTGTGCCTGGGGGGTAGGCTCATCTCTCTTTTAAGGATGGGGTTGTGTGACAAGGTGTTTGTGTTACTGTGCAGTGACAATTTTTCACTTAAATGCAGAGTCCCTGGCGTGGATCCTTTTCCTGAGAGCAGAAAACGGCAGCCCCTTCCCTTGGCTCCTGCCATACAAGAGTTGCATGGAAGCCCAATGTGAATTTCTAATGGGACTGAATGGTGATGCAGGCAGGCTGTAGATATACAAGATTATCCCCATGCTAGAGGAGCGTTGTAGAATGACAGAGCTCTAAATTCCACTTCTGTGGAGACAATTGCATGAAACCGACCATGTAGTGAGAAGTGTGCAGAAACCTACAGGAACATGCCTTGAAACGTCCTGATTATTTAGGAGGTGTGTCTCAACATCTTCATTAAGATCCCAAAGCCAAATATGGAGATACACTTCAGCCCAGTTTTAAGGGTTGTTCTTCCCCTTTTCGCTGATTTTCTGAACCTGTTCAGTAAAGGACTGTAGATGGGTTTTAGAGTTCATCAGCTAAACACAGTGGAACTTCTCCAAATACAAGGAAATCCCACTGAAAAAACTCAGCTGAAATCTTAAATGTCAATAATTATATCTCTATCATTAGAAAAAAAGAAGTTAATCTCAGCCTGCCAACCTTGGGGACATGGTGTAAGGGTAGTCTGGGAGGATTTGATCTAAATGTTGGACTGATATGCATGAGCTGCTGTGGGAGGGTTCCAGTGTAGTACTATTAAGAGTAAAATCCAGGACTGAATAAGTGTTCTATCAAATTCTAGCAGGAATTGTGCACATTCATATTATGGTCTGGTTTGTTTCTGCCCTGACTGTATCTTTGACTTCTTCTTCTCCTTGTCTGACACTCAGACAAGTTACTTAACATATATGAGAGCTGGTATCCACACTGTAAATTGGACACTGTGCAGAAAATTAATCCACAAAAGGCTCAGATCCCAACTTAATTAAAGGTTGCAGAAGAAATTTTGTTCCTCAGAGAAGAGGCTGGGGTTTATTATTCTGGTAATTATCATTTTCTGTAGCTACTAGAGTTCATTTCCCTCCCCTAGTTTTATGCCAGCGTAAATCATGTAACACCCATGAAGCTTTTCTTCATTTAAAGAAAAGCTGTTGGGTACACATCAGCCTCTAAGTGTCCTGGACAAGATGCCACTCAGACACTTCTCAGCTTTTGAGGGGTGTTTTCAGCCTAGGCCAATACTAATTTTATTTCTACTCAGTTTGCACAAGCTCCTTGTGCCCTCTTAGAGAGGCTTAAGAGTGATCTTGATAGCAATTGAAAGGAATAGCAAATATGTGGACCTCTCAATGAGCACTGAAGAGAAATAGAGGACTTGTAACTGTGAAAAGTGGCATTTTTCACTGTGCAGTAATGTGAGCAACAGAGGAGATAGAGCCTCTGTATTTTACCTTCCTGTCAGGGCTAAATATCATGTCCCCTCAGTAAAGGATATCGAAGGCAGCTGAAGGATGTCGTATTAAAACTCAATAGCCAAGGAAGGTGGGCAGGAGTGACCAGAGAAAGCTGTGGGTTTGGATTCCTGTGGAATAACAAACTCCTGACTTCCTATGCTGCTCTTTCTCTTGGGGATGTGTTGGTAATCTGCCAGCCCCAGTCTGGTAGTAGCTTAAAGGAGGGTGGCCAAGTGAATACCCCTGGTGGTATGGATAATGATTAAAAGGTTAAAGAAACCCCATATAATTAGCTGGAATCACAGGAGCTCGAGTAGACCTGGTACTCTAATAAGCAAACACTGTCACGTTTACTTCTGTAATTGGATATAATCACCATGTGTGCATATTTTTCCTATTTACTTCTTCAGTGTGCTTATCCCTAGCTGCTGGGGCATTCTTTCATCTACATCAGTAAAAACATCATTTGCTTGAGCTGTGTAAAATAAAATGAAACCCCATCCCAGACTAGGAAGTTTTTCTCCAGATTGTTTCCACCTTTCTTTGCACCTTTGATGTGTGACCCTTGCCACCCACCACCCTCCCTTTCAGCCAGCCCTCCCTGGAATAGCCTCCGAATGAAACCATGGTCCCCAGGACCAAAGAGGAGGCTGTGGTTTCCATGGATGGCTGCCCACTGCAGGCACTGATTACTTGTGGTGTTTATTTCAGTCCCTCCTAGCTATGGTGCCTGGAGTTGGAAGGGTCAATCCGCAGTTTGGATTGGCATATTTTTAAGGTCCTTTCTATTATGAAATATTTATGAGAGGAAACAAGGTTGGACATTCCTGCAGCCGGTCCAGTGTAGGAACACTATGTGCCTTCCTCCCCCAAACATGTAAATGCAGTCAGTTATTTAATGGAAGACTCACATACCTTGTTCCTTTACATTTCAAGTGAGCTGTCAGAGGAATGTAAACATTTATTTGGAGCAAGCCCTCAGGTAAAGGATTACCATATGCCACAGAAGGAAATTCCAGCATGCCCACCCAAATTTATGCTGTGGAGAGAGCTATGAATAGAAAGTTTGTACACTGTTATGAATATGGATAAAATACATCACTCACAGCTGGGCCATGAAAAATTGAAAAACACATATTTTGGATCACACAATATTTTCAAAAATATATTTAAAAGAAAATAAACATGGGATCTTGTGTGTTCATTTACTGCTTGAAGTACCTTCAGGGAAGACAGACATCAACAAATTTTCTTCCAGACCACTCACTTCTCTCGATAACAGGAGGTTTTTTGGGAGAAAGGCAGCAGTCTCATTCTCGGGATCTCTTTGTTTCTTTAGCCAGTGCCCATTCATTGGGAGTTTATGTTGTATTCAGGGTTAGCAAAAGCAGACTCATTTAGAGGGCTACATTCAGTCTTAAAGGTCAGAATTCCTCATTCTCGGCCACCTTACAAGGTGACCTTTTCATGAGTGTTTCATTACCCTTGTTCACCTTGCAAATGTGTTTAATTTGAAAATTTATTATTATTACTATCATTATTATTATTGTTATTATTATTATACAGCCAGACAGTAATCATCAATGTTTTGGTGTGGTGAACATCAGTTTCTTTTGAAGGGAAAGGATTTCTGCTCAATGTTTTTTAAAAAAAAGAAACTTGCTTCTGGGAGAAGGACAGCTGCACCATGCAAACCAATGGCCTCTGGATACCTCAGCAACATTGGGATGGGCAATATAAAGGTCCTGCCCATGATCTAGAGCTTGCTACTATGACCCAAATCTATATAGAGCTTCTGCACTTCAGTCCTCCATGTCAGCCCCCTCCAGCAGAAATGTTGCACACGCTCCTTTAGGTGCGAGGGACTCATGAAGGGTGATCTGCCCTTCCTCTGGGTTTATGTGTTTGGGCCAATTCAGGAATTTCCTCTCAGGAACCTTTCTGCTTTCTCTCTGCAGCATCTCTTTCCATTGCAAAGGGATTTTTTTTTTTTTGCGTGGGTGGAAGTGACAGAGCAATACTATGCTTACATAAGAACAAGTAAAACAACCTTATTATTAGGGAAAGAGGAGTGTGAGACAGTGAAAAATAACAGTACTTAATAGCAGGAACACTTAGAATGGCATCAGACCCAAGCCAGAGAATGTTAACACAGAGGAAGAGAGGAAGGGAGGAGTTTGATGTGGGATAGTGAGCAGTCTTGATTATCTTTCTCTGTTATCCCAAAGCCAAGTTTGTTTTAACTGGAAATTCACATTAGGTTGAATGAGAAACATATGGAAAGACAAAGCTACTGATTTAAAGTCTTAAAATTTGTCCTGCCTAAGGAATGACAGCCCAAACCTTGCTTAGGTTAGGCAGCTGTGGCACATGATAGCAGTGTTCAAGCCAAATACATTCAAGGCAAATATCCATGAGCTCCTCAGGAACAGACACACCCCTGCACCCTTTTCTCCAGGCTGTTCATACCCAGGAGAATTTGCACCATAAGTTTCCTACACTCACCTGTCCCTGCCCTCTGTAGTTATTGCTGGGTATGGTGCAGCAGTCCCTTTGCGGGTTCTAAGTGCATAGCAGTACCTAAAGTGATTAGCACTGAGAGACCAGAGGATGTGTGTTTTGTGATGAAACAAAAAGGTACAGCTAAAGAGATGCAGCTCCTCCCTCCCTTCTTCCTAGTGAGACAAAAACGATAGCTTATTTAGTTAATTTAAAATCAATTAACACTTGACAATTAGAGAAAAAGCCATTGAGTGAGAGCTTTACTGCAATGTAGGTAGTCTTTTTACCCCCAGTTGTGTCTTTTAGACAGGAGGAAGAAGATAAACTCTGAAAATTTTGGTGATGAAGAAATTATTAAGAGTAAATATTTGGAAGTTGGAGAGTGAAGACAATGACCTTTGTGATTTTTGCACTAATATATTATTTCCTTTGAGCATTGGATGCCTTAGCAGTTAATTCTTAATCTGATGGGGCAGATATGCACTCCCTGACCTTACTGTAAAACGAAAACAAAATACCATTCACTCCAGGCTACTAACACTCAGATTAAAAAAGTTCTGATCTTTAGGTGAAACCTGGTTCCTGAGGCAGCAGGGAGAAATTTTGGAACGAAATATAGCATGGTAACAAAATAATGGCTTCAGACTACTCAGCACCATGATGCTGTGCTGAGTGAATGATTAAGTTGTTATTGCCTTTTTCTAGCTAAGGAAACTTTAACAAGAAGCTTTCATTGGTGATGGCATAAGAAGAAATGAAACTCTAATGTGCTCACTTACAGACTCTTTCTCGAGATGTAGATAATTTGAAACCACTTTGAACTTCTAACATCTGATGAATTTTTAAACATGAGGCTCTACACAAAATATCTCAGTCTGGCAAACAGACTACACAGTTTAATCTTAAAGTCCATCAGTCACGTCATTGTAGGTGCTGAAAAGTGCCATCAGAATCCAGCACCCACATTTGAAAGCTGAGTGTGGGAGCAGATGAGGGCAGGAAACAAAGAGACTTTTTATCCTTGTGCCCACTTGCACAAACATTGCAGATGGTCTGAACCTCTGCACTCACACTATGCGCCTCTGTGAGTGCAAATCACATCAAAGAGATTCCTGGAAACACTACCCTGAAAGGCTGCAGCCTGCCCATGGTGGTGGGCAGGACACAACCCTTTTAATTATGTCCCGTTAGGATCCTCAGGGTGGACCCAAATCTAAATACCAGAGCTTTCATGGAAAACACGCTGAGATGTAACCAAAGTGGCACACTCACTCTGTGGACTAAGGGCTGTAATTTGATAGGAGACTCAGTTCATGGTATGACAACCTGTAAACATCTGTGTCCCGCTGCAGACAATCTGCTTTGCAAAGGAGAAACAGAGCGGACTGTCCTGAAGCATTCCTGACCTGCTGACCAAATGATGACCAGAAGACCTCTCAGCCCAAACCTGGCCAGAATTTGGGCCCATTTTTATTGTGAAAATTGTTTCTACAAGAAAGATGTGTCATACAGTAATTAACTGGCAAGGCTGATTTCCCCAAACTATGGTTGTTTCACCTGCAGGAACTTTTATTGGGCACAGTGTGAACTTGGTGCCCAGCTTCATTACAAAAAAGTCTCGTGTAGTTGAAGTTGACTAAGAATAACGGGTACCTGTGAGTTTGACTGTGATCCTCTGTCTCACTGTCAGCTGCTCTGTTTGTACAGGGAGTCAAGTTCCCAACAGATAAGTAATGACACTAAAAGACAGGCAGCACTCTGAAAGGGCCATGGTTATAGAGGAGACTGATGTCTGGGTCATGTAGTTTGCTATGGGGTGCTTGCAGACACAATGCACATGCATCCTGTCAATTGGTCCCTGATTGCACCTCTACATGAACAGTTTGCCCTGAAAATTAAAGCCCTCAGGGAATTTTCCATCAGCAACTATGCAAACTGTGGCCTGAGAACAACCTGAGCTCTTTAGAGGTCCATTGGAACAACTACTGTCATAAGAAAATGTGTATTTGATTAGCAACAATTACTGGCAGCTCCGATTTGCGGAGTCGAAGCTGGAAGCTGATCAACGTCCTTGGGGAGCAGGTGGAGGTACGTGGCTGGGCAAGGAGTGCGCTGGGAGGAGGCTGCCATGTTAGCTGAGGATTTACAGAGGGCACAAAACTCAGGCAAAGTACCTAAAACTCTCCCGGTGAAACACTTAAACTCCCTAATGATTTTTTCAAAAGAAAATATCTTGATTCTTTAATCAATTTTGTGATCTGGTGGCAGGAATGAAGTTATTCAGTAATGTTTACAATATCATGTTTACTCTTATTATATGGATTCATTTTAACCCCCTAATCTGACAGTTCTCAGTGTAAAAAATTTCAGGTACACCTCTAAATCACATGGTGATGTTTCTTCTTGTATACATAAACTTAGCTGTTCTTTCAAACTGGAAAAAAACGTACTCAGAAGCAACTTACAAAGCAAACACAAGAACGAAACTTTATACGTGGATATTTCCAAGATCTTGGAAACAGGTGCTAATTGAGAAGTACCATAATTTTATACAGAAAAAAATATTGAATAGAAGAGTAATAGCTCAGGTGATCTACTTGTTCTGCTGTTGTTATGGATTGCTTTTAATTTTTATGTGACTCTTGTTAGGAGTAATGAACACATTGATTAAAGACTGGTTAGTTTAACATTACTTCTTGGTTCAAAGGGTGAAAAGTAAGAGAAAGATACCTTGCATGAAACAATTTATAGGATAACACAATCCATTTCTTCTATGTGAATATTTGTTCGTTTGTATTTCCAGACCAGAGCTGCAAATGTATGAAGTTCAGATGGTTTTGTTACAGAGATAGGATAAGCATCCAGATTTTACAGTTTTTCTTGACATTTGATGTATTTAAATCTTGATGTTATTACTGTGAATATCGGTGTTGATTATCAGCGGATGTATAAGAGGCAAATTTGGAATATGGCTCTTTCCATACTGAATCAAAGGCTTGACACTAATTTATGAATAATGAGATCATAAATGCCATATGCTTTTGTCAAAAAATTGAATTGTTTTCAAGTAACATCTCTATTGTGAGTATGATGCAATTATCTGTATCATTATTATGACTGCCACTTCTCTGGGTTGTGAGCATGTTCAAATGTAAGATACTCATGTAAATGCAAAATACATGCATTTGTTGTGGATTTTTTCTCAAAAGAGAAGGAACATTTTTATTTCTTTTGCTAGTGTCAGTGGCTGCACTGATTTAAAGGAACTGAGTTTGAAACATATAATCAAATTTTAATGTCTATGACTGTATACGTAATTTACATGCACAAAGGTCAGTTAATCGCAAAGAACAAAAAACAATTCCTTAAAAATACATTAAAGTGTTTTGTTTTCACATGCTGCCATGCTGATAAGGCATGTATTTTGGGATGAAATTCTACCGGACCTGGTGTGTGAGCCAGATATGCTGTAATTGGACAAGTGGCATTTCGTTCTTGTTTGCAGTCACTGCATTTTGAATGGGCAGATGAAAAACAGATTGACACATCCAGATACAGAGAGAGTATCCCATTCCACAGGCATCTTGCTCTTCTCTGAATCTTGGTGACTTCAAAAGGAGATAAAAACTCAGGTATCTTTGCTCGTCCCACTGACAGTCTCCTTAACTGGGGGGTGGTCTCCGTGTGCCGGGGAGGGATTTGTTGTTGGCTTGGGGCTCTGGTTGGTCAGTGTGTGCCTGTCCTCCCTGCCTCGCATGCAGTGTGAGCAGAGGCTCATACAGGTGTCCCTAACACACCAGCCAAAAAGCAGTCTCTACCCATCTCATGGGTATAGTTTCACAAAAGAGGAGAAATTTCCCAGGAAACCTGACAATCTGCTCACTTTACTACAGAGGATAAAGCCCTAATTGTTACTTAACTCAGCAGTTTCACTTAATGAAAGAGCCAAGATAATTGCTTGTGGTTCTGCTGTTCTTTTTGATTTCCAGACTCTTCTGATTTTAACGACTGGAGTAGACTGTTCCAAACATGAAAAGATTTATTTCGTATAAGGCACATCATAAATTTCCTGGCAGAGCTGGTCTAGATTTGCTCAAAGTGTTTGTGGAATATGACTGCGGTCACAGGATCCAGCAGAAATTTTACAGAGGGTGGAAGTGTCAGGAGGGGTCTGGAATAAGCTCCCTGGATCATCACAGATCCCTTACCACCTGAAATACCAAATACAAAATATTGTCCTCCAGCAGTCCCCCCTAAGAAGAATTCTTCTCTCCTCCTGAAGTCATTGAGGAGATGTCAGCTTCAAGGAGAAGAGCTGAAAAGCTATTCCTGGTTTCTGCAGATGTTCCATAGTGTTCCACACAAAACTAAAATTTCCTGTTTTTTCAAGACAGATTTCTACCTTCCCTTCAGTTCAAATTCAATTACCTGGAAATAAAGAAGGAAATGCTTAAATTTAGCTTCACAGGTCTTTGTCACCTAAAAGGAAGAAACCAAAGATTGAAATCCACTTTCACCTTTTCTGTAGAGGATGACGTTGGCCTCCTAAAAAAAAAGTCTATGTAAGAGTGATCAACATGCTTAAAAGAAAATGACATTCTGCGGGAAGTCTAGCATGGTGTTAATCACTGGTCTAAGAAATCAGATAATCTTTGAACAGGTAGTCTTCCAGGTTGGGGAATATGATATTCCTTGTTGTTGCTGCTATTGCTGGGTTTAGTCTCACCCATTCATCACTGATGTAGCTTCTCCCTGAAATGTAGCAAAATTTCTAGTCTGTGAGAACTCCTGATAGGCCAGAAGAAATGTCCCTAAGTAAAAGATGTCTTGATAAAATGTGGTTAAAAGCAGACTGATTTTTACATAGTTTTGCATAACTAGTACCTTTTCCTATCACACCAGGTTGTTAATGCTGGACTAGATCATAATTCAGTCTACAGCTCATTCTTCATGCAGCTTCTAGAGACAGAAATTATAAATTTTGCTACTTGGACTATATTTACATAAATTTGCTCTCACTTTATTCATTAGCACTGGAATGATGTACTCCATTTTCCTGTTAGATGTTTCCATGTTCCTCCTTCCTGTTAAAGGGATTCTCCAACTCTGTGTGATGTTTCTCCTTGGTGCCTTCCAGGCATCAGATCTACTTTTACAAGGATCAGACTAGAAGGATACAAGCAAAGCAAACGTGGACAGCAGATAGAGGTAAACAATGTGAAAAGGTTGTTTCACATAGTCACAGATTTTCTACTACAGTTATGTTTTGAACACTGCAAGTCTGCTGCTTCCAAAATCTTAAACTATAATTTGCTGAGGCATTGTGGCACACCAAAATTGTTTGCTACACAGAACAGTGAGTTAGCTCAAGTATTCTGCAAGATTAGAATTTGTTCCATTTAGTCCATGTTAAATAAGAATCTTGCCCATACTTTCTACACACTTGCAAAACATGTGTTTTAAAGCATGTGCATTCCCATAGCTTTAAAAATAATGTCCTGTGTGTGATAAAAAATTTCCAGGGACAGCACCAGTGTTATTTTTGGAAAACTCTTGGAAAAGATTAAGAATAAATTAATTGGGTCTGATTAAAAAATATTTGCTTGTATGTTTATAATCTCTGTGGACTCATAGGGAGTATGCTAGGTATGTCTGGTACTGCAAATACAGAGTGCTTTCACTGTATTATTTTTGCCACTTAGTGGTAAGAGGCGACATTAAAATGATTTAGTAAAATTTAGAACTTGCAGAATCTCAGTTAATGAGATCTCTGTTCATTATTCTTGGCCCCAGCTCAGTTTACTGTGTGATGTGCCTCGTATCATAAGACTATGATCTAATCATTGAAGTCACCGGGCATCAATTTCAGTTTGGCCTGATCTCTTGTTTTTTCAGGAAGATGGACTCTGAATTATTATATCTGTGCTTAATCTCTTTTCTAGCCTAACCTCTATGCATACAGCACAAGACCAATGCTGTGCCTAACCTGGAATTCAAGTGAGCATTTCCTTTGCAATAGACCTCAGTCCTTTTTTGTTTTGTACTTACAGATGTAATTATTAATTAATATTAATAATTACTAATTTTACAGATCCTGCAGTAAGTCTTTCAAAAGCTCTACCAGCCTTTTCCTTTCCCCCTTGAAGTCATACCACAACTTCAAAGGGAGAAGAAAACAGGATTTCATGCATTTGGGATATCTAATACCACAGCACTGGATCAGCACAGAAATATATGAAGGGAGCCTCTTGCTATGAATATGCATTAGATCACTGATCTCCTAGCTATTAATTTCTAATTCTATCAACTGTATTACATCTATTTCTATTTCTCTCCTTCTTGAGATTATCCACCCAGTAGGCTTCTGTGGCGAGAAGTGAGCAAGGATAAAAACAGCCAACTGGGTATTAACCCCTATGCTTTACTTCAAAAGATGTGGAGATGGTGCTGTACATTGCAAAACTTGTAGGTCCAGCTGTTTTATGAAAAAACAGATCCTCCCAAATATTTTTTTGTTCTGTAATATTTTCACAAACTGTTTAATTTATTACTGAAGGAAGGAATGTGATATTTTACTAGCATTTACTTAAAGCAGCATGATGTTTTTTTATTACAGCAGCTGGAATATAGTAAGTAACAGCCTTCTATCATACTTTTCAACAACCCAGTGCTGGCTTTGCACCAAAGAGTTTTGAAAGTACACTGTGTATATCATACTTGTGTGTCTAGCTTTGGTTCTTCCATCCATGTTATGCTGCACATGTTCAAGGGGAGGTGAGCTATGAGAGTGGACACTGAAACCAAAGGAAAGTGAGACAAATCCCATAGATCAGTGTCTGTGGTAAATTTATATCCAGCTTCTGAGAGGGGCAATGGACCTCTCGATTTTACCCAAATGTACTACTGAACACACAGTTCTGGGGAGTGAAAGGAATTAGGATAGTATGTTATGACATAGCGTGGCATGGCATGGTCAGTACAATGTAGAGTTTTGCCATCCTCTAGGGTTTAAACTCACTATAGTAAACCTTCTACAGGTTAAACTCTGTCATATGTAACTGGAGATGGGTATTGAAGAGAAATAAATAGCATCAACATGGTTCAGTAAAAATCTGCTCAACTGAGCATAATGTAATGGTACTTTCAATTTAAATCAGCTCAAATTAATCTTCAGTGACTAGTCTGAGCAGACGAAAAGTGTCTAATCAGGCAGCAAAAAGACGCTGAAGGAATATTCTCTCGTACCTAATGAAAAGGAGTAGAGAACAAAATAATGTGATTTCCCCCCTTATTCTGGGGAGTTAGAAGGTGAGGAGCAAAAGTTTTATTTTTATCATCACCGCCACCCCAAAAAGCAGGATTTCTTAAAGTGGGAGATCTGAAATGAGTTTACCAAAGAGTTAGAGATGGGCTCCACTGAATTTTTCTGTTTTGTTTGCATAACCCACGACAAGAAGATGATTGATGCACCTGGCAAATTGCCACAGCAGCTATCTCTTGTGGGTCTGTAGCATACAGAGCTGTATTGCATTGAGCTGCATGTGTCATTTTGCTTGTGCATGACTCTAGAGCTCTTTTGAGAAAACTATTGCCTTTCAGATAAAATAATCTAAACATCATATGCTTTTTTCGATTTATTGTCCAAAGACAGAATATTTTTTGGATTTTCTTTTCTTGCTTTTCTCAGGATCCCAGGAAATCATAAGCTGTTCCCAGCAATCATGAATATATATGCATTCAACTGACAGGAACTCAAAACAGATCTCTCCCTGACAAAAATCAAAATGAAAACACTCATATAAATCTTGAGCAAACTGTATCACTGATTCAACAAAACACATCAAGACCTCATTAATATCTTGTGAACACCATAAAAACCACATCAAGCACGGGTACACAGCAGGAGAGATGTCAGACAAGCAGCAGGGTGGTTTTGAGCCACAGTTATATGGTATCAGTGTCGCTATCCAGAGCCCAGTAGTGAAACAGAGAAGCTTAGTCATGCAAAGTATATACTCATGAATTCCTTTAAGGCAATGTTTTAAAACTCCCCACCATACTTACTTATCCTAGTGTTTGGGAAAGCTTTTGTTGACTCCTGATAAGAAGAGTACGGATTTTCTGAGCAAAACACAACAGAAAGAATGATTAATATTTAAGCACTTTTACTACTGGGAGATAATCTAGGAAAGAACTTAAATGGATTACCCACATGTATGCTTGTTATCTACAAGGTAGCATTATCTGTGCTTCAGCTGCTGAGGGATGTCACAGTAAGTTAACACCATAAAACTTATGAAACACTTGAGACTACAGCCTAAAGCCCTTTCAGTAGAGAAAAGAACATTATTAGTGCAACTTAAGGTACAATTCTCACTTTAGGGAGCTAACGGTGCTTTCTGTGCTTCTAACACAAATACCATTAACTGCCCTGCTGAAAACTACTAGGGTGCCAGCAGTTGTGATACAGTGGGATTTGCCTTGGAATGTCTAATGTGATATTCAGAGCAAAACATAACAACAGTTTATGTGTTGTAAACTCTGCTTCAGATTTCACTGTCTTGTTTCCTCAGGTGCTATTATCTGCCCATTTCTTTAGGATATAAACAGAAGCAGGAACACTGTTTTCACTCTCTATTTGCATTGCAATTACCACAAGGACACAGTGCTTCAGGCAAGTAAACATTTTTACTATTTCTGGGGGTTTTTTTCATTTCTCTTGTTGTTACTTATTAAAACAACTATTATAAAGTAGAAATGGCTGCATTTTGACTCGCCCTTATGCAGAAAACTTTGGAAGATGAATCTCCCATATGTTCCATTGAGAGAGCCCTTTATCAGCTAGAGAAATGTCAGCTCTATTTGGTAAATACTGAAAGGCTCCTCAAATGCTGGACTTCACAGTTTGATTGGTGGCCTAGCAACTTTCTTATTTCTTCCATTAAATTTTTTATTAATATACTCTTAGGGAATGAGTTGTCTGGTAAGCTCTTGCTACGTTCACCTGTGACTGCATTTGCTGTCTTCCTCCTCCCATTTAACAAAAATAGAAGCATTATAAGTGTCATATCTAATATAAACATTGTCCTACTTTATAAGCAGTTGACCATTCATGTGGGGAATGATAACATGGAACCAAGTGGGCTTGGTAACCTTAAGCATGAGCCGAGGTCCTGGAAACTGCTACACCTGAGTCTGCAGGGTGAGGAACCCTGGAGGCTGCTTGCCTGGGAAATTACAGGGATGGAATAGGGCTATCTCTGTGCTCCTCAGCACTTGGGCAACATTGCTCTGACGCACTACTGTGGCATCATATGGGCATTTTGTCAGTGCTGAACAGGAACAATGGGGAGCTGAGAGGGCTACTGGAGAGCTGGTCGTCTACTTTGCTGTGGGCAAGTGAAGATGGAATCCAGGGCAGGCACAGCTACAGCAGGAAGGGAAGGTGTGGGTGAGGGAAAGAATTGCTCCTTCTCACTGGGCTTAAAATTCCAACTTGGTTTTAGCAACCACAGAGATTTACTGCCCTTTCAGTTGGTGGGATGAAACCCAGTTGGATGTCCTCTGGTGACCCACTTTTGGGTCATGCCCCAATGCTTGTAAGCTGCTGGTCTGACAGATCTCAGCAATAGGAAGTTTATTCTAATGTGGTTCTTGTACTGGTTTAGGAGATGTTTGGGAGGGTGGTTTGATGTAGGTCATAGAGCACTGATGTGGTCTGTCTGTATTTTTCCATCTGTTTTTGTTCAGGGAGGGACCTAGATTGAGTTCTTTTCACCACATGGCAAGTTCCTCATTGCACAGATTCTTTCCTGATCCCCCTGCATTTTAGGAATGCCTAAAAGCCAGACTTGACAAAGTGTAGGAAGTGTCTGATCCTGAAGAGCTGCTGGAAAAATCTCACCCAAGATTGCATGCCACCACTACCAGCATTGGCACACCAGAGGCTTGATTTCAGAAGGTGTTGTGTAACCGACTTTTCCTTGGGTTTTCGGAAATACTTAAGCACTTGACCTGTTTAATTATGTTTGTAACCTCTATTGATTTCTTTTTGGGAGCCACTGAATTGAGATTCAGCAGATCAAAGCCAGGACCCTCTGCCAATATCTTGGAGTAGTAATAGCTGGACAATTGCATGTCAGGTGCTCAGAAGAAAGCACCATTTTTGTTTGGAAGTGGTAGACACTTTCTGGAAGCAAAACGGCTTGCTTAACAGGGCACTGAAAGCACTCTGTGTAGGTCCTCCTAATACCTGCAAATGAATCTGTCTCATTCCAGCAACTGATTATAGAGAATGAGATTCACAGCTCAATTTCCCCAGATCCTTTTGAAATCTGATCTTAGTTAATCAAGGAAAAACTGAATTTTCTATTTCCTTCAGTATAAGTTTAATTGATGTCACAAAATAAACATTTTTAAAGGATTTATTGTTATTTTTTTCTCCTAGTTCTCCCTCTTCTATTTGTGTTCCTGAATGAAGAAACACAGTCTATCCTAACTTCAAAAATTCCACGTAAAAATGTTTGTGCTGTGTAAAATACAGAAAAAAAGCCATTTCTGACAATGCCATACTGACAAAAGCCCTACTGACAGGAAATCCATTTGTCAGACTTTGCAAAATTCTGTGTCCCATTCTGTGTCCCATTCTGTGACCAACAGAAAACAAAAATAAAGTTACAAAGTAGAGACATTAAGTCTTTCTTAATATCTTGGACAGCAGCTGCTGTCCTCAGGGAGAGACTGTGAAATTGGGAGAGGAGGTAGATAGGGCAGTATGTGGTAGCAGAAGAAAAGAATGATGTAACTAACATAATTATGATATCCCATTTCCTTGGTGAATGACTCAAGAACTCATGACTCCTGCTTTCTACGATGAACAAAACAGAATATTCTGCCTTTTCCTAAGAAACACTGCCTACTGCTCCATGGACCATAGCTGACCTATGGTCAACACTGGCTGAGGTAGATCTTCCACAGACTGACCGGTAGCAGAGTAAAGAACTGGAGAGGAAAGACAAAATATCTAACAACAGCTTGCTAACCAGATCAAAAATTCTCATCGTAGTTCAGCCCCTTTCTTTTAGCGCATATGTGGCATTTTGGTAGCAAGTAGAAGTGATTGTACCAAGAAAAAAAATATTAGCAGATAAGCAGGGACTTTCTTTTTCAAGGTCTGAACACTTTAAAATCATGCTGGAGCTTTGCTACAGTTCAGTGTTTTTGGGGATGGAGGGCTGGGCAGATAACTTGAGTTCTTTGATTTATGTGGATAAAAAGCATCATATGCTGTGGCAGTCTAAAAATATCTTGATGTAGATGGTGTAAACTTGAGACTAATATTAGTGTTTCTCTACTCTGCACTGCCATTTGTCTACTAGAAATGGCAATGTTCATGCAGTAAAAATAAATAAATAAATAAATAAATCCCTAAACACTGAGATAATCCAAGAAAATCTTGGGCATTCTGGCATGATTGCGTAGAAGGCTCTTGGCCTGTTTGTGGTGTCACCAAGTCTCAAGGAACTGGAACCAAAAGGAAAAGATTTAAGATGAGAACATTGAAGTTTTTTCAGGTAACTGCTGTTGTAGAGCACCAAAGGGACAATGGCTGCTTGCTGAGCCAGAATGAATTGTGCTAAACTACACTTACATGAATTTTGTTGCTGTTAACTGGCACAATAGCAGTAAATAGAAGATGGTACTCAGCAACCCAGCTGCAGAATCAGTAAAATGTGTGACAGGAAAGAGCGGTTTGGCAACCAGACTCAAGCCATATTTCAAGAGCAAAACTGAGACAAATTATGTTTCCAAATGATTGCTGTATAGAAACTTTTTTTAAAAAACAAAGAATATGCATTGCAAATAATTTTCTGCTGATCCCTCTTTATGCAAGATGATGTTTAAAACTGATCTGTAAAAACCAAAAAGCACATTCACAAGAACAAGCTGAGAAAAAAAGCGTTCCCAATTTTGTTAACCACTATTTGGAATGGTACTTGTCATGATACATGGTGTAATATTTACCATAGGTGGTAGTAGCAAGGTCAAAAATTCCACAAGCTATGTATGAGAGACATAGGGTACTAGATTTAACAGAACTTTCTCCTTCCCAACTCAGATGTTGTCTACACTAGTCTGGGAGAAAAACCCATCAAGAGACAAACTACATACAAAGGTAGCATTTTTTATTCAAGAGGTGTCTCACCACAAACTGTCATAGGAAGGCAGATTTATCTTGAAAAATACTTCTATGTTCTTTGTCCACATGTGTTTATACATTTCTCTATTCATCCACATTGACCACTCCTGGAGAAGGGCACTGGCTATGGAGTCTTTTGGTTGGATTCATACACGTTCTGTCCTAGATCACACAAAGTGCAGCAGTAAGAAGCATGATGCAAAACATTGCTGTTGTAGTTTACTTGCCTCAGAGAAATGCAAAATGTGTATCACAGACATGGAAAACAGGGCCAAAATAAAGTTGATAAGCTAGAAATGGTCACATGATACCTCTTTAACAATAGATGTTCAGTTCTAGCTAGAGTAACAGGCCTCTGCATTTATAAAGCTGATCAAAATGAGATATTGCCATTAGTTACTCAGCAATCTTGTGAAGCAGGTGCTATTTCTTCCCAGCATCTGGCAGTAGAAGGGGCATGAACAATCAGCCTATATTTTGGATTTGGGAAGGAAGGATGTGGGAACAAAGTTTAACATTATATATTGTGAAAGTTTGAAAGTTTCATTTTAGTCATGATATAATCTTCATGTAGTTTATGGGCATTCCACCTGTGGAAGAGAAGCAAAAACATTGAAACTGCCCTTCCTTGAAAAATTATGTCCATTTTACATGGAGTTCTCTTGAACAAAAGCAGTGAGAAATGCAAGTGTGAAGCCAGGTAAAGCACCTGTATATGGCGAACATGATGAATGATCATGAACTTATACTGTATTAAAGTGTGTAAGCCTCAAATCTTGAAAAATGTGCATTTGAAGTGATTGTAACTTCCCTGTTTACACTATCTTTTCAAAAGGCTTTTACCAAATTTTTAGTCCTGCTTAAAACCATAGCTAGCTCTTTTTTTTATATTTCCCTACGTATTATTTCATACATCTTGGGCAAGTAGTATTGATACAGCATTGCTGAAAAGGTTAAAATGGGGAAGGAGCAAGTGGAGTATAGGAGAAAATGGTGAAAGAAGTATTGTGGACTGAAGTGAGGAAAGTAAGTATTGTCTGAGAACTTCAGCAAAAATTCTTCCAAGCCACAGTGGGAGGTCTCAGAGAGGGCTGTGAACTTTGCATGTTTGATGGAGGCTGCAGGGAAGCATATTTTCACTTCAAAAAGAGATGTTGAATCCTGTAGGTTGAAACAATATTGAACTGCACATGCTAGCAGGCTACCTAAATCTCAGAGAAGTGGAAAAGCCAAGAGAAATATCAGGGAGTCTGTACCTGTTTAGGGAAAAGCCTTAGAATTTAATGAAGAACTACAAGAATGATGTAGGGATTTCCATAATTTACTGTTAAATCCTGGAAGGATAGTTTGAATATCTGGTAGAGATGATATTATTTTCAGCTACATTCTGACATTTTTAAGCCCAGAAGCAGGGAGGATCAGGCAAACTCCATGGCAGAAATTCAACCTCTATGGGCATTTCTGATCTGCCATTGTGTGCTACAATTCTGTGTGTTTCCATCCATCTGATTAGGCTGCTAACAGAAAATATACAGTATCTTGAACAAGTTTCTGCTTCCTCCATCAGCACTTAATGGGTAAACCAAATTTAGGCTAATAGGAATACAATTAACAACATCTGAGGTACTATTCCAGCTAGGATTTGATTATGACTGATTATGTTGCACACGTCAACATCGCTGCTAATCTTTGGCATGAGGAACTGATTAAAAGGGATTTTTTTCCTTTTTTACATCAATTATATTTTTCTTTACAAACTTCCTACAAACAATCTGTTGGCATCGTCAAATGTGTTCTAATCATTGGTGGAGGTTGGGATGAAGCAAATATTTTGAGTGAAAGGATGCCAGAAGTTTTCCTAAGGATGATGACATCCAGATAATTCTATGCAATCTTCTTTTCCAATTTGTATGCAATGTCAAAACACCCATCCATATGCTCTTTGCACTTTTCTGAAAAAACAATCATTCTCACGCTTGCAAGTGATAGTGAATGACAGATAGTGAATTTATTTCAAAGGCAATAAAACCAAACAAACAAAAAACAAAACAAAAAAAGAACAAACAAAACCAGAAAAATTGGCAACTTCACTGGTATGGTTTCTTTTTTCCAAGTGGCTTATCAGAGTAGATCCAGAATTGTTACAAGGCAGCCTTGTAAAAAACCTACAATTTTACAGCTCACAAGTGGAGCCTGGTCCAAGAATCAGGGATAGTTTTGGAAGCCACCATACCACTCACTTTATGTAGATTTATGGAGGTAGTTGGAACCTACTTGGCTTTTGAGGATGGGCCATTGTACTGCTTTTGCATGGGGAGAAGAGCATCAATGATCTGAACCTCATGGCAAGAAAGGGAAAGAATAAAAACTGTGACAACTTATTGCTGTAGGAGCCTAGTGGTGTCCCAAGGGCTCAGGTACAGCTCCAGATAGGTCCTATCATTTTTGGTGGATTCTTGACGCTAAAAAGGAGTCATTTGACATGAAAAATACAAGTGGAATTTGTTGGCTTTGCTCCTATCTTTGGGGAGTTTTAGCATCTTTTTTAGCCTTCTTCCCTCCTCTTTGTCTAAGTCACCTGCTGTAGTCAGAATAAATTGTTGACAAGTCTGTTCAGACTTGCTTTGGGAGATTTCCTGCCACAATATGTGGTGAGTCCAATGTTTCTTCTAGGGCAAGTGGTTTTTTCACTGCATCAAATGATCCTCACTGAGTTACAGGGTTCACCTGAATATTAGTTTGAACATTGTAATACATATGCACATTCATTTCAAATTTCATTTTTTGGAGATAGCTGCCATTTTTCAGTTTCTCCAGGTCCAGTATGCTAGAGTTGATTGAACCTCTTTTCGTTGGAAAAAATGCTGATTTGATGCCACAGCTTAGTTGTTTTGCACAACTATAATTTTTTTGCCAATTTATAGTTGCCAAGAAATCAAAAGGCTTCCTGAAAAAGTTTCTTTTAAAAAAATTTCATTAAGAAGTTAAACAAGTCTTAAAAGTACTCAAATGCTTAAAGTATTCTTTTCCTTTTCAAAACATTTGAAATACTGAATTTGACTTAACATGAACTTCATTTAAACTTTTTATTTTTCAAATGTTTGACATTGATACTTTGTCATTTTGGTTTTACTGAAAATATTTTTTTTGTTTATATTTAATTCCAATGGACTGAAAAATCAATTATGCATGACAGATTGGAAACAATAATTCAGACAATCTGCTTAGTGCCTTCACTGCTAAAATAAACACGGATAATTAGATATAGATGATAACAGCAACTCTTCTAAAGCTAAATAATAATTCATCAGAAAGGATAGCTTTGTGTTATCACCGCTTGGTCAGGGCTTGGGAAGTCTGATTCCTAGTTTTGCTAGTCACATCATCTCATATAAGTTATTTCATCCCGCTTAAGTTCATCACCTTGGCACAAACTGACGCTTTCAAAGCTGAGACAACTTCCTTGTGCTAGATGCCTGTCTAGGATAAGATTCCAGGGAGTGGCTATTTCTCTGTACTGACCACAAAACTACTGACATGAATCCCCCTTTTTAATGGTGCAGGCAATTATTTTATATTTTAGAGAAGAAAGTCTTTGGACAAAGACCTATGTTTATCCACCACCTTCCAAAGCTGGCTAAGGTAGTCTGCTCCCTGTCCAAAACTATAGCAGTCTTCAAAAAGGCAATGGTTTGGGTTAGTGCCAAAGGGTGTGACTGTCACAGCTGAATGGCCTGTCCAGCTAAAGAATGAAGATACAAGTCTCTCAAAGCTTTTGTCTAGTGAAGATAGAAAACACTGTTCCAAATATATTCCTTGCTGTTCCTCTCCTATGATCAAAATAATTTGGCTGCTTTGGCCAGAACCATGCTTGCCTAGACCGTAGGACCCAACTTCTTTGGCCATGTTACTCAGATGCTTTGATTAAATCCTTGTATGGTCCAGGCAGTTAGCACAAATAATCGTAATTGGTAGGAAGATCTGCACCTGAAGTATGGAAGAAGACATGAGTCTTTGGGAAATATATGCACAATGACAAAGAAATTGGAAAAAAAATTTGTTAACTACAGTGTAAATGATGGGAGTCCAGTACTGATAAACACTGATATTTTGTGATATTTTGTTCATTCCATGGGGATATTGTGCAGGGGACTAGAGACCTGTGGTCTCTCATGGGAAAGAAGCAGGTAACATCTCCTAGGACTGGAAGAGACCACGGCATCATTTTGGTGGATACAGCCTGCCTGTTCACCACCTCACCTCCTTAGCCCATCAGAGGGGCAAGGGCCAAATACCAGCAAGAAGTCTGTGCTGCTGGATTACAATCACCAGGGCCACAGCATGCAACAGTCAGTATCCTCTCTTGGAAGATGGAAAAGGAGACTTTGTCTCTCCTAATTTTAGTCAAGATGCTTACAAGATAATTATCCTGTCTAATCCTGTTTTTCTAGGTGCTATTGAGTGGGGAATAGTTGACGTTTACAAGGAGAATGCTCCATATCCTAAACTAGGTGTCACCAAGAAGTCTTTCATATGGGCTAAATATAGATTTGTCTCTCTCTTCTTCTGACAGAGGAAATATAAATGACCAATTTAGACGAAATATGTTCCTTGAGGACATCTGAAGTTAGGTGAGATACATCCTGATTCTAACAGTCTCAACCCACGCACAGTCTCCACTTTATTCTCCACAGCTACAAAATGCAGTTTCAAGACATTCTTCTGAAATGTCCTCCCTCAAAAATGCTCTTGGTTTCAACATTTCAAACTGTTTCTGCCCAAGGCTCATTAGTCTGGGAAAAGCGATCCTAGCAGTTCTCATAGATCTGGGCAGAATTCCCATAGATCATTGTTTTTTCCAGTCATTGTTTTTTTTCCTTTATTTCATGAGCTTCTCTTGAGTCAGTCTGCCTTCTTATATCACACATAAGCTTATTCAGGGCCTCATACCTACACTACAGGGCAGAAGTGTTACCATGAAAGTAGTAAAAGCCGTATGTGACATTCTTAAGTACTAAACAGATTAGTGATTTGTGCCATCAATAGTGATTAAGAAAATCTGTGGAAAGGTTTGTAATTTGGTTTTTCCCTCCTAAAACCCTACTTAACCCATGGCAGTTATACGGTACCCCTGCTACTCAAGCAATTGGAACTTCTTTTTATTCAAAACAGAAGCTGTTTGAAGATTGTCCGCATATGTTGGCACAACATCAAATTGGTACACTGAATGTCGATGGAATCGAGGGAAGAAGCATTGTGAGATTCCCAGTACCCAAACTGCTCAACACTAATTTCTACCATCGTTACCATTTTTTGCCATTATCATTGTTCGCGTCCAAAACCACATCAGGCAAACTTTCTTGGCAGCTTCAGCAAAGAAGCTGAGAGTTGAATTGCCACAGAAACTGGACTGTCATGTCATAGCTAAGGATGTTTCCACAAGAAAAGACTGGAGATATATGTCCATGGTATGAGACAGCAGTGCCACTATAAGTGCTTTTACTATCCTAGGAATAGCATGAAGGATTAATGCCTGTTCCTGAGCACTACATTTACTTTAAATTGTACATATACACACAAATATGTATTTACTTAGTCAACAGAACTATTGTTATTGTTTACTAAGGTGCAGTGTAGTTCAGAAAAAACCCCAAACTTGTTACAGAGCTCAAGCATTTTGAAATGTGGAAGACAGACATAAACACAGAACTAACACCAGCTGTAATAGTAATACTAATAATGATTAGTATTACTAATATTAGTATTAGATAGTAAAAAAATACATCATATGTTGTATCTGTCTGTTGCCAACAAATTACATGACTATAGAAGCATTCCAGTGACAGTTTCTGTACCATTTCTGAGCTGGCTGAAACAGAAGATCCCTGGAATATGCTCAGGAAATCAAAATCTGATAAAAATATTCGCATATTGCCAAACCAGTGAGGCTTCTAAATGCATCCAAGCTTTTGGATGCTTAACCAAAACAACTTCATTTACAGTATGCCTATTTGTGATTGATACCATGTGAATTTGTCCTTGTGAAATTCAGAAGTAGGAAAACTCATCTGGTTTTATTATAAACTTTAAATTCAGCCCTTGCAAATTGTAAAACTCATGTTCACATTACTCTTCTTTAGGTCTAACACCTAGGGGAAATGATACATCCTGACATCCATAATGCTAACTAGGGATGTTCAAAATGAAAGTGATCCAGCAAAATCTGTTTCAAAATCTAAACAAAAGTGCCTATTTTTTAAGCCTGAGGAATGGCAAGGTAAGTAGGAGGAGTTGAATAGAAAAATAAAATTTACACCAAATGCTGAATATTGCCATGCTGGTGCCTCTCTTCTTACAGAAAGCTTTAACCTATTTTCATGCACTGACATTTCCAACATCAGCAATGCTTGCAGTATTTTCATATGTGGTCTTTGTCTTGTTCTTATTAGCTGGAGGTCAGCAAGAACTCAGTGGTGGAGATTATAATTCAGATGAGTCTTCAGAATATGGGAGAAGTGATCCAGCAGTAGAGAACAGAGAATGAACAAAAGAGACCTAGTTCTCGAAAAACAAGGAATGTGAAATTGTAAGGTTTCCTGAAGTCTCACGTTGTTGCTGGAGTTGGAGCTTCTTGTACTCCTACCTCTCTTCCAGGAGCATCCTCAGTGCCACTTCCCTGTATCTTGGCACTTCAAGAACTCCCTGAAGGTCTAATAGGTTCCCACAGACCAGATAATTTGTTCATCTTAAATTCCTTCTTCACTTAAGTCCTCTGTGTTTCCTTCATCTCTGGTCCCTACCATGAAAGGCAGTAGATCCCTCACACTTTTACAGCCCTCAGCATTCTCTGACCGCCAGCAGGTAAATATGTTTTGGGAAGACTTTCAGATGTGAGATGGGAGAACTGAGGTGTGTGAACATGTTAACAGTTGCTGTAAATCTGTTTTGCCTTGAGACAATACTAGGGCTTTGGAAGCTGGTACCAGCATTAACTGCATGATGGAGGTCCATGGTTTCCTTGCTTGCCTCTCTTGACTTTCATTGGAATCATTTGGGTTCATCCCACTGACATTTAGATTATTCTCTGAGATTGTGGAATTGGTTCTACTTACTGAAATATGGAAGTGTTAAGAAGTGGAGCTAGGGCTTAATTGCCTTCAACTAGTGATTACAGGACGAACAATTACCTCACAAAGAATGATTGATAAAGACCAGGCTCCCACAAAGGCTCTTAATACAATCCATTACATATTGAGCTTTCAGAATTGATCTTCTACCTCTCATTTTAAAACTAAGAACCTGTGTTTGTACCCATCCTGGGTTTCTCAGGATATTGTCTCTGTGGCTGACAGCTCAGTGCTACCTCCTCAGTAGTGGTTCCAGACTGTATCCCATTCCTGCTAGGCAGTCTGGAGACCCCCCAGGACTAAAAATATTTTGAAGCATCTCACTCTCTTCCCAAAAGTGCCTGTGTGGCCCACCACTCTCTTCAGGTTCTACTTCTACGAGCACAAAATGGTTATCCTGCACTTTGTACACAGGTTTCTCTTCTCTTCTTATAAGTGATTGGACAAGACATTAATCAAAAAGCTGGGTCTCTGGAGCCGAGTGTTGCCTTGGTAGAAGTCTATCCCTGGTTTCACTTCAAATGCCTTTAAGGTTTTGGGGGCAGAAGGTTTTGAGGGAAAATTATCTGGATTTCACAACCCATAAAGGGTGTGACATCTCTCTTCTTCACAGTCACATTGTGAGGCGAATTGAGTAACTCTTACCCAGTACTTTGGGAATGACGGTGGAAAGTATTCCTGTAAATGTTTCCATGATATTTTTCCTTAATTAAACCTCTCATACGAAGAAATTCCCCCAACATTAATCAATAGAAAATGCCTGAATATAACTTTAGTCATAGGTAGAGGAATACGGCAAAAAGAAAGATTTTTCAACCATATTTTTGTCACTTCATAGTCTTCTAGGGCAAGGCAGAGGTGAATCCTGAATGTCCCAGCACATCACAAGCAGGTTTATGTGTGATCTTCTACCTCTGACTGTGACAACCATGTAATTTTGACTTTGTGTAAGAGGATGACACTTTAGTGAGCAAATGTCAGTTTGCAGTTTTCACCATGTGGCAGGTGAGTTACAAATGCAGAGGGATGAACACTAGATGGAGACAGATGCTCCTGCCTTTGGGTGTAGAAGATTTCCTGTGGTGAGCTGACATTTCCTACCAAACAAAGAGCTAAGGCTAATGAGGTGCTGACTGTTCCGAAGCAGCAGGAGGATTTAAGCATTAGAGAGGTTTTACTCCCCCCACGTCATCTCAGACCTCAGCAAGCAGCTTTTGAAGGGCTAAATTTGAGCTTTGCTGTCATGTGAATGTCGTATTAGTTCATAGCAAAGATGCAGGTTATATGAGATATTGCATAAGTCATGCAGCTTCAAAAGGGTGAATCCAAGGAAAGGGTGACTTCCATTAATCTCTTTCTACTTTGCCTATGATCAAAGGCCTTTGCTAAAACCAGAACTGTATTTGAGTTTTCTGACCTACCTTCACTTTTTCACAATACATCCTGAAGACAGATACTCACTGCAACGCTGGAAACAAACCATATGAAAGAAGAGGTGACTGAAAGATTTGGAGCTGGGATGAAATAAATATCTGGAAGTTTAGAGTTTTTTTCAGGGTATCAAACTGTCTTCCTACCTGAAGCATTCAGCAATCTTGTGATAAACCCCACATATATAAACAAGGCATGGTAGATGGAGATACGTTAATAATTCTGGATTAGAGATGTTCTTGTGCTCCAGATGAGCATCCACGAACTTTCTGTTTTGACATTCAAATCTGACTTTGAATACAATAATTAGTATGTGAACAAACAAACTCCCGTAAACCCCCCAAAAAAGCAAACAAACAAAACCCCACAACTATACTACTAAAAAGTGACAACCAAGCACTTCTAGTCCCAAAGGAACATTGGAAAATTCTGTTCCCAGAGGAATCTCAAAGGCTGTGTTTGCATGTTTTTAAAAACAAAACTCATATCTCTGATTTTAATCTTTGTAAAAACCTGTGAAAGAAAAATAGAATTGTGTAAGAACTGGCCTGTGGGAGGCAGCAGAGCCTGGGAAGGGAGAGCAGGGATGCTGTAGGAGGTGAGCCCAAGCTGAGTGAATTTGAGCGACTCACCACCACCTGTCTGCAGTTCTTCACACTGAGGTCACTGGAAAGTACCTAGGACACCTACATGAGAAAGGGAGATATATGGCTGTGCAAGGATGTCAAGTGTATAGGTGTAGTCTGCCAGCTGACACCCTCTCTCTCACCCAGCAGGGTCTGTGTGCTCACATCTGAGACAGCTCTGAGCTCTGCTCTGGCCTTGACCAACAGTAGCAGGAACTTTGAGGAAAACTTTCACCAAGGTGGACTTTCACTTGCCTAGAACCAGGGAAAAAAATAAGTTCTGCATGAAGCAAGGTGAATTAAAAACAATATGAGGATTTTTCCTGAGGAAAATTAAATGTGATAAACAATAAAAATGATGTACCTTTTCACAACAGATGAGTAAAGGTCATACAGCAGAGGGGAAGGATTCACAAAGTTGAAGCTTTCTTTTGTAGATTATTCATTTTTCCAGTAACATCTTATTTGATTTTTTTTTAAGGAGGGAGGCAATGACATAAGTATGCATTTATGTAAGCATACCTGAACAAAAATATTTGGAAGACTGTCCATGTCACAGACAAGCGCACATACAATAATCACCAGTTCAAAAGAAAATGAGACAGTGGGGAACAGCTGAACACATTATTAAATCAGTATGTTTCATGGAAATAAGACCAATGAAGAAAAACAACTTGGTGAAAAAATGCATTAGCCAGATATGTTGGGGTTAAAGTCCATTCTTTGCCTGACCTAAAAGCATTTAGGATGCAAAAATAAACTGATGTGTAATTGAAAGAAAATGAAAGACTGGAACAATTCAGTTTTGTCAGAAATAGGAGGAAAATTTGTTATCTTGAAAAACAGTATGAAAAACAGTATCTGCTATATAATTAGACATGGTACTTTGCAAATAACTCTGCATGGTTTTGACACCTTACCTCCCCCATTCCTTGGCTTTACAAGCAAAGCAAACATGGGGAAGCTGTCAAGAAAACACATTTGTTCTTTGGACGGAGCACTCCAGTCCACATAAACAACTTTGTTGCAGCCCTGATTTCATTCATGCACTGAGTAAATTACTTCTTTAGCACTTTTTTTAGTGAGGTAGGTTGCTCTGTCAGAGAAGCAAAATAAAGGGAGCTTCGATAAATGTAGAAGTGAACATAAAGTCAGAGCCTCTGAGGAAAAATCCTTCATCATCAATTAGCACCAGAAGAAAAAAAAAGTAAATTAAGCACTGGCATTCTCAAAAAGCTGACATGATCACCTCCTTTTGGCTCCTTAGACAGTGAGAAAGATGGAATTTCTTCTGAGAAAAGGCTCCAAGAGAAAGCAGAAAGCCATTATTTTTGCCAGTGTTGTATAACTTTAGATAAGGTGCACTGACAGCTGTGGCCTGCACTTCTGATTTCAGAAAGATCAGGTTCGCTTATGGACAGTTACCTGCTAGGCTAATATTTAACTCCACAGAATATAGTATTTGTTATGACTTTAACTGCAAAATCGGGGACTTATTTCTTAAATAAGGCTTCCTATCTTTTTTCTTAAAAAATTATTGATTAGAGGTTTTTTTATGTAATAATTCTCTTGCTTGAAAAATTGAATAAACCCAGCTGCACTGGCTTTAGCTCAAAGGATTAATTAGTTCCAATAGAGGAAGTCGAAAATTTTCCGAAGTTTGTCTTAGATAACTATTCAGAAGACTGATGCTTATTCAAAAGTTGTCCGAACTATGTGAACCTGTTTGGCACAGAAACACTGAAAGATTAAACCTGAGAGCCTTTTACTACACGCTGGAATGACTGCCCTTCTTGTAGTAAGAGATGCCTGATTGCTGCAAACAGACTTGGAGAATATTTGTTCACATTCCAGCATTCAATCTGTCTATAATTCTCTCCCTTGACTATATTCACACAGAGAATCTTTATTTTTAGTGTCACTATTTTAAAAAACTCGGTTCTTCACTTACATCTATAATTAGAAAAGGGTGTTAAATACAAATAATTAATTTCTTTAGAAACTTTCAGCAGTCCAGTCAGAGACCAAAATGCAAAGAACAGATCCCACCCCTTGAACAATGGATGCCAAACAGGCAAAATTAGTATTCATGAAAATCCAAATAATACAGGCAAGGCTACCAGCATTTAGCATGCAGAAAGAAAGCTTGATACAACAGATTTTTGGTCAAAAAGTCAATATGGTCAGATAACTTTTCTTATGTTTTTGCCATTTTTGGTAATTCAGACCCACTTCAGTGCTTCTCAGACTGAGAGCACAGAGTGTTATGGATGGTGGAAGTTTAGATGGTGACTATCCTTAAGCCATAGTTTCCTGAGCTCTTAGATCATGCTGCAGAACCCCATTCTTTGCCCTTCCACTTTATTTTTTGTTTTCAGAGTAAACTCATCTTTTGGAAACTGATAATCTCTTTCAGTTTTCCTGTATGCCAGGAAGGGCATTCTCTGATATCACCATATCAAATCCTTAGAGAAACACCAGGGAAAAAATGCTGAACCACAGCTTCTCAGCTTTAATTGCACCAGCATAGAAAGATAGGGACCAGAGGTGAAGTTTCTTTACACTTCAAAAGCAAAATAAGCCAATGGCTGTGGCAAAAATATTCAAATTTCCATTAATCAGAGTTATATTAGAAATTTGGACCACTTAATGAGCCAGTTGCTGGAGTCTTGAGGAAGCCTCATTTGATATTGATGCTGTTTGGGAAAGAAGGTGGTGTTAGGGAAATACCAATTCTCAAAAGATCAACCCCTCCTTGGGCCAGGCTCACGGTGTTGACAAGGAGGATACAATGCTTGAGGATCCTGCCACCAAGACACTGTTTGTTCAGAGAAGGACTGAGACACCACTGCCTCCCTGAGTGCCACTGCCTTTTAGGACCAGTGCTGGGGTGATGCACACACTGCTCTGCCTGGGACAATGGCTAAAAGTGCAAGTAGGGCAGAAAAAAGAAATATCCAGGGGCTGTGTAAGCTACAACCAACACTTATTCATAAGTAGGTTTGTTTTTGCTTACAGCTCACCCCCTCTTTCGGGTGCAGTTAGCCACTGTAGTTACTTGGCAGAGAAGAGGGGGAGCATGGTTTGTAAATCAGAGAACCTGCTTCCTCTCTGCAGCGGTGCGTCATTGCCTTGGGGGACTGTTACCACAAGCAAGCCCCGAGCGAGCCAGTCCTGCTGTCTCGCCACAAAAGCTTTTTAATACAAACACTGGAGCTGAACGCTGCTCCTGAGCACGGCAGATGTCTGCAATCAGCTATTGACTGACTACTGTGTTTGTCTCATGGGCTGGCCAGTGCTTCTGGTCCACAATAGATATCTAGGCTATGAAGTAATGCTACTGAGAAGGGGCATATAGGCAGAGAGATTGGTACTGTCTCACAGGAGTTTACTAATCCTTTTGCAGACATGAAATCAACAGTACAAGCAAGCTCTGAAATATTTGGTAATGATTAATCTTTCATGAAGGATAAGTATCTTCCTGTAGCTGCTTTACTTCTGTGTAGTTTTGATATAACTTTCATAGGCATGTTGTGGTGTTTAGTAACACCCTGATAGGCTATTTCCAGCTCTAATAGCTTTAAGTAGAATACCAGGCACATTATCCAGTTTCCACTCAAACTTCCTTTGGAGCCAGGAGGAGTTTGTCTGAATGAGAACAAAGAATCTGAGCATCTTGCTGTACTTATCTGAGGGCTGTCACCACTGGCACCTGTGACTGACGGTAACGGCAGTGGTGGCAGACTGCTTAGGTTCAAAACCCATCTCTCCTTCCAACTCAACTGCTTTTCCAGTTATCCCCTGTTCTCATTAACCTTCTGAGCTCTGTATTGCAAAGACTTCCTTCAAGCAGTGGCAGAGCAAACACGTCTCTCTGGGGGCAGGTGCAGTGATTTTTGCAACACCCAAACATCAGCAGTCCTCAGGCAGACATCACTTACTGCTTGTGCACCATCACTCACTAGTGCCAAGCCAGATTTCTCTGTATTCTCTGGGTCTGACATGTATTTTGGTAGCTCCTGAAGGTCTCAGCTGGGGTCCAGGCCATACTGTGATACAGCAAGGCATGCGACCCCAGTCTTTACACTGCAGAGATTAATTTGTGATTACCATCCATGTTTCCACTCCCCTATTTTTTTTTCAGTGACTGACTGAATAGCTTAGTGCCTTTGCTTTGTGTTGGAGTAGTTCAAGTGGTATAAACCTTTGCCTGATGGAAACTATCACCCCTCCACTAAAGGTATACTTCTATAACTTTTTACGGAGAATGAAAGCCTTGTAACTAAGATATATTTCCATGCAAAGATAGTGTTTCAGCTTGTGAATACTTTAAAGCTCTCTGGCTTATTCCAGTTTCATCTTGTTTCTAAAAGTAAGTTGCTCAGCGCAACAGCTGAAGTAATGTCACAGAATTCAGCTAACCAGGAGGATGTTTATGAATAGCAAATGCTGAAAGAAATTTAGTTCAAGGAAATATATTCTGTAACTTATGAATGTGTCTTGTAATTTCAGTAGTGGGCTTGCTGATAAAATGGAAGCCTGTCTTAGGCAACTTGAGTGCAGGCAAGAGTGTTAGCACCAAATAGATCAGTAATTTGCCTAGCCACTGCAGAAAATTACTAGAAACACAAGAAATGGACAGTGCTATGCTTTCAGATGATTATAATTGTCTAACTCAGTCATTGAATGATTATACTACCACTACACTTTCTTAGACAAATATCATGCAATTATCCCATTATACCACTATTAGACTTTAAATATGTTCAAGTATGTTCTTCTGGTTCCGTTTTACTAGTGATGCAAGCATAATCCTGAATTTTTTGTTTATCCATGGAAGACCATGGAAGCAGAGACAGTGCAGACCCTCTTGCTCCAAACACAAGCTGTCCCTTAAATATGCTTACTGATGCAAATCCACAGGTCACAGTTGACTAAAGGTTTTGCATCCCACATCAGTGATCCCACACAGATAGTGAGTGTTGAGAACAAGGTGTAAGGTTATTGATACAACTGTACCTATGAAGATCTTGTAGCTCTGCTTTATGACAGTTTGATTTTTTAAAAAATTGATGAAATGTGGAATCATTCATTAAAAAGTCTAATGCTGACACTGGGAATCAAAGAAAAAGCAGAAGATACTTGTTTGACCCAGGTTTCCTAATTACCACATCGCTCCATTGCAATCAACCTCACTTTCCTAAAGTCTACTCCTTTTTATATTTCATCACCTTTTGATTAAGGTGGAACTGGACATCTATCACCACAGTGCTGTACAGACATTTTATTTGCTGCATCAAGTATGAAGAAACAAGAAGCCCTTTCCTACAAGAAACACCAGAGAAAATATTAAATTGTTGAATTGCCTTACAGGTTAAACCCTGAAATAAATATATATCCAGCTGCTCCTTCTGGATCTTGTCATTTGCATAACATGTTACCAGAAGAGGGTAAAATGGAGGAAGAAAACAATAAAGGTGATCAAATGCATGTAGAGTGGAGAAGCAAAACTGGGGGTAACATAAAGACAGAAAAAAATTGAGAAGAGAGGGAAAGGAAGTGCATTTTCAAGCAAAATACTTTTGGAAATGAAGCTTTTGAACAGTGAGCAAGCAATTCTATTTCTTTCTTTGCCCATCCTCACAGCAAATTTTTCCTTCTTCTGGGACCCATCTGCAAGTCAGGAAGAACATTTGAGTTAGGCTAACTTTTCATATCAGGAGAGGTAACAGTATGCTCTCAGCACACTGTGTCCTTTTTCTGCCTTTTGCCTCATTAGCAACCAAATCTGTCAGAGCACACCACTTAGGAGACCTTTTAATTTCTTACCATATCCATTGCCTTTCACACAGATGTTGTTCATGCTGAAACCATGCCAGAGAGATTTCTGAGAAATCTCCATCTGTTATATGACATCCAGAATGCCATGAAGTAGCTAAATCCCTTATCCAGTCTGACTCGCCAGTGAGATGATTCTGCAGACAAGATGTTAAACTGTGTGGGCTGGATTTCTTCTGCAGGCATATTTTCACTGAATGCAGTTGCTTTTAGATTAACACAGGTGTATGGAATGTCAGAGAGCCTGTTCTTTTTTTCAGTGTTGATGATCTGACTTCACAGTGGGCAGTCTGGTAGCAGGTGACTTTTTGCCCCCAGGTTTTACAGGATGGTAATAAGAGTTAAAAGGGATGAGGCAGATTTCCCTAACAGAAATCATTACTTTTCCTCAGAAGAAAACTCTTCCTTGATACTTGCTTGCCCATCATGCTGGTAAAAGAAGATGCTGAGCCAGATCAAGGACTTTGGAGTCTGCTATTAGCAATCAGTAATTACATAATCTCCCACCTATGAAGACAATAAAATACAGCTGCCTTGTATATTTGAAAGGTGGTACCAAGCAGCTGTTAACAGAAATCTATCAGATGACTTGCTCTCTGAAAAATCACAGCACTGACACAATTTAAAACAGCTTTTTGCTTGCCTAACTACAGGTAGACAGGTTTCAAAAGGTTGCCCTGAAAATTGTCAAGTTACGTTTATTAAAGGCTATGCAAAATACAAAAACATTCAAGATGTTCGGCTATTGTACAGATGATTTCCAGGAAATCCAAGCAAAAAAACCCAAACCAACAAAAAATCATTTATATCACACATTTTAATATGTCTTATTCTTTCCTTCTGCAGCTGGGTGGTTGTCTCACACAAATGCCAAGAAATGAATTACAGTATGTACTGTACCTGTAGCATATGTGTCTATTACATGTGCAGATTTTTTCCAGGAGGAGATCATTTTGGGCAGGAATTGCTTGCCAACTAAGAAAGGAGAGAAGGAAAAACAAAATAATGTCCCTTAAGGTGGGTGGTACTTGTAAGCAGAACATTATTGGTCTGGGCAGGCAGCAGGATCTGGATTTGATGGTGTCACTGACATCTTCTCTGGACATGGCAGAGGAGAACTATTACAGGAACCACAAATTCAGCATGCATTTAGGGTTAGGTAAAGGGATTGAGTAATCCTACAATGGATGTTGTTATATAACTTGTAAAACTGTGCCCAGGGAACAGAGATGTAACTTAATACTACAGCAGCAATTCTTAACACTGTGACTGCCAAGGGTCAGTTACTATTCCCATTAAAACCTTCTTTTAGTAGCTAATTTAGAACCCAGACACTTTAATTCACAGCAGGCTAAAGCTTGGCATAGACACTATGGGTTTTTTTCCACTTTAAAAGCTTAAATTAACTAGACAACAATAAAAATATGATATAATTCTAGCTATTGTTATCATTAATTTAGACCAAGGTCATTCAAAACAGTGGAAGGAACTTGATGGTTTTAGGCTAGTATTTTCTTGTGTTCACATGGATTCAGTTTATATCTCATCTATCTTTAAGTCAGGCACTGTACTGGAAGCCTTTTTCTTTGCAGTCCATCTACTGCTCTGCTTAATATACATTTCATTTAATTATCCCATTAATTTATATTTAATCTGAAACACTAGTTCTGGTTCTCAATACCTAATGGTGGAAAATTTGAAAGAAGCATGAAGTTACTTTCCTTCATAAGACCAATTCCTTTTCTTTCTTGTTTCTTCAGCATATTTTCCACTCAGGTTATTTGGGTAGCAGTGTTAATGATTACATTGCAGCAAGATTTTCCACTTGTAATTGTCATCTACCTAGAGATTTTTGCTGTAGTGCCACTCGGCTGTAAAAATTCTAAAATACATGGAAAGGCTTTATTTGAGAACAAACTCGATTTCTGTTTATAATTCTTCTTATAAATTACTTTTTATTTTATTGTTTACATCATTGGCATCTACTCAACAGTAAAAACACGAACATGGTGATCTTGTGTAAAGCAGCACGTAAGAGGAGATTTGTTTCATTAAGATCACATAGCTGGACATATTAGACAATGACTAAATTCAGACAGATTACGCCTGGCCTGTGGTGCTGAGCAAAGCTGCATGGTTGCAGGGCAAATCAGTAGGGTGGGGCTCCACAGCTCATCCCCAAGCAAAGGTTGCAATTTTTGTGGCCGCACAACACATACTTTGTGGTAACAGGTCTATCACAGTGTAACCCTGTGGGAAATAGAAGCCAAATTTTCAACCTATTCCTACCCCCACTGCACCATTTCAGGCGATCAGGTGTAGTCAAGGTATAGGCTAAAGGGTGCTTTGTGCTACTCTTCTCAAAAGATCCATGAACCTGGACAAAGAAAAACAAGACCAAAAACATAGATAACTAATCCTTTTTTTTTGCTAATCTATGGAACTGCATGGAAAACACCTGTAAAATATGGAAATGCAAAAATTCATCAGTCTAACATAAAGTAGTTGGACCTCTTTCCCCTTTCTCAGACAGCCTCATTAGGTTTAGTTATACTTTTTTCAGGATGATTTTGTAAAAGAGAGTTTAGAATTGTACATACAATGTTTCAGCTGAGCTGGGATGGCTAATTTTGTGTTCAGTTTTAGCTCTTGTCCTTGAGAATTATTAAAAACAAAATAAGCTTTGTAAACATAACTGCTGAGCATTGCAGGGGGAGATTATGTGATGCTGGAGGGTTATCCAAAATCAGATTATGGATGCTTTATGTTTATTTGAATTGAATAAATTTATAACAGTTATCTTAACCAAAAAACATTTAAAGGATTACGTTATGTAAATGCATGTCTGTAATAGTGTTGTATTATATCCTTCTGTGCCTTTGCAAGATGTTTTATTAATCAGTTCATTCTTTCTGTAACTACCTAACTGATGTGCATGTTTACACCTAATGTTTTCTGAGTTTACAAAACAGGCATTCATAACATGAGAAACAGACTTTGAGTTCTAGGTGACAAACAGCATGAGGAGGTAAAATGAAGAAAATTAGTCAAAAGCCGTTGTAATCATTTGGCCCCAGGAGACATCTAATTTGTTTTTCATTCTTGTTTCAATTTATTATAATATTGTTGGAGTTGACTTCACAGATCAAGTGTCACTAAGAAAGTCAAGTGTCACTAAGAACTGAACATTTTATTTAGCATTGTAGGTTTCAAACCTGCCAGAGAGTCAATATTTATCAGGCACACTACATTTAATGTTGCTGTTTTCCAAATAGCCTAATCCATGCTCCAAAACTGAGAACATAGTCAGTGCTCTACTCATTCTACTTTCATCTGTAACTGTGTGCATGGGTTCAAACTGCTGACTGCCAAAAGCAAGTCAGAACCAGAGTCTTGTTAACCTACTAGTAAATGTTGGTTGCAATTTTTGAGCTATGCATGACCAAATTCAAGTTTGGTGGTGGTTTTGGTGCTTTTTTGTGACTTTCAGTCTTAGAAATGAAGATTTTTCATGAGTTTTTAAACCTATGTTGTTGACAAAAGTGATCTGAGCCTATTCCATCTGCTTTGTGGCCTTTATCAGGCATACTATTTCTTTGCTCAGCCACAGAAATAGCAACAGCATTTTCTTTAATATCTAGGATAATTTTGAAATTATCTATTTTTTTTAGGGGTAGCAAAAATCCTTTTTAGAAGGATCAAGAATCTAAATTCATCAGCATCCTAAATTGCCTTCCTTTTGGTTTTTATTAGCTGTTCAATTTCCTGGATTTAAGTTGCATTTAAAATGCCAGAAGAAGGCCAAGCTAGAACCTAGTTCTGAGATTTCCAACTGACCAGAAGAACTAGAAACTTCACCAAAGTGCCTGTCCATTTTTGCAGACTACCTCCTGCCAATACTTACTCAAACTCAGCTGAAATTCCATCTGAAGTCTTTGAAGTCCTTCTGGAAAAGTAATTAAAAAGAGCAACTTGTTAATCACTCGTTAACTCGCAAGTACGTAACTTTATATTTTCACTTGTTGGAACTGTCAATAAGGCTGTTTCTGTTTTCTTTGGCATTAGTGTTTTGACATTTGGAAATCTCAGAACCCAACATCAGGATCTAGATATGAATTACTGCTTTTTTTCTCCTGGTATAACCGTCATCTATTGTTCCAGAATTGATTTTACTGTGTTTAGACTTAAACATTTTTGGTTCAGCCGCCTTATGTCAGAGCTATCTTTGATTTTGCAGTAGCAGAACAGCAAGGACTTTTAGAAGATAGACCCAGCATGGAAGCAGAAGATGTAAAGCCTATATAGAGTTGCCCTGGTCCAATCCCCTGTGACAAGTTACCCTGAGAGTGAAAGCCATTGTTATGAAGAGCAGTAAGCTTTGAGAGCCCTTTTTTGGCCTTGTTTTTAATAGATGTTATCTGATATCACTCAAATTTAAGAGGCAAGGGCAGGAAAAGAGGGTACAAGGATGAGTCATCAGGGAAACATTCCAGCCTTCCTGCTGATCAGAAGAAAGAATTCCTCTGAGGTCAGCCACAGAAATCTCCATCTGTATCAACAGCCCAAGAAAGAGTCAAGAGCGTGTAGAACAGACCTGTAAATTGCAAATTGTTCCTTCTGTAAATTGCAAGTTGTTCTTTTTGAGACTTGTAAATACCTTTTCACACAAAACACCTCAGTGGCTCTGGGAAAGACAAAAACATGGAAAGGAGTCCACAACTGGTGACAACAGTTGTTAGAGCAAGCATCTTTTGTATGAAACAGTGAAAAGAGCAAGAATACTGAGCAGATGTGGTGGTTGCTTCCAAAAATACTTGAAGTTATAGAGAAAGCATGTCGACTCCTGTTTTTAGCCTTTTGCATAATGCAAGAAATACAGTGTGCCGGTGAAATTGAAAGGTAGCAGATGAGAAACAAATGGAAATATTCTCAGAGATCCCAATTAACTTGAGGAACTCAATGACACTAGACACCACTGAGGTCAACAGCTTAAACCCAGGCAAATAAGGAAAAAAAGTGAAAACCCCAGCAGCTACTCTTGTGTCTAGCTCTAGGGATTCCCCATTCTGCAGACTGCATTTGTTTCACTTGGTATTTGAAGGCAAATTGGTTTAGAAATTTCTCTCAGTATAAGTAAAACAAGGTAATGTTTTCAGGATGGAATCTTCAATTAGGATTAAAAACTCACTTTAGAAATTGTTATAAAAAAATTGAAAAACTCTCTGCCACAACTGTTTTCAGCACTTTGCTATCAAAGATTCATTAGAAATAGCTGTAATAAATTTTATTCTCATTTCCTAGGGGTAGCTCTTATTTTAATGCTGTTGTATTTCAGGTAGAGGAGAAATGCTTCTGTTGTGTCTTACATAAGTCTAGATTAACAGGCTTGCTAACTGCACAGATATTTGCTAAAATTTTAACTAAAAACAAGAGCTGAAATCTATGTATAATGTTCCAGCTGTCTGCAGATTGAGGAAAAAAGTAAAAATTTAAATGAGCTCACCAAAAATAATGAAGTCTGGCTGAAAACCAGCTGGGCAAGAACAGAATTTAAAATCTGGAGTTACTTTGAGTACTGAATCTGATTCCAGTAAAGCTTTAGTATGATTCCAGCAAAAATCCAATTTCCCTGCTGTTGTTTTCTCTGGGAACTACTTTTTAAAACCAGTTGTACCCATGCCATCTCTTCCAGAAAATGGTTTGAGCTGGAAAATAAACAAGGAAGAGATTTTGACCACCATTTTCCTTTTTGAATGTCCTGATAATTGGCACAGATACTTTTCTGTCAAATAAATCCCTTAGCTAAAATTGAGGAATAGATTGGATTCAAGAAAGTCACATTAATATGATAAAGGACTAATTTTTGATGTCCACAGTACATGAAAGTACAATGAAATGCCCTCCAATAACTGCAAATCATTATGTTCTTTGGTAGAAAGGAACAGGGTGATATGAAATCTTCCAATAAATTGTGAAGATGTAAGCAAACATAAAAGTGCCCTAAACTTTTAAGAAAAGCAAGAAAAGATTAAGGGAAAAGTCTTCTTTTTAATGGTATGATCCTGTAGCCAAAGGAGCAGTGTAATGAAGCTTTCAGCAACTATGATCAAAAACATATTTGTGAAAAATCATTTGACACATTGTAGGTCAAATGACAAAGCCAACAAAGAGTACAGGAAAAGAAATGCCCAACCTGTGAAAATAAAAGAATGTTGTTATGGTTTGTAAAGCAAGGATGAATGAGGAATGGAATAAATTAAACACACTGTAAGGGAAGAAAACCCTATACGGCAAATTGCTTTGAAATATGGAAATATTGTGACCATCACCAAGTCAAAGAAACAGTGATGTGGAGTTGTTGCACAGCCAGTGCAAGAGAGCTAGCTGTCCTTCTGAAAGCACACTCAGATAAGAGCTAAAGAATTAATTTTATTCCAGTCTAAATTAAAGCCTAGTACAACATAAAATACTGCAAAAAAGAATCCCTTTTTATAAATCACCATTACATGTTGTTTGTAGATTAGACCATATGTTCACACAAAGGAAAAACATTGCCCAGAACTATTTCTAAATTGCTACCATTACATCAGCCTCCAGTTATAAAAATAATAGAGAACCTTTTTCAGATAAAGTCATTCTTCATTCATCAGAAGGAAATGGATTGCACAAAAACATTTTTGCAACAGAAAACAGGCTTTTATTGCCCCCACAAGGTCTCGGGATATTAGCAGGGACTTAGCGAACACAATCACAGACCAAAAATGCAAGCAATCTATTTGCCAGGAAGCATCCCATTGACTTTGCTACCAAATTTGGAGATGACCTCAGAGCAAGAGCTGGAAAATTGAAAATAAATAAATAAAAAGGAAACATCATTATTGAAAGGAAAAACTATTAAAGCTTGCAACTTATTAGAGATATTTAAAAAAACTCAAGAGCATCACAAAATGGTCATAAAGCCTGAGAATGAGAAAGTTGCTTTTGATAAATATATATCAACATTTTAAAGAAAAAGATGCTATTTTAGCGAAAGAAACAGTGATGAAACAAAAAACAAATTATTATTTGACCATATTAAAGATAAATTTACGACTTGATTTTTGGGACATTTTTTACAGGAAAAACTAAACCCTTTACAAATGAAGATCTACAAAGATTGTGCTATTGTCTTTGAGAAAGGTGGGAAAGACCAAAGGAATTGATAAGTTTCTAAGCTACAGTGATGGACATTATGGGCTATAGGTTAGCACACTTTGGAATGAAAAAAAAATGGGCTATTTTCAAGAAAACTAGTTTTCATATCCACTTTTTATTTCTTTGTTTCATAAAATTCAATGCACTTTAAACATTATTTGCATTTCTCCTTTATTAATTTTAATAATTTTTAAAACATTGAAATATTTACTGGAAAGGTAGTTTTCATTTTTTTTTCATAAAATTTTTGCCTGGAAAAAAATTGCAAAAGAATTTTGGAGCTGATTTTGGGAGCTATGTAGACAAATATTTCATACAATGTTACAGGAAAGTAAAACGGGTCATTTAAGCAGAAGGAAATTGGACACAACTTCAAAACTGCTAGGCAGACAAACAAGAGGTGCATTCTGTTCCCAAAATGCTACTTTGTTCCCAAAGTTCAGTAAGTCACATCATCATTCCATGATTACTTCTCTCACCTCTTTTCTGCATTGTCAACATGGATTATGTGGTCTGAGACAGAATTTGATCCTTATGAATTTATATGACATGCCACAGAAAACCTCCAAAATTAAGTGCAATCTAAAAAGAGCAGATCAGTAAAGAGGGATAAAAACACATTTTGATATATTCAGATATAAATATCAGGTGTTCAATGGCAAACATTGAAATAATGTATTTCCTTTGGCTAGCATCGTCAACTGCTGTTGCCCTCATAACAAATTTCTGAAATCCCTGTGGAATATGTAGAATACAGCCAGTAAGGAACTCAGTGTAAACACTCATTCATTTGTGAAAAGCAGATGTGTTTCTCTCAACTGGCATTTCAGAAGAATAACACCACACACCTAGCCATGAAGAGGAAGTTCTTCAGGATTTATCAAGGCAGTGGGAAGAAGTAGCTTTTGGAGTAGAACGAGCTTCTGGATATCAAGAGGCAAGAAACTGGCTACTGCTGTGTTCATTGACAGTAACAGAATAGAAAATAGCCAATAGCTATCGAAAATACTTATGTTAATATGCAGGAAATCTTGATTTTTTTTTTAGTCGAATATTTGTCTGAAGAATAATTCCATTTGCTTTGTCATTTGGCTTCTCTGCCAAGTATTTCTGAAGCCAGTCCAGAAAAGACAGGCTCACATGTAGTACTTCTATCTGTATTTCCTGAACATGAAAGATCAAAAAAGGGCAAAGTTCTATCATCAATAAAGGCTTTCTTATTTATAGAATTCTTTCTTTGTTCCACAGGTATGACTCAGTGTGGCCATGGCCTATCATAAAAAAAAATTAAAAAGTTAATAAGAAAAAAAAAAAGGACTCCTACTGAAAGAAAATAATATTTATTCCCCCTCAGCAGGTGATTTTCTCTGAGGTCAGCCAGGCATGTGGAACTTTTTTGTTTTTCCCACAGTATTGTGATTTGTTTCCTGTTGATAGGAAATGTTAACTTTTGTGGTAGAAATATAATTTGCTTTGGAAATTGTAATATAACTAGTGCCCTAAAGGCTATTTTTCTGAATTGGTGAAAATTTTTAATTCCCCAGAAATAAAAGGCAAAAAAAATTGCAGAGAAAAACATATTTCCTACAATTTGGAATTCTCACCTCATTCTTCGTCAATTGGGTGCAATGGTTATGCCATTTGCAGTAACCTGAGACAGGTCAAAGAGCCAACAGTACTTTTTCAAGAGTAAATAGTACTTTTAAAACCTTGCATAGTTTCTTAGTTTAGTAACCTTGATGATAGAGAGGCTCTAAAATGCTCACCATCTCTCTAAACTAAAACCATATTTAAAATACAGATACTACAAATATCAGTAAGCAGTCACGTTCAAAGAGAAGGAACAAAACTATCAATGAATATATCAGGATTTAATAATTTCTAGTGTAAAAAGACAATGACAATCCAGAGCTAGCCAACTACTGTGTGTCCTTGATGTTTGTGTGACCAGCAGCATTTGTAAGAAAAGCTGCAGTCACATCTTAAAGCCTTTTGGTGGGAATGTGTCAAGAAAATTTCTCAGGTGTTCCGGCCACACAATACTCTGAGAAGATCATTGCTGACAGTCTGGAAACACAAACGGGAAGGTATTTATGAGATAATGGGATAACTACTGGGTTTTGTGGTTTGTTTGGGTTTTTTTAGTTCTCTTTACTGTACATGCCCAGTTTGCACTGTGCAAAGCCAGCAGCAGAGAGTAGAGGAGCAAATTTATATTACAGAAACAAAAAAGAAAAAACACCAAGTGCTAAAATGGACATAATGGAAATTAGAAACATTCACATTATTTCTCTAGCATGTGGCATCTCCATGAGAGCACACAGATCAATTGTAAAAACAAGGCTGCTCTTTAGGTTGCTGCACCTGGTGGTCACATGTTTTCTCCCATACATTATGCTGGTCATTACTTTCATTCTACACAGTCACAATTTTCATTACACAGTTTTTCCAGGGTGGCTAGGCAAGGTGTTATTTGGGACATACATTTTAGACTAATATGTTTGACATATTTTCAGTTAGAACATTGGAAAATATCAGTAAAGATCGGTACTTTGGAAAGCGTGCTTTCACAATGAAAATAAAAGATATCCCGTGTGTCGGAAAAGCACATTCAAAACTTTGCCTTACACTTCCTACACTTCCCTCTCAGATGTTTTTAGCATTCACTGAGCCTCCTTGGAGGGCCCTCTTCTCTCTTTGTCCTTCTGGTAAGCAAGATAGCCTTTCTCCTGAAGTTCCCAGCAGCTGATTTACTTTTTGGCACAATTCCTGCCACCGATTTCACTCAACAGCTGCACTCTGGTTGCAGACATTGTGGGCATGCCTCAAGTGAATTTAAACTTGTAATGGTTCCTAAAGCACCTGGGGCTTAATCAGTTTCCTATTTGAAGCCCTCAAGAGGACAGAGCACATTAATTAATCACCTCAAGATGTCAATTGCTCTGATCCTCAGCCTAGGACCAGATAAACTCTGTGTGCTTAGCCCTCCTGAACAAGTTTTCCATGCAAGGCAAGCTCACACAAAACCCTAGGAGCATATCACCACAGCCACTGATCTCTCTAGGGTATAAGAAAAACTTTTCTCCTGTTTCTTCTGTGTTTTTTTTGCTAGGAAGATCTCAAAATCCAGCCATCTCTATGAGGTTTTTTGGTTTTGTTTTTGTTTTTGTGGTGGACTGTAGTCTACAGAGAAAATTTAATAGAATATTTTCAGGTTTGGAGTTTACTTTTTTTTCTATTGATGCAAAAAAAATACTGGAGCAGCCTTTCCTCACTCAAAGTTTTTTTTGTATTAAGTGCCAAGGTGAACATGTCCAAGATTATTTTATTGTTGTTGTTGCTGTTGTCATTAGTTGGCTATTACTTCATTTTGACTATAACCCCTATCTGATTTGCTTCTGTTTCAGCTGTGCTCATTAGTCAGATGCTCACTGTTAGCAGAGTCTTCTCAGCCAAACACAATCAAAGCCATGCAGGGGCATGTGTACTAAGCTTTCCTTGTTAATAAACAGTAATAATTCTCATAACCCAGAAAAAGGAGTTCAGGATAACTGGTCCCCTTAGTCAACCCAACAAGAGCTGCCTACATATTCCTGCTCAAACTCACAATCTTATTTTCACCATGTTAAATATGTTGTGCTCATAGTCTTCGCCAAGGGCGTATTAAGTTGCTCTCCAAGGTTTCAAGAGACTGTTGTATTAGATTGTTCAAATCAATATAATATTCATCTTTCCAGATAAAATTGGGGTTTACATATATTTAATATAAATAGAACCAAGATAAAGAGTGGGAATACACCTATGGAGAATTTAGAGCAGTTACACTGGACATAAATTTGAGCCTAGTTTATCCAGAGAAAACTACTGAGCAGTGGACCATTCTCCCTCCACAAATCCTCGAATGTTTCACCGCACAGTCTGGTTATATAGTGCAGAATGCAATTCCTATTTAAAGCATAGTACAAAATCCTATTCTGTTCTATGACACAGATGATTCTTTTTTGCAGAAACATTCCTCTAATCTAAACACATTAGTGGAAAACATGAGCAATTTAAGCATTTATGTGACAGTCATACATATGCAGTATGCATACACAAAATACTATGCATATATTCTGAGAGAGACAGGTTACACTTTCTGCTTTAAAGTAATCCTTCTGGCACTCTTAAGATGCCAGAATATTACAGAGTGTTGTTATTTTCTGGTGAGCAAGGGAAAGTAGTAAGCAGATACAATGCCCTTCTCCTAACTGTTGATCTCATTTATTTTGTGCACAAGGTAGAAGAAAACCTGTTTTCAGAAAATGATAACAGCTTTGAAATAGAGTTCAGCTGCAAGCAGTGCTTACTGGTTGAAAAGAGTTTTCAGTCAATTTGGTACAACAATAACAGCCAAGGTTAGGGAACCATTTTTCTCTCTCCTAAATATGTCATAGCACCAGCATGATTTTAACAAGACAGCTCTTCGTTTTTATTTCTTTCACCAATTCCTTGGGTTTGTTGCCAAGAGCAACACAAAGAATGCACCAGGGTGTCATAATAATCCTCCATTAAATCCCTAGTATTTGAATTTTAATGCTATAATTCAACAGCTGACAAAAGCCCATTGAGCAGGTCTAAGGAGAGGAAAAGAGCCGGTCCCATTTTCTCAGGGGGTGATGCTATAGCAACATGGAATGAATTTGGGGTCAGGGAACAAGCTGTCTCCAAGCTTTGTTTGCATTTCCTGGCTAAAAGTAGAATCTGATGTTATAAATTTTACCAAAATAAGTGGTTATTTGGAGTTGCAGGAGGATCATTCACTCCGTAAAAATGTGTGCCTTGTAAAAAAAAGAGCGAAGACAACAAAACCTGTAGCCAGCAAGACAACAAACTAACAGACGACTTTAGAAAATGCTATTTCACAGTCCCTCTTCCTTCTCCAATTTCCTTACCTTCCAGTGTAAACCCTGCACCAGAACTTGAAATGATGCAATACACTAAGTCCATTCTAAAGGAATAACACAAAGACAGCAAAGTCAATAACTGTGGAACAGAGATCTCTTATAATCATCAAAGACCTCAGAAAAGTCTGGTATGTCATTTGTTATGCTTAGCTGTCCCCACACTGAAGGCTTTTGTGCTCTGGGGAATGTTGTTTGGTGGAGACAAATGAATACACCTGGAAGACAATTGTCCATTGTGCCAAACACTGCTCATTGGGTGCAGTGTAGCCCCCCTGCCCCAAGCTCTCCCTTCCCTGAGCACTCCTCTTTCCTCAGGGCCAGAGTCACTGTGCAGCTGTTCTTAGAGCTGAGTTTAGTGGGGATTAGAGCTTGGGCTAGGTAATAGAGTACATTGACAATTTCTGTGTCTTCCACTGTATTGTGAGGCGTATTTTAAAGAGGGCAGATTCCTTCCTCTTCACATATATAATAATCAGAGATTCATTAGATAATACTGATAGAATGAGATACAAAAGATTAGAAAGAATATGATACGCAGTTTTTTGTGTGGACATACAGATTTTGTCATTGAAGAAAACTATCAATGTTTTATTGGATTTGAGATCACAGGAACTTTTCCTCTATTTTTCCACTTTGAAATCCACTGCTGATCACCTGCAGAGCCAGCCAACTGCCCAGCTCCTCTACTGCTGGAGACTGCAGTAAGGATGCCTCAGCTCTGACAGTTCTTGCTCAGGCTGTGAGATCAGGGACACATCAACACAAGGAGTAGGGCTGTTAACACTGATGTAAGGTGGGTGCAGTGTGCTAGGTGAAGTGATGTAGGCAGGATGGATGAAGGAAGAACTGCTGTGACTGTAGGGTGAAGAAGTAAGGCATGGTTTTAATGCCCTTGAGAGGTATTTGTACAGGACAGAGCAGGGTTAGTAGGAACTGGCAGAGCAGCAGCCCCTCTTGCAGCTGGTATGTTTAATGGGTGCTTGGTCCTGCAGGTGTTGTAGGTGGAGTACAAGGCTCCTGAAGCAGAGGTTGTCTTGACCTGCACTTGCCTGCACATCTTACTGATGGGGTGTCATTTTCTGTCTTTCACACAGATCCCTCTGACAAGAGTTTGGTGCACAGCAAGAGGTTTAGAAAGCCTTCCTCCTTCCACCCTCCTCCTCCAGAGCTCCGTAGCTTTCTACAAGAAAAACACACCCATGGAGTATCTTACTGTGCAATTCTTAGTCTTTCCTCCCATGTGCCTCTGCATGAGCAAAGCCACTGAAAGTACTCAGTACACCACTCCTCTATTCAGTGTACCTCTGTGACAGAACAGGAGCTCCCTGATTTTTTTTGTCAACAAATCCATTGCATCAAATTATTGTTTTCTCAAATCTGCATTTCAAATTTATCTGGGCCAAATTTGCATTAGAGCTGCTACATGAAATGCATGTGATCATTGCTAGCGTGTCCACATGCTGCTTTTTGGAAGTGGTACATCCATTTCTGATCTGCATAGTGCGTGCAGCCATTTATGTCTGCAATTATACCAGTATCATTAAGCTGCTTATTCACAGTCTCTTAAAAACAGAGCACCTTGTGCCTACATTTTCTTTCCCATGTTTGTCAACTGCTTTCTAGTTCAGTTTCGCTTTATCTAAGATGAACAGATTTTATGAAAATTACATTCTTTCATGCTATAGAGGGCCATTTTTCAATAGAAAAGCTGCAAGCACTGGAGCCCCACTCCAAAAGAGTTCAGCTCACTTGACTTCAGGGTCTTTAGAGCAGGAATGATTCCTGTCAGCCTGCTAGATCTAAAAGGGAAGCAGTTCATGTGCAAACAGCTTTCCATCATTATCCTGGGAAGAATCCCACTGGGAGAATAAAGAGTAGCCATAGGAGAAAATTTCTGCAGTAATGGCATGTCATTCCCTTGACCCTCTGCTGAAGTGTTCATTTTTGTTATAGATCAGGCAAGAAATATGACATTTTATTGTGTGAGATTTCCAGGCAAGCATTCCTCAATGGGGTGCAGTTCTGATTGGGTAATAATCTACAGGACCATTCTAGAGAAAACAAGAAACTTCATTGTCATAACTTTAAGCCTGGCAAGCTATAAATTGTGAAGATCCTTTGTTAGATATTTTTTATTTAGTGCCCTTTGTGTGACTGAACTGATTTCCATGCAGAGCTTATTTGATTTAACCACATTGATTCTGATTATTCCAAGGAATGAAGGACAGAGGCAGAGTTTGAAAGGTTTGCCATGGTTTTGGAACGTGTTTTCTGCTCTGGAATTGGGGATTCTGTGGAGGAAATTAAAATCTCATAGGTTGAATCAGGGATCTCCCAACTTTTGCTGCTATACCCTTTCACGGTATCAGTGTGACCACAGTATTACTGAATTGATGCCTACTCTGGCAGCAAAGTTTATAGGCATGCACAAATGGCACTGCTTGGGATTTGCAATTCTTCACTGAACAGCATTTCACTGCCTACATGCAGGTACTGCTCTGCTGGTCTTGGTGCACGTTGAGTTGCTTGCAGGAGTGGTGTGCTCAGGCCTCCTGCAAGCCATACACACACGTGCACACATTTACTGACAACGACAGTAATCAACCCTTAGAAGTTGCTTGAAGACTTCTCTAGTTTACAACAGTGCTATTGGCAATAGGTCTCAGAATCAGAAAAATAAATGGCTTCAGTATAAATGAGGTATGCTGGAGAAGGAGAGCTGAAACTGAAACAGAATGGACCAAGATGAACCAACACTGAAGGAGCTCACCGCATTTGGAGTGCTGAGTGTGTCTGTGTCGGCTTTGCCCTCTCTGCTATGGGTTTGTTATGGACAGACATGCATCAGCTTCAGTTTAAAGGCACACAATTTGGCAAGACAAGATCAGGCTGATACTGAGCCACAGATGCCTATCTGAGCTCTGAAATATCTAAGCACTGCAATGGCTGTATTTCAACTACCACCACTTCCAATATGTGTAGGGTACAAATATTCTTTCAGAAGGTAAGTCTGCTCACTACTGTCTGTGGAAGTCCCTTTCCATCCCTTGTTACATTTGGTGCAAACCCTGTGTATCAATCTTAGTTCTACTTTGGATCTGCTTAATTTTGTTTGATGCCCACTGGACTCCTTTATATTTTTTGAAAGGCAACAAGTAATACTCCAGGTAGGTTTGGCTAGTAGTCTTTGGCTACCCTTATGATGTGCTAACTAAGTCTATCTCTTCCCAAAGGCATTCCTGTCAACATAACTGATTTCTTTTTTGAGTATCTTTAGGATAAAGCAAGCCTTAGGAAAGAAGATGGATGGTATACATATCAATAATCTGATGCCCAGAATGAAGCCAGAAATGAAGTTCACAGTCAAGGGCTCTCAGAATTTACTTAAGTGGCTCCCTTCAAGTTTTCCATGGTCCACTACACAGAGTTATCTGAGAAAGGAATCCTTCTACTAGCAAATACCATTCAGAATCAAATCTGTGATCACAAGCACATCCTTGTGCTTTCTTCTCTTTATTTTCTATTTCCATGACAAGCTAACATACTTCTCTGAACAGAGAAGAGGGATAATCTAGCTGGGAAGCAGAAAGAGACATCCTCACACTGAAGGTGCTGCTGAAACATGCAGATGTTCCCGAAGAAAGACTATTCTCTTGTAAATTCATGTGAACGGCTCTGTTACTTGACATTGCCCTGATTCCCATGAAGAAATATCACCTACTCTAACTAATGTAGAGCAGAAGGAACAATAACACCTTTCTGAATTAGAGAAAGTGAGGGAATTGGCAAGATTAGAGGCAGTGCATTTCACTAGTTGCATATGATCAATAAATCTGTGGTGTTAACTTGCTCAGGAAGTCTGAGCTACTCTTTAATGAGTAGGTGAGGGAAGTCCATAGTGAAACACATACATATTTTTCCCAACTAGAGACAAATGATGGCAAAGGATACAGCAATAAGGTACAAGATATCTCAAAGAGAACAAGAAACACATTATTTCCGTTTTTTACAGATTGTTTGGAATTTGTTGGTGACAACTGCGGCCAGTTAAACAGCAGTTTCCCGATGTTACTTATCTGTCAAAGGAAAGGAAAGTTATTTGCCATGATGAAAACAACAGATGTGAGTTGTACCCTGGAAACTGAACCTCAGGTCAAACAAGTACTTCTTGAGAGTCAATAATACAAAAATTAAATTAAGAACAACTTAATTAACAATTAATTTAACAACTTAAATGACATTTCTGGTTTTAAAAAGCTGAGATTTTTTTTTACCCTCTTCTCATAACCAATAAATTTCTTTGCTGGCAGTAAGTTTCTGTGAGGAAGATAGGAAGCTATTTCAATGCTGAAATAATTAAAAGTTTTGCTCTGTGTTTGGAGAGCATTGCATCCATATGAATGAACCCTGATTTGGTGCACTGTCTGTGTGCTGAGAAGTGCAAACATGGACTTGACTCATGCCTATGATGGCTACCCCAGTGTGTGTATAGTGTGTGTCCCGTGTTTCCATCTGGGAAATCCTGGACTGGAATATATGTATGCATGCACAGCACAGATGGCTAACATATGTGACCAGGAATGTTTTTGGGTGCATCAGACTAGATGCAAAGATTAACTCGTGTGAGTACGTGCAGTGAGCCCGGGGTGTCTGGAGAGTCTGCTCCGGGCACTGCTCCAAGATGTCTGGACACACAGCAACCCATCAACAGCTACTGCTGCTGTCTGCTCTGGCTGCAGGACACCCCCTCCACCCTCTGGGCAAGCCACCACATCCCTATTTACCAACTGAATTACATTGTGGGCTGGGTTAAAAAGAGGGGACATGACACAGGACGAAAGATTAAGTAGTTGCCGTAAACACAGAAAAAACACACAAAAAGCCCCTGTGTTCAAATCATTGCACAAATGTCCAGATGTAACGGGTCTAGCTGAGATGGAGTTCATTTTTCCCACTGCAGTAAAAGAAAAATATGAAAAGAAGGAGGAAGGATGGGCATTTGTTCTTTACAACATTGGCTTTCTGGAGCAACTGCTTCCCAGAAAGTGGCCAGGTGTCACTTGTCAATGGGAACCAGAGAATAAAACCTACAGCGTTTTCATTCCTTATGCATGCACAACCTTTCCCTTTTGCTTTAGTAAACTGCCTTATCTCAAACTATGAGCTGTTTTCTATTTTATTTTCTCTCCCTTGTCCAGATGAGAAGGGGGTGTGAGAGAGCATCTTGGTAGGCACCTTAGCATCTAACCAAGGTCAACCTGCAACAACAGATAAAGTTTTCTTTGGTTTATCATTTAGCTATAAATTAACTCTTTTTAAAGAAAACTTTTTAGAATAAATGCTCTCACCTTAAGTATTTTTACAGCTAGGCTCTTGCAAGTCTAGATGGTTAATTGGCATGGAATAATACAACATAGATTAAAAAGACTGCCTTTAACTTCTTAATTTGTAAGAGCAGTTCCCATTCTCCACATCTTGTCCAGATGCAGAAATAGAACTGGGGTCTTGCCCTTCATGGGCAGCTCATCTGCATTTGTAGAATTACTGCAGGAGCATAATCAACATCCTACTTAAATTCAGTAGTAAAAATAATTCTGTTAACTTTATATTGAGAAAACCATTGTGAGACTACAAACAAGTGAGTGAACCTGCCAGAAATCTAGGACAGTCTGTTGCTGTGATATTGGAGTCTCTAAAGCCAAATGATATATTTTCCCTCAGCTTGGTCAGTCCAAACATCAGATTTTAGGAAGTCTTTGTATTTTATTTTTTCTCCTGCTGTCCAAGAATGCAAGTTTATCCTTCTGCAGAGACAGTTGGACCAATCATCTTCTGAAATAAAATGATGAAAGAAATATTCATTCCATGACAGATTCCAAGCTTTAAAGTTTCTGTGGGATTTTTTTAATTTTGTCTTTATTATTTTATAAATTATTTTCACACAAAAGAAAATCAGCCTCACACAAGAGCTACACTCCACAGCTGGATCTGCTTCCAAGACTCAGTCTGAAGGTGGGGTATGGACTTTGGATATTTTTAGCCACAAAATATGTGAACTACAAAAGTATGTAAACTACACATATATTTGCCTGTTCTTTCAAAGGAATTCTCTTCATTGCAGTAAAAAAATATTGCCCACAGAAAGTTGGCAGAGTAGTAGTCCATGTCCCAGCAGATGCCTATGGAATGTTTCTGGCTGCTCTGCATGCTAAAATGTGTGGCTTTATAAATAGTGTTAAAGTATTCAACTCATGTTAAAAAAAAAAGTTTAAAAAACATTCATTTATTCTCCCCAAGGCACATGTAGTATGTACTATAAACAATACACTAATAAACCAGCCATTCCCCAAAAGCTTTTCCCATCTACTGCTTTAAAAATGTGACCAGAATGGTTTCAGTTAGGTCAAACAGGACCATTTGCTTCTGAAAGCAGTATTTGGGGGAGTGTGGTTGATGCAGTATGGTAATTCATCACCAATTTCATATCAAATTATGAACATAGATTTCCTAGATTTAGGAAAGCACTTAGATGAACATATAAACAATTTTGTTTTCCAGATAGGGTATAAATACAATATTGTAACTAAATCTGTACCAGTTTTTCTTATTAGCTAATTTTAACTGCTACTTTGCTTAACATGTAAATTCTTTGAATGGTTCTTGAAAACATGCTTAGTTCTCTTAGACACGAAAAGCTCGAGGACAATTCAGGTGGTTTGAGTATAGCCTAAAATGACCAATTTTGAGAGGTACTTCAATCAAATAGAATTTTAAGGTATGCTTAAAGCTCTTATTGTTCTTTCCTAAGAAAAATTTATTGTTCTATTAAAATGGTTACACATACAGCTAATAAAGCTTTTTCCTTACTTTAGCATATTTCAGTTGATGATCTAAAAATATATTTTAAAGGTGTGTGCATAAAGCAATTAAATATTCCTCTAAAACGAATCGCTACTTACTCTGGATTCTAAACATTCTTAACAAGATGTATATTAAATTACCCTTTTCTTTGAAGATTTGTAGGGATTGAATCAGCATTTTCTCAAAATAGTTATTAGAAACTATTCTACCTTTGCTCTTACTGCATGAACTTGCTTCATCACACCACTTGATAGTCCAGGTCTGAAATCCAACTGTTTCCTAAATAAATGGTTTGCTGTGGTTGTACAGTGTTTCTGTGCCTCGGTGGAATGTCTGCCCATCACATGCAATGGTCAGCTGTGAGTGCTCATCCTCCAAGGCTTTTGTAGCTTTGTAGCTCATCTCTCCTTCCCCGCCGCTCACCACTTGTATGTCACCACTGGTACACATTTAGCTATGAACTCTGGGTCAACAACCCTGCTTCAAAAAATGTCTCCTCCTTTTCCTTCTCCAGCTCCTTTATGCTTAGAATTTCATGGTTTTTTCCTCCGCAATTTTGCATCCTGAATGGCTTAAGGTCAACTTAAGCATAGTCTAACTAAAACCAATCCTTTTTAATCTTACTTCCAAAACCCTTTCTGCTCACACTTTCTGAGGTTCCCAAAACAATCCTTTTCCTTGTAATCCAAACAATCTTTGATTCTTCCTTTGATATCTCTCCTCGGAGTCTAACTATAAGTAAACAGTCAGACACACGTAAATTATTTTGTCTATCTTTGCAAAGAGAACAAGTATAATTTATTGAAATTTAAAATTTTGCATAGGTCTGTCATGTATATATTTCAGAAGTGTCTCCTTTAGTCTTGTGATTAATTTAATAGCTTATCTTTAAGTAAAATTATTCATAAACTTCTTTTTATGTCACCTTTAAAAAGATTTTGCTACAACAGCAATTGTAATAATGCCATCATTATATAGCATTTCCAAACCCTTCTTCATAATTCCTTTTCTTCTCCACACATTTCCCTTTATTATCATCATTATTATTATCATTATTATTATTACCATCTTCATCCTCCTCCTCCTCATCACCACTGTCATCATCATCACCACCATCTTTCACATAGTAAGTATTTGGAAATAAAAATTGCTGAGAATTCAGGTGATGTGCACTGTCTTTCTTGTTTTTCAGCAAAGTTCTGGCAATATGTGCACACATGAAAATGCAAAAAAATATATGAAACTCTTTAGCAGACAGGTTTCAGTGGTTAGCATCTTTCTTTGGAGTTGTCTCCTTGCCAAGAGGGTCTGTGCTTGGTGTGGGAACAGTTTTGTTGAATTTATAATGCTTCTTTGTTTTGGAGGGAAAATAAACACCTTTTGAACCAACTTTAAAACATGTGTTGCAAGGATTCATGAAAGAAATAGATATTTTTATTGTCAGTTTGAACAGGTCGAAAGGTGAAACTGCAACTGTGTTAGGCTCTGATTGATAGACTTTGCTGTAGAATATCTGTCTGTGTGATTCCCCAGGGCTGTTCAGCTGAGCAAGTGTTGTAGGATCAAACCTGCTCTCAGTGGCTTGGGTAACAACAAGGGGAGTCATGGCATGGACGGTAGCTCACTGCAATTTCATTTTTCTTAGTTCATCTGGGGTTTCTTGATTTTTTCCCAAGTCCCCATTTCCTGAGAGGAAAAATCCACAACTCAGTTTGGACCTAACCTTTCTTGAAATTAAAGCAAACTAAGTTTCATGTTACATTTTGAGTACGCTTTTTCAATCTAAGGATATCAAAACAAAGTCAAGGGGAGATATTGCTACTTATCTTCTAATGGAAGTTGTTCTTAACTGATTATGACAGTCACATTACTAGAGCTTCAGCATTCACTTTCTGCAGTCCTAGTCCCACACATAAAAGAAACCTTAACCAAGAAGTGAGGTTTTTGATACAAAACTAGGTACAAACCTTACTGATGCTTCTGCTTGAAGCAGAGCTTTCATCAGTCTCCCTTTTGAGATTTTTTTGCCTGATGTTTAGCTCACCACAGTCACCCTATAGTGAGCATTCACCTATCATCTACATGTATGTCATAACCCTTCTCAAGTCTACTAAGTTTGATTGAAATTCACTGGTGGGTTCAAATGTACATTTACTGAAATATCTGACAGACAGATATACACAACAAGATCTCCAAATCATTAGTTATTTTTTTTTAAGGAAAGAAACCAGACTAAAAGATTATGAAATAAAATATCCACATCCACCCTTCCCTAAAAATTGAGGCATAAATTGTGTAATCTTCTGAAAGAAGTTTTTCTTCGGAAAAAGAAGCTCTGGTAAGTCTCGGATGCCCAATATGGGTTCTGGCACTGCTCATGATTGGATGTGAATGTTCCTTCTATCCAACTGTGATAGTTATAAGTATAAAGTGTAGAATAATCCTAGGCAGATAAAATATGGTCTTCAACAAATTACTTAAGACAATCACCAAATAAATTTATAGATCATGATTGTTCCATGAATAGTTTTGCCATCATTTTATGCCAAATATCAACATACATCAACATAAACATACATCAACATAAACATACATCAGCATACATTAGAGTGGTATAAATATAATCACTGTTTAGACAGCATTAGATGTTATCTAACTTCTAGTTTCTACCTAGAGCAACAGATAAACGGAATTCATTTACTATCTGAAAATACTCAACCAGTTTAAATTCTGAGAAATACTTAAACACTAAAAAATAATTAAGTTCTGTGAGCTGAATTCCTCTTTGAGCTGCATTTCTCTTTGAGCTCTTGCTCTGCCTCTATGCTCATTTCTTTAGACTTGTGTTTTTTGTACAGGTATGAAAAAGTGTTATGTGTAACCATAAAACTCTTGAAAAACAAGTCTGTAGGACATTGTTTGTTTGCCTCTGAAAGGTTCTCCTGTTTTCCTCCATTATATAAATACTGAAAAAAAATGAAAGTCTTGAAACACAGGCCATGTCATAAAAGTTTAACCAGATAGGTGATAGCAGATGTCTTCAAAGAAATTTACAATTTGGTTTGTCCTGGTTGTATAAACTGTAGAAAATAAAAAGCTGCCTTTCCATAGTTTACTGGGTTGCAAATTTCATGATTTACGTTAGCAATTAAATATATAAACTGTCAAGGTCTAAGTTAAACATCAAGCTTGATGCATTGATTTATTGGTCTGTTACTAGTTTTGCTTGAGCATCATAATTTCCCTGATCTGTGAGCTTGCATTAATTGCTTATTGCAAAAATACTGACTGAATTTACTGTGCGTTATCACCTGTACACTGACTCTTGAATTTTTGTTGTTCCTAAAGGCAGGGGGAGAAAGAAGCATTCTAAACTCTCAGTTCATTCCACTTGGTACTCTATAAGCTGTATTTTGCTATTTCTCTGCTTTATATTATCCATGCAGATGGCTTGATATTATGGTGGTTGCAACCTATGTATGCATGTGAATTAATACTGCAGATAAACAGAAGACAACGTGCAGAACTATCTAATTGATGCTGAGGATCTGACACCCAAAATCACACGCATGCCAGAGTTAGGCTTCAGACTAACTGTTGCCTGGCACCAGGTCTGACTTGTGCTGGAGAATGCTAGCTGTGGTCCCCTTGTTCATCTGTAGGAAAAAACAAGTTCATTAATTCTAAACCAGTTCCATTATGCAGACAAAAGCACAGGAAATGAATAGGACTGTCATATTCACCTCCAAAGTACAGTCCTGGTTCAGTGGAACTCTAAAGTGGATACATGTTGTCTCAGAAAAAAGATCTGCTTAGACCAGTATCCTCTCCAGTAGTAGGCAGTAGCTTAGGGGAAGGATGCAGGGAGCAGGATGAGTATGTGGTGATTCTTAGGAAATATTAATGTACACAGACAACAGAGATTCACTGAAATGGTAAATCCTGAGTCAAGATTATGGAGATGCTCTCTGTGAGGGTTCACAGGTCCTAAGACTGCTTTCCCACAATTTTTCTTATAACTGTTATTAAATCCATTCTAACAGCAGCTCTGACAATATGTAAACACTCCAAATGTGCCTGTTTGTAGAGCTTTAGAGCTTTCACTTTCATTTGGTTTTCTTCACATCAGTGTCTTCAGGCATTTCCAATGGTGCAGCCAAAGTGTCTCACATTGGATCTCTAGAAGGAAGCAGACCCAGGGCTTACTGGTCATGTAGCTCCACTGTGCTAACGGAACAATATTTGGACTGGAATGTGCTGGAATGATGACTGTGGTCTCCAAGTCAGGCATGCCTCATCTCTTCCAAACAACATTCTTGTACAGATTAGAGGATAATCTGACAGGCAGGCCCAGCCAATTAAAACAGTAATTGAAATAGCTGAGAGTGTTTTATTTGGCAGAAACTGGTTGTTCTGCTTCATTTTTTAATGAACAAACAATCAGGGTCAATCATAATAGTTTGATTAATATAAGAAGTAATTTTTCTGTTAAGATAGTTTCCCATCTCGTGTTTCTAAAATAAAAAATAGAAAAGACAGAAAGAAAAGATTCCTTGGGCCCTTTGTGGGACACTATAAACATCGGTCAATGAATAAAATCCTGAAATGATGGTGAAACCACGAAAAGCAAAACAGTTCCCCTTTTGGCTAGAGGTAGGCGAAGGTATTTCAGATGCAAGGAAGGGGGAAACCTCAGGAAGCCCAGACTCATTAAAGGATTGAGGTTCATTTTCCTGAGTCTCAGAAACATTTAGGAAAACAACATTAAACAAAAAGCAAACTAAAACTTCCCCTGCAAGTTCTATAACCTTATTGAGTCTCCTGCAAAAAAACCAAGGACTTTCTTTCATTCCACTTGCTTTCGACCAACCCTGTACTATAAAGAAAAAAACAAGAAAAAAGAACCCAGTCCAAAAGCAAAATTTCAGCAAGGAAAGTAAATGTATTTTAAACAACTGACACACATCACTAATTGACAGCTGCCTACTGATTTACAGGAGACAGCCTGTTAGCACTGGTAGAGGGCCAAGTGGTACCCACATCACTGAGAGCATCTCAGCTGCTGCTTGGACATGGAGAGCTCAGCCTCTCCTTCCTACTGTCACCAGTTTAGGAAATTCATCAAAATACTTAGGCTTCATGCTTAATTTTAAGCGTGTGCTTTCCTCAAAGAGATGCCTGTGAACATGTGCTAGGGATTTAAACATGTGCTAGAGTTTTTTATGGAATTGCTCCTTCCAGGAATGGCATACATCTGAAGGCAATATGGGACGTATTGGCTGCCAAGATGAAGACTGTGTCTTTTCTGTGGGTGAGTTGTGGATTTGAGTTCTCAGACCAGCTATTTTGGCACCTTGCAGAAGGAAATTAAAGATGTCAACTGTTTCCTGGAGATAACATGTGTGAGATAACATGAGCACCAATACATGGTGCTCAGTCAAGGGCTGGAATGATGCATTCAGCAATTCTGACAAGGAATACAAACACTGATCTGTGTAGTTTAGTCTGAAGTGAGGGTGGCTGAGGCAACCACTGCATGTGATGAATTCAAATATTCGGTATTTTCATTTTTGTTAAGTATGTGTTAGGTTTACCAGTACTGCATGAATGCAGGGGTAAGTTGGGTTAGTTAGGGATGTCACTCCCAAGTAGTGGAAATGCCTTTCTGTGCCTTATATTAATTAATAAAATTTAATACACATTAAAGCTTGTCTTCTGGGGACTTATATTCCATGTTGTGAAAAGCCTTGTAGACTTTTTCCATTGGTCCTAAATTTCCCTTTATCCTTGTTCTGATAGCAAGAATAAAATATGCATTGAACTCCAAGTAGCAAGACCCCTTTTCTTTTACAGTCTCATTATTATAAATGAGTTTTTGCAATTTAGCTGTAAAAAGGATTAATCACAGTACTGAAAATATGCCCATGAATTGATTCTGTCAATGAGCTGCAGTGGCTGGTCTGGACCATGTTACATGCAATGAAATGAGGCCACATGTCTGGCTAGCTATGAAACCTCCTCTCTTCTTCCTCACTGGTCATACTGTAGAATTTGTGAGAAATATTGTGGGAAATATCACATCTGCATCAACTGCCCATTCCACAGGAACAGTGTATTCAACACGGATGAGTCCCTCCAGTTAAGGATTTTGTTCAAATTAGAACCAAGATTCTGGTGAGTTCCTCTTTAGAATAATTTGAGGAGATTTGATTTTGATTTTTACTTGCAGAAACTGCTGCTCCTGCCATTTCTTCATAGCTTGTTCAGTCAAGAGTTCTTGCAGCTGGAATGCTCCAATGCCATGTCACCATCTGCTCTAGGATTTTCCCTCCATACCTGTCTCCTTTTGCCCCTTTCCTTTGGCGTATTCCAAAGCCTATTGCTATCTTTTCAAGATGACCAAAGGTCAAAAGTTCAAACACCGAAAAATTACAATGTATTGCAGAAAAGCTGTAAGAAGAGAGCCACCAAATGTCTTGACACCTTTTTTCCACCTGTTTTCCCTGTGTAATAAACACAGCCAGGATTATTCACATTCTAATTGCTATTTAAAGACCACAATTCCATGCTCTGACTGAATGAACACTGAGGTTTTGGATGTGAGAACCTTATTCTATTTATATAAACAACAAGGATGTATCATTGCACAATCATTTTGTTGATATCTTATTAGGATACTTAGACTGTTTTTCTATGCTCAGGATGGCTTAATAGGATTACCTTATTATGAAAGAAACATTTATCCTCAAGTTCAAGAGGTGTTTATTAAAGACTCATGTGCTACACCACAGAATGACCTTTACCTCAGGATGTGTGTGCCCTGTGTCAGATATAGTTTGTACTGAAAATACCATCAGATTTGCCTCCATTTGATAAAATAGGCTTTTCTGGAGACAACAGAACAAACAGCTTTCCCAGTTAGCTGTGCTTCTTGGATTGTACTTGAGACAGCTGCATCATGTTTGAGATTTTTGTAGTAATATGATAAATACATTTTATAATATAATAAAGTAGTAATTTTATTCTTTTAAACCAGAGTTGTTGCATGCCATAGCATTTGAACCTGGCAGGTGGAAAAGCAACCACATTAATGAATTGTACTATGAAAGAATTCTTTGTGATTTTGAATGCCTTTCATTTGAGGATCCCAACACACTTTCTAAACTTGCATTACCTTTCCTAGCAGGTGTGTGAGTATCTGAAGCCTTTTTAATTCACATTAAAAATGAGAAAGAGAAGGAGATGACAGATAGACAGATAGACAGATGAACCAGCCCAGCTAGGGATATACATCTTCTGCAATCTGTGAATGTGAGTATATTCAGTCTGAAAAAAAATCTGAACTGTGGTCCCTATTTACCTGCTCTAAACAAAATTTAGGTATTATTTTCTTTATTGAATAATCACAAGCAACATGGGAAAACAGACTGATTGAATTTAGATTATGTCCAAAATGAGAAAAAAAAAATCTACATTTTATCTCCATGATCATGTGTTCTTGCAGCATTTTAAAACTTTGAAGACAATTGAACTTCTAATAATACTCAAGAGCATGTGGGAGCATCATTGTGTTGACAATTTTTAAATCAAAACTTTGTGATAGGTTTCCAGTCTCTGAATCAAAAACTACATGCATAAATAGATTTCCTGCTGGTTCAAAAATGCTTATTGTGAAGTGTACTTGTTGAGCCAGTGTAATATAATGAGACTGGAAACTCAAATTCTTCAGGCTGCCTCTGCTGTCTGTAAACTACTCCTGTAAATATAACGATGTTGCTGCTCTCCCCCCGTGTGTTTTTTGCAGATAATAATCAAAGAAACAGTAAACCAATTAAAAAGTCTTTTCAGCCTGCTGTGTTTCCTGTTGCCCAATATCCTTCTTAAGGCTAGTAGTTAATGAACCATGAACTGATGCTGCACTATTTGTCTTTTGGGTAACATCTAGTGAGATCTGAACAGCCTTCCCAGCAACTTAAACTTTTGCTGTCAGGAAACTGAGTGAGAGCTAAAAACTCCAAATAATGTTCTACATTTAAATTCTGCAAACACAAAAGGGTGCTTCAGTAGGTTTGGTAAAAACTTCATGAAAGCCAATCATATATCCTTATAATGAAAGCAGTCAATCTGGCTGCTGAGCAAACTACTGCTGTCCTAGTGACTACTGGATCCTAGGAATTAGACAGAAATAATGCCCAGCTACTTCCAAGTGTATTGCTCATCACTTTAATCAGGGAGCTTACAATGTCTCTCCACTGCAGTGTATATTTGAATTTTTAATCCATGTTTGCAGAAGTATGACAGTATGTCTAACAGAAGACAGACTATGTACAGCCCTGCTAAAGCACCACATACTTTAGCAGACAACAAAACAGAGACACCTGAGATTTCTACATGGTATTATTGACAATTATGATGCCAGATTATAAACCACAGCTTCAATTTCACATCGAAAGTTCTAGAAAGAGTTCTGGAAAGAACCTGTAGGAAGTCAAAGCATCAGATCAAGGTCTGCAACAAGTTAAGTGGCTTCTCTCAAATTTGCTTATATGGAAATTTGAAAAGAGCATGATCCACAGTTACACTGTATCCTTGAGACTGCTGACTGCACAGCTTGCTTTCACAGGGAAGCTAACTTCCATGTAGTTACAGCCAAGAGGAGAATTATTATTCTCCAATTTACTTGGTTTATGTGTGTTGCCCATCTTTTAAAATCATCATGTCCTATCATGAGACCATCAATTACACAGTGTATTTCATGGGAGCTGTTTCTGTCACCCTACACAAAGAAGGTACCATGGCTCTGGTTCCCAGAGTCCATCTGTCTCTCCCAGGAGCAAGAAATAACTTTACCTGCAACTTGCATTTTAAAAGCAGGTGCAGAATAGTAAAGGAAACAAACTGAAGGAAGGGAAAAAATGGAAGGAAAAATGTTGGTCTAGGGAGTGGGGGCCAGAGGCAAGGAGACAGCAGGGAAGGAACAGAGATTGTCTTTGATAGAAGTTGTAAAGGTCAGCTTATTCCAGTTGTTGTACCCACCGTTGCCAAACTGTGGAATAAATGTATAAAGCCTTCAAAGCTTCTTCATTCAACTAAACAAATACCAGATGGGAGAATCTCTTCTGTTTGGTTTTCAGCTGCTGCCTGGTGTTCCCATATTATCTTATGAAGCTATATGGTATCCAGATACTTGACACATTACTCAAATAGACCCCCAGGCTCATGTTCTATTGTCTCCCACAGCTTCAATCAGACTGATGGTTTGACCCAACTGGATTACCTTTAAAAATATCCACCACTACACATATTTTTTAAACACAGAGAAGTAATAATTCAATGATTCAATCTATTTTCCAGTGACTTGGAAAGTCCACATTAGGATGCATCATTTGATGGCAAGCGCTACTTATGTCTGCGTGTATTAAGATAAAATTGGGTAAGCCATATGTAAAACTGGACTAATGGGAAGGTTTATTCCACAGCTCTCCACCATCCTGCTCCTCCCTCAGCTGAATTTGGAGCTTGGCCAGTGACTCTCATCTGGAGTTCCAGCCTCAATTTCCTCCCTACAGGAGTGTAGGGCTTACAGTAGGCAAAATATGCTTGCCATCCTCATAGTGGCATGAAAATATGAATGGAGCACTCACTAGATACTGGTCTTGTTTTCAGCAGCCACAGTTTCTGATGCAGTCTCAGGAAATTTATGTGTCATAAGGACTCTGAAAAGCTGTGCTTTAATAATACTTGTAAATGTTAATCAGTTTCATAGATGCAGTTCTATCAATTGCTCCACTGTGGTATCCACTGATTGCTCCTAAAGAACACCCACCTCACATTCACTAATATTGTAAGAAAGATTGTTCTGGATTGTTGTTTATCCTTAGATCTTGAGAAAAAAGTCACTGAACTCTTTGTTCTTCCAGCTTGTATCTCTTCTGCACTTCCTTCAAAGATGGATTTCCATCTCCTCCTTGGGGAAATCCCTGAACTACATCTCTCTCCATTCATACACTGTAGAAGTATAATGGTATGCCTAAAATTTCATAGGTTTCTGAATAAAAAATTCGAACACTGAAATTTAATGGACGCATGTTTGCAGAAGTAAATTAACCATTTATGCCTTTTAAGAGATATGAGTTGATGAGTCTTCTGAAGTTCATTAAATTAATGCAGTGCTCAACAGAGCATGGGCGATCAATACTCACACGTGTGTTGGAAATCTGATTATTTGTTTCTACCTGTTTCTAACTGCTGACTCTTACTCTGTCACTGTGCATGTCCAGCTTCGCTCCATCTCCTCTCTGACCACCCTTTAAGTAACTGTAGACAACAGTCAGATGCTTCTGAACCCTTTGTCTTTTAGACTGAGCAAATGCATCTCCTTCAGCCTCTCTTTGTGCATAAGCGGTCCAGGCCACTGCCCAGTTTGGCGAACCTATGCTGGCTGGTCTCTCCAGCAAATGTTCATGTCTTGTACTGTGGAGACCAAAAAACAACCAAAGAAGCAAATAATCACTTCTTTTAACTTGCTGCTCTGACCTTAAACAACTACCAAAGACCAGGTTCTGCAGATCCCTCACCCTTTATTTTCACATGACTTCTTCCTGTGCTGCTGTTATGTGAACCAGATCACATCCTATACACTTTGATTTATTTTCTGTACACATAATCAATAGATATCAAGTGGTTTACAGCCCTATAAATGCTGACTGGTCCCCCTTTCTTCAGGGGATCAGCTTGTCTGAAAAACACAGTATGAAGTGTGACAGAGCATGAGATGCTGCAAAGAAGAGTACAGATGTGTAACATGATGATTCATGAAAAAACAAAGTGAGACGTATCAACATTTATTCCCACTAGACTAATTCCCTTTTATAAAAGTAACAGTGTTTTGGGAACATTTAGCTGCAAAGAGGAGTAGGGGCTGGTCCAGACTTCTCACCTCAGAAAGAAAAGAGAATTTTGTCTCTGACTTCAACAGTAGTAAATCCACAGATCCTTTGCCAAACCATACAGTGAATAGAGAGTAAAATGTGTCACAGCCACTGCTGTGTAATGCACAGCTGCCATTAACACCCCTTAGTGTAATGGTCATAGACCATCCTCTGCATGGATTAAAAAATCCTTTTGCAACTTCAAGACTTAAAAGGGAAAAAATACTCTGCTTGTCCTAGGGAGCAAAATGAATATAGGTAGGAAATAAAGTGGGCATTAAGCCCAAAAAACCTGCCAATTTTTTGGAACAACATGAGAGTTTCAGCTGCTCCCCAAACTCTGGAATCTGTCTTGGAGAAAGGAATTTGCAGAGTCTGAAAGAAGAGGTAGTGCCATACTGCCTGCCCCTAGCAAGGAGTGCTGGAGGGGCTCCACAAAATAACTTTTATGTCAGGGAATAATTATTTTGTACTGAGACAGAAATTGTCTCATTTAAATAACATTTTTCCTACATTACTTTCTCAAGGCCTAAGGGCTGCTCTTCCAAAAAATGAGATTTTTGGCAGCCCCAGAGCTTTTCTCATATTTCTGTCTGTCCTACTCATACTATAAACAGTATTCTTACAAAATAATTTCTAGACTACAGTTTCTTCATCAGCCCACTGGAGAAGAAAGGAAAAAAAATCTATGTTTTATGTAACTTAGCAGCTGCAGACAGTTACTTGGTTGTGTTGTACAAGTCTACCTTTTGTTAGTCAAATAGTCCAATTCTATGGGATTGGATTATTCAGATGTCAGACGAGATGTTTGAACAGCCACTTTTGGCATTAAAAGCTATAAAAACAACTATTATTTCAGTATCATAAAGCACCCTTTAAAGTTTTTGTACTGTATTGGAGTCACTTATCATACTGAATATAATTTTTATTTTGGGGACAAATTCAGGCTTTCTAGACGCTGGAAGAGACTGTGGCTGATAATCAATACATGCTAATAAGAATCCATGAGCAACAAAACTAGATTTGATGGAACTGTGGGAAAAAAATCTTTATAATTCTGCATTCAACTTCAAAATCAAATACTAGTTTCTGTTCACTGCTATATTCAGTTTGCATTCCAGTTTTACTTTTATACCTGTGCATTTGTGAGTAGCTGAAGCACAATCCTTGACGTGCCTAAACTAACAGGAATTTTGCTTGAATCTGTGAGGGGTTTTGGCAACAGTGATTTTATTAATTCATTTAAAACCTGTGAATATTTTTGCCCTGCACAGATTTCCAGGGATATATTGGATAGGTACTGAATGTAGGGAATGTAAATTGCCCCTCCTTCTGGCCAGGGGTGGTGACTGACAATTTAGCAGTCCTGTGATGCTCTAAAACCTCTCGAGGAGCAGTAACCGTCCAGGAGACTTCAAAACAGAATACAATCATTCTACCTCCTTTCTCGAGCCACAGCTCCAGCAGAACCATGAATCAGAGACACCCAATGCCCTAAGCACCATAGCACCTCCTCAGTCATTTCTTATTAAAATAAAATAAAAAGAGGTCTGCCAAGGTACTTTGAACTTTCTGGGGAGAAAGAAAAATGATCGTGCAAGCTGAAGCAATTAGAGGAGCTGTGAATGGCTCCATCAAACAGATGGCTAGAGGAACAGAGTCTTTCCCCATAGGTATTATAAATAATGTTTTCATATTTTATGTGTTCTATAAACAATTTCAAATGCAGTGGAGTTAGTGGGGATGGAGGGAAATATAAGAAGTGAACAAGGTGGGAGTGCAGGGTGAGGGAGGATATGAAAGACGAGCTGTCTGAAATATGAAGATCATAAGTATTGGTGTGTCTGGTTATTTGAGTGTCCCTAGCAGTCAAATAATGAGCCTTCTTCATGTTTTGCCTTTCTGGACTTGGCTTGCTTAGACAAATTTGTAGGCATTAGGGTCTGTCTGGAGTTAGTTCCAAGATCTCTTTTTTTTTCCCCTTAACATTTTGCAGCTGAGGCAGCCTTGTGAAAAAGATGCTTTGAAGAGAAACATTACCAAATATGTCTTTTCTCCTGCCCATATCTTCTGTTTCCACAGGAAAAGGACGCAGGCACAGGCAGCCCAATGGAAACCCAGGAACATCCACCGTCACAGGGGGAGGAAGGCAAGTCCTGTCTGCAGCCCAGCTCGGAGAGGAAGCAGCTGAAAGTAAACGTCTTGAACATCCATAAAAAGGGACGCTGACAACTTGACTTTTCTGCCAGGTCTGTAAAGGTTTTACTCAGCGCTTCCACCACCTCCAGCCACCCTTGGCCACTCCTGGCTGACCACCTTAGATGATTGTTTTGCTTTCCTCAGCTGCTCTTTGCAAAGTGCAGACAGCAGGGCCTGTCTATTTTTGTCGGGGACACCACTCACACAGGCAGGATAACTGAATCTTGTGCTATGAAATGCTTCCTGCCAGAACCTCAGCTGCAAAAGCAGCTACTTAACCTGCTCACTTCTGTCTGTTTCCAAAGATTATAGGTAATCACAGAATGAGAGCGGAAGAAGAGAGCTGCTTGTTCCTTTCTACGGCTACTTCTTTTCTGATACAAAATGTTAATAATAACACCTGCGTGTAAAAGCCCTAAGGAGGCTGGTTGCTGTGCTAGGACTGTATAGACCAAAAACAGTTCTCAGATTGAAATTAGTGAATGCATTCAAAAGATGCCAGACCTTCTCAAACAGATAGGCCACGTCAAAATTACGATATGCTATTTTCCTTAGGAAAACAAATAAAAATATTTCTAGACTGATCTTGCAGATAGGGAGGAAATAGTCAAGCTCTGGTTACTCCATTTCAGACTAGGAACAAACTCAGATTATAACGGTAGCAAGGTTTCCCTAAGTGTTCCTACTTCAAATCCCATTTTGAACAGAAATTTTTGTTTGGCTTTCTGTACTGCCTTCTTGTGCAATTGTATTGAAATATAATCAAATCAAGTGACACTTATGAAATCTTGCTTCCATGAAGAGCTGGAGTGACATTACCCTTTGACAAGCCACAAAGCTGAGTCAAGACAGAGTATGGAATCAGCAGATAGCAACTTTATTTTGTAGTTAACAGATGAAGCTGCAGATAGGATTGGCATCAATAAAGAGCAAAGAATTTGGAATATAGTTATGTCTAACAATAACCTTGGCTGGGTTGCAGTAGGCAGTCTCTGTGTAAATTTTCTGGCAGTAGCAGTATGTGGCTAAGGTTTATGATGTGTCTCATTTGGTGATGGCAGACTAGCAAAGAGATAAAGCACAGGTGACCTACTGGTAAACCATTAGACCTTAGGTTATGACTTGTATGAAACGTAAGATTAGATGTAAGGCAGTTTTTAAATTGTAGGGAGTTATCACATGATCGTTTTGGTTTGTTTTAGTGAGTGTCTGCTGCCAATGACTGTCTTAGGTTAGGTAAGAGCTGGAAGGAAGCAAAGAGCTGAGAGTCAGTTCAAAGCTGGTGAAGTAGAAGCTAGTAGTAGATCCTAAACCATGCCAGACTAGGTTCAGGATTTTGGCTACTGGTTTACTTCGGGATGGGACAGAGGATGAATCCAATGCAAAGTGTACAGTCCAGGTTTGGTACATTATGGAGCTCTGTGTTACAGTTCTGGTTGAGTCAAATCAGTGCTGAGGGTGGGATAGGGAAGCAACTTCTCTTTGGCACAAGAGGAGAGGCTGTTAGGAAGTCTTGCACTAATAAGAAGCTTGGAGACAACATACTGTACCTGATTTTTCTCAAACTTATCTGGCAGGGTTGAAAGTGCAGCTTGTGACTGGACTCAGTCCAACATTAACTTTCAGGCCAAGGAGTGACCACAGGCTAGCAAAAGTTAGGTGAGATTGCATTGCCACAGATACAGGCTAGTGTGGAGGATCCCAGGCAAGGCAATGGCCAGAGCTGGCAGTCTGTGCTGTCATAGGGCAGCTCAGGGCTGGCAAGGCTGCAGGTCAGCAAAGAGCTTCGTCCTAGAGCCACCATCAAAGGTGACTTCTGCAGGCCAAGGAGAGCTCCAAAGTTTGGAGATCCTGGAGCCTAATTGAGACCTGGCAAGGCAGGCATTTGCACAAGGTATAAGGCTCTAGTGGAAGGCCACAGCCAATAACATGAGGCTCAGGCCCAGGGGCTGGTTTTCTTTCAACCATGAGTGCTGGGTGGATTACAATTATATTGGCATGTGTTGGGTTTTTTTCCCTATAATAGTGTTAGAGGCAGTAGGTGTCTGTGAGCAAGGGGTACAGTAGGAGTCAGTCAGTGCCTCAGTGATAGTGCTCAAAGGGTTTGGAGCTAGGCTTAAGACTAAATCCAGTAAATCAGTCTGTGAACTGCACCCCTCAAAATATTCAGCTTTATCTTTTATGTTGTTGCTTACCAATCCTCAATGCAAACTCAAGCCCCATTTATACCAATACCTTAAACTATTTATCTTCCTGAATTCCAACTCATTCAAATTTGTTCAGAGGAAATAATCAGAATTTTATTCAGTGTTATCTTCTGGCTTCAATCCTAATCCAATTCACAGATGCCTGCCTATATCAAGAGCTCTGAAAAGCTACTGTCCAGTGTGCATCAGTACTAGCTGTCATTTGAAGATAAGTCTGAAGCAATATGTTGTTAAGATCTTCATGCCAAACAGTTCCATGGGTAAGCTTCATGCCAGACAGCTTGGCCAATATCATTAAAACAAAGATAGAAGTTGTATTTCTCCACTGGACATCTGCAATTACTTTATTAAATTCCTGTAGCTGCACATTATTCTTCAGTGTAACAGAGAAAAGCACAGAGACTCGGTTGCACCAGCCCATATGAGGTGCAACCAGAGGTGCCTTACAGAGACTCTCAGGGCCTGTCCTGAGGAAAGAGATCATGTCTGCACCTCAAGAAACACTGAGGCTGCTGCATGGCTTCTCCTGAGCAACACCTCATGAAATGCCACAAACTTACGCATACATCTGTGATGCTTTCATTAACAGTAATAAATAAAATTACTAAAATGGCAGAAAATAAAATTTGGAATGGAAGGATATATGCCTTTTCAGCAAAAAAACATAGGGGCAAAAAGAGGAGAGAGACATTTGGATTTTCAGGTTTAATATTCACTCTGGCCTTTCAGCTGAAGCATATGGGGGAAATGATTTGCTGGTTTTGTGCTAACTTTAATCATCAAATAACTCTTCATAATTTCTGACCAATATTCTTTCCCTTTGGAGTAACAACCAAATAATGCATGATACTCCCTGTTTACTTCCTGAGGAGACGAATAACAACTCCCTCCTGTTATGACTGCATACAGATCCAACCCCTCCTGCAAGTCCCCTGTGTCAGTCACCCCCCTCTTCCCTTAAAACCCTTGTGCCTACAGTGGTAATTACAACCATTCTGAATTTTTGATCTCTTGGCTTTTTTTTTTTTTGTTATTTTTGCTTCTTTCCTGCTCCCATTCCTCTCTCCAGGCTTGTAATTCTCTGCAGGCTCTGAACAATGGATTAGCTGTTCCCTCCAGTGAAGTTTTCCAGAAATAGTTTTTAGAGTTTTGCCGTATGTTTATCTTTCTCAATACTCTAGTGAGTAGCCCCCTCATGACTCACGGGCAAACAAAGGTCTTGAATGGTCTTGAATGGTTTGTTTATTCTTCTCAGCTAGATGGCATTGCCTGGGGTTTGCCATGAGGGCAGCAGAAGAGATCTGAGGAGCTGCATACTGTTGCACATATTACATTACAAGCAACTTCATATTTGCCCTGGCCCAGACTGCTATGAATCAGAATGAAGGCTGGAAAATCTAGCTGCCCTCAGGTAGTCTCACTCTGATATTGTCCCATGTGCCAGCATGCTTCTACGTGTACACCCATTCCCATGTGGACCCACTGGTGGGAGAAGCAGAGGGGGAGTGGAGAAGTCACACTAAATAACCCAGATTCTGACCTTTTCCCACTGGGCTGTCTCCCATTTCCAGCATAATCACTGAATAACCCTTGCCCGTCAGTGGTAAGGTGTATTTTGGCTCACAAAGAACTAAGTCAAGAACAGTGCTGGAGCCCAAGAATTCAGTAGTAGATAAATAAACAAGTCTACCACTCCTGACAAAGACAAAAACACAACAGCCGGTCACAGAGTTAAATGCCCAGCAAAAACAAATGTGCTCAAAAGAGACCTGAGCTCTGTAGCTAAGCAATATTCTTCAGAGTGCTGAATATAAGACTAGGTCTCATGGCCAGAGCTGAGTGTGCAAAGCCATGCAAAACGTTCAGATATAGAACCTTAAATCAGTTCAGATACTGAAGAAGGATTGATGAGGTTAGTCAGTTGCCTGTCCCCTCAAGGGAAAGGATCAAGGTGAAAGCAGCTAAATGCGATCCAAGTAGGCACCTAAGCAACCACCTTTCTCCAACTTTTAAACACTCCATGGTCTCTAAGGGGACTGTGCTGGTCTGGAAACTCTGATTAGGAATATCTGTGAGCTCTTGCTTTTACAGAGAAGGTGTTGGAGGTTGGGCATAGGACGCTGTTTAGAGATCTTTTAGGGCTCAGAAACTTGAGGCCTGTCCATTCAGCAACCCATACATCTAGTTGGGGCACACCATGGCATCGATTAGGGTCATGGGTTAAGATGGAAAAGTGACAGGTATTGTGTGATATTTTGACAACCTCCTCATGAGTAGATCTAGGAAGCTATGCTGGTTGAGAGAGATGAGGCTGCTGGGATGCAGCTATTGTTTTAGATGCAAATATGTAAAATAAACCTGCTGGAGTTATATCTGAAATATCTGAAATCTAGACCTACCTAGCAGAGGTCCCAAGGTGTCTATGCCCTCATTTAGAGAGGGCTGAACAGCAAAACTTGGAACTAAACACAAGGGTGACCAAGTGCTATGAGATCTCAGAAGATGGTGCGGAGGTAAAAAGTTATCAGATCACCAAAGGAAGAAGATTAATCAGAACTACTGTACACTGAAAAGGAAAAGAAGTCTTTGTGACTGAGAGGAACCTCAACGTCTAAAATGCAGGTTGGTACCAAGGTGTCCTACCTGGTATCCACCTCTTGTTTCAGAATAACATGGGCCTCCTAAATCTATGAGCTCTGACATATATCAGGTACCACAAAGCACTTAAAATGTCACAAGTGACTTGAGCAGGCACTTGAGTGGGTCCAAACTGCCTGTTACCCATGTGAGCACTTAAAAGTGAAACTAGGTAAACAAGGATGTCTGACCTTTCTGGAATACAGTGAAATGATGAAAGTTCAGTCCCTAAGGAGTGACTCTATTTCTGTACTTCAGAAGGTTACAAACTGCCTCTAAATGCTTATTCACCACAGTGGGCTACCCCTGGAAGATCAGCAGATTAAAGATTTGGGGACCCAGGAAATCAGTGAACTCCAGCAGGCTGCTGTAATCAGCACCATTCCCTTACAGACAGGGACCTTCTGCTCAAAAGACTGCTGATCACAGACGTGCAAATAGCAGAAGGAAAGCCTTTTTGGAAGAGAGGATTTATGTCTCACATAGGTCAAGCTTCTTCTGAAATCCAGAGGAAGATCAGGACAGGTAGTGAAGCATGAATATATTATATCCACTTCAAGGTAGTATATAGTGTATGGGATCTTTTCTAAAGATTAAAAAGGAATTGACAGTATCTTGGGGTTTTGGCATACCTTGGAAATATCATCAGATTTCCAAGTTTTCAACATCAACAGTAAATGAAAGGTGAACTGCTCTTTACTTAAAGGGTAGAAAAGGGAGGTGAAGGAAGAAAGATATAAGGTTGGCAAGTACTTTATTGCTTTCTCTGAGCAACCCTAATCATCACAAGTCAAAATATTTTGCAACAGGAAGGAAAGGATAACTTGTACACTGAGGTCTTTTATAAGAAAGGAAGTTCAGTCAGAGTGTGTGTTTCCTAAGCATCAGAGAAACAAATACATTCACCACCAAAAAATGGAAAAACAGAACAAGTTTTCCAGACACAGCTCACCTCTTCTCACAAGGCAGGTAGAAGTCCGACAGGAAGAGGATGAGACACAATTTCAGATGCTGTACAGAGTCATGTTAAATTCCACCAATACTCCGAAACGAAGGCACAAGGCCTGAGTCCTTCTGTTGACAATGTTTTGAGTATATATTTCTATTTTTTTATTTATATATTTATCTTCTATGACATACTACCATCATGTACTGCATTATTTCATCTTGTATGAATGGGCATGGGCTGTATTACCTTGGGAGCACCTTAACTGGTACACTGAAAAGGGAACAGGTCCCTGCCTATGTATTTGTAGGCTGCATTTTACTTCTGGAGCAATTGGTCTGCAAAAACAAGAAGCATAATTTTTGCCTGTTCTGGACGTGTACAGATAATAATTTTTTTTTAACACAAATATATAACAAAATTTTAAGGCTACAAAATCAAGTGCTCTGTCTGAATCTTCTGTAATAGGTATAATATTATCCATTGTAATTTAGGGACAAAGAATCTATTGCAGTGTGATTCCTCTGGCCTTTTTTTCAGCAGTGCTACATAAAAGGGAGTAAAAATATTATTTAATAAAGTATCACTCTATAACAATATCCATATCACTGCAAATCATGATGATTGCATGAAGGTGCGTGAGATGAGTTTTGATTTATAGGTATTGGGCTATTTGTTTAGGCCATGAGAACCAGAGGATTCTGTTCTGTGTTCAGTAAATACATAGCAATATACTGTTTTGTGGAAGTATTCACCATATCTGCTGATTTTTTGCCTAGGCCTATTTTTTGTAAACCTCACCATTGCATGTGATATTTTAAGTACACATCACAAGAACTGATGGCTTCAGCTAAGTAGCTGGAAACATTGAATAATTCATGCCTACATTCATATATTTCCTGGAGTTTTCAAGCAGGATGTTTCAATAGAAAAAAATTGAAGTCCACATAGGTGCTGTGTCTACCCACAAATGGAAGCAATCACAATAATTAATTTGTTTCTTATTTTATTGGCAACAATAACCTTTGCCTTGACATCATACAAGTAGAAAGAAAGGTTTTGTGAAGGTAATGTTGATGCCTAGAACAGAGGCTAGACAGTGTCAAAAAAATAAAGTAGGTATTTATTAAAAGGCCTTCAAAGGATACACCTTGGACAGTACAAGAGCCTGGCTGAGGCTACACCCAAGATGGATTCTGATTCATGAGTTTTCACGCTTTTATAAGTTTTGGTCCATTTACACATTGGGGTCAATTGTCCGATTACAGCTTCAGGTTATGAAGTCCCATCCTCCCAGTTTGCTCTCCTCAGTTCACTGTTGTTTATACTTTTTGGGTCTGAAGCAGTAACAGTGTCCTTGGTTCTCAGGCTGGAAAAGGATTGTTTTGTCTAACTAAACTGTGAAGAGAACTTGATAACACTTTATAAGAAGTTCAGAGTTATATACTAATGCAGTACAGAATCTGGAAAATATGAAAGTTACAACTTAAGGCATCAATGCGGCGATTTGTCTGTGCTGATTTTCTGTTCATTCCCTTACCAGCTACAAAATCCTGACACTCCTTAGCTATCTAGAAATTTCACTGAGTTTTGTTGATGCAAGTGCTTTAACTTCAGAAGTAAATGGCTTGCAAACTGCACAGGATTCACTATTCTTTCAGTGTCTGGTTCTGTTTCTGTTGAAACAGGTGTATCTCTGACCATCGGTTCCTATCAGCTCCTTTATCTTTTATGTAAATCAGCTTACTTTTCTTTATGAGACAAACTGATAACCACAGGACCGATAAATAATCAGCATAGTTATCTGTCATGTGCATCAGAAACACTGAGAAGCACTGCATGGGACAAATGTAATTTTAGCTCCTTACACAGCCTATTCTCGCCTTTTGCTGAATGCCAGTTTTGACTTGCCGTCTTCCTCTCAACCTGGATGTGAAGGCACCTTGACTATTTTGAGAGGACAAGCCTGTACAGCTGTCAGTTGCTTATTATGTTCAGAAATTGGTCCTTGAATCATAGCTTACATCTGTCATGATGTTAAAACAGCATCAGGATCATCTGAATTAATTTCCTAGCATCAGGTTTCAAAGTGTCACACAGAGATTTCTCCATCAGAAAGAAAGGCTGAGATTGTCCAGCTTTTCAAAAAAGAAATCTTTCCTTACTCAAAGCCTGCTGTACTGCTCAGTACCAGATTATATATATCTGATGTGTATGAATCATACTATATTCCTATTGTGCTACACTGCAACAATCTAGTCTAAAGTATTGTATCATATGCTATATATAAAGCATTATGTATATGTTGCATATTATTATTAATTATATATACAATGTATTAATAGCCTAATATTCCTCCGTTAATGTGATTATTGCTGTGTTAATTACATATATTGGTATATTTTTATAGAGACTATATACAAATTTATATATACACACATGGTTGTGTGGATACACATATACCTATACCTATATGTATGCCTGTGTATACATTCACACACACAAATACCCAGGCTGTAGAATTATTTTCAGTATTTACAGCAGTGAATGGAGTGGTGGTATAGAATAACAAAGTGGACATGTCCACATGGCTCCAGGCTCCTCCCTCTCACAGCTGCTGCCATAAAATTAACTCTGTCCTGGCTGAAACCCAGGACAGAAGTGATAGTCTATTACCATTTTGGATTATTACCCATGGCACCAGGCCAAGGTGTGACATATTTTAGAGTCTGTCCAACCTTAAATCTCACTGTAGCAGTGAGAGGCTAACCACCAGTTAACTCCTGGTGTGCCAGTGAATGCCAAGGGCCACGAGGAGTCTCAGAGGGTGGGTGAAAGATGTGAAGTGGTGAAGCAGAAGAGGGAAGGAGGCTGGTGAGCGTGCTGGCACCTTCCCCACATGTTGCAGTGAAGACTGTTAGTGCCAGGGGCTGGGAGTCTACAGTCCAGCCCTGGTATTTCTAGGGACAATTTGCTCACCCAACTCAGGGTTCTGGGGGTCGGTGAATACCTTCCCACCTCTCTGGGTCTTCTCCTTTGCAGAAGCTTCCTGCAAGGCCTTTGAATCCTCCTACTTTTTCTGGGACTTTGGTCTCACTCATGACCCTAGGGCATCATGCAGTCTTATTTTTTGGATACATATTTTTTATCACCGATGGAGATGTGATGTTTTTAGTCAGAAAAAGGTTACGTCCATGTTATGATGGCAGCAGAGGCAATTCTTTCCTGGCTTTTGGCCTGATATACCAGCTAATAATAAGTGTCTTTTGCTTGCTGTCTTTCAAGCTGCCTCCTGAAGGCAAGTGGCTGATTAGCATCTGAGCTCAAATAATGGATCTTTTTCCCTGTCACCACAGAAACTGTGCCTCCCTTTCCTAGTCTTGTATCTTATAAGGAGATAAATTTTGAGTTGTCCCTTCCCTTGAATTTTCATCTGGCAAATACCTGAGATATATTTTCCTGCAGCGTGAATTGAATATTTTCTAAAAGCCATGTTTAGTTCCTCCATTAGTGCAGATTTGTATAGTGTGGAAAACCCCATCATCTCTTACTTTCCTTCCAAAAGTCTCCTCTACACAAACTGTGAGGGAAAGTGATATCGAGGAAAGGGGAGGGCATTGCTGTTTTCTGAGAGAAAGACTCTCTAAGTATTTTTCAGCATGTTTCTTAATAAGTGAATATTATGCAATGAATTAGGCCTCCAGTAACATTTTTTAAGGCAGCTGTAAGGCTTCACAGAATCATAAAAGTCATGGACTGATTAAATGATCTAAGACAATGCACTCATTTTTCCATTCCTCTCCTGGTAAACGATTGTTCTCTGAGCGATGTTTTTCCAGTGTTCTTTCTCAGTTTTGTTTAAAGGAATTAGACAATAAGGGACTCTCATTGTTTTCTCAGTAGGTTATTTCCAGAGCCATAAAAATCTCCATAGATATAATCAGCAAATGTTTCGTGCTATTACTCTGTTTTCTTGTAGCTCGTGTTGTTCATTTTACTCATGCTAAAATCATATCTTTGTGCTGCTTACACTCTCAAAATCTTTACAGATAGTTTCTGTGCTGTATATATGTTCTCCAGTTATGTGCTGGTCTTAAATGAGATCTATATCTTTTGCTTTCCTAGCATTACCTTGGGTTTAATAAATTGGTTCCAACATAGTGATTTAAAAATTCAGATCCCTCAAAATAAATTTTTCCTTGCTTTAATATGTTTTCTACTGGTCTCCTTTTAATTCCTTCCAATTTGCTTGTTTTCCCCTGCATTTTCTATAAATTGAATGTGATACTACAGGTTTAATATATGTATATTTTTGTTTGGGAATAGATGTTAAGGTACCAGCTCATCACAGTTAAGTGGATGTTTTCAGGTACTTTGGGCAAAGAATACACAGAATGAAACTTCATTATCCCACAGATAAGTACCATATTTTTTAAATGGCTCCAGCAGACAGTCATTCATATTTATAACTTGCAAAAGTCACAGGCAAAATATAGAAAACTTGTTTATATTCACACCAAAACTTAGGCAACTTCTGCCTCTTGTCAACAGGTGTGGTGTTTAGTATGACCCACAAGCCACAAAAGCCTTGCAGATGATATGGCTTGGTTTGCAATACAAAACAAATGCCTTTCTATTTACTTAATTTGACTGTGAGAAAGCAAACCTGTGGGAAACACATTCTTACAGAGGTAAAATGTGGCTATAAAAAGTGTTTCTCTATTCTTAAATCTAAGTTAGTGACTCACTCTTTCATTCCCATGCTAATGTGATGAATGCCTAAAAAAACCCAAGTTAATTACTGCTAAAACTTCATTGATTCAGAATGCACTGCAGATTGTTTCAGAGCACTGTGCAGAAGTGTTGTCTGACTACAGCACTTAGAAGTGCTGGATGTTACAAGTACCTAATGAGTACGGTATGCTAAAAGTACCTCAGTTCCATTACACTTGAGATAGTACTTGAAGTAATTTCCATTTGGCTGGCTCTCAAGCATTTGCTGTTGTCCTTTTCTGAACTACAGCTAAACAAAAAAGTAAGAAAGGCTCTTCTCAACATTGCATTCCACATTTCTCAGCTCAGATTTTCTCTTTCAAGTTCCATATAATTCATTAGACTGGAATGGTAAAATGCAAGGAAACAAAAACTTTTCAAGATGATGTAGCCTGCATTGCAGAGTAGGTCAGGGTAGTAGTCACAGCCAGAGTGGAAAGGAAATTGGGTGACTCTTGTGCAAAGGCAGGGAGGAAGAACCAATATACCTTTACAGCGATGATATCTCAGCATTGGCACTACATAAGGCCATGAAGTCATAAAATCACTAGTACAACATATTATCCTCTCTGTACAAGTGGAGAGAAGAGCCTATAGACAAAAGAGACATGACCAGGGGAAAGCTAGAGTTGCATGATTCCAGCTTTGTGACACACCATGCCTTGTAATGCTGGTTTTGACTGGGGTGGAGTTCATTTTCTTCATAGTAGTTCATGTGGGGCTATATTTTGTATTTCTGCTGAAAATTGTGTTGATACTATAGAAATATTTTTGTTATTGCTAGGCAGCACTTGCACAGTTACATGGCCCTTTCTACTTCTTAAAGTGCCCCACCAACGAGGAGTCTAGGGATGCATAAGAAGTTGAGAGGGGACAGAGCTGGGACAGCTGACCCAGATTGACTAGACGGATATTCCAGACCATACGGCATCATGCTCAACATGTAAACCAGGGAAAGAAGAATGAAAGGACGGGATGTTGAGAATGATAATGTTTGTCTTCCCAAGTCACTGTTCTGCATGATGCAGCCCTGCTCTCCTGGAGATGGCTGAGCACCTGCCTGCACATGGGAAGTTGTGAATAAATGCCTTGTTTTTCTTTGCTTTTGTGCACAGCTTTTGCTTTATGTGTTAAACTGTCTTTATCTCAACCCATGAGTTTTCTCACTTTTACAATTTTCTTCCTCATCCCACCAGGAGTGGGTTCCAGAAGGTAATTTCTATGATCATCCCTATAGCCAGCAAATAGGACATGACTTGATCTTTGAAATTATCTCTATCCTTCTCTTTTTTGTGTATCAGAAGGTATTTGCAGAGTCTTTCTTCCTGCATTTGTCAACACAGATTCTTAGACCAACAGACACGTCACAGAGAAGGGGAGCTGTGACAGAGCTAATAGGAGTAGGCAGTGGGCAGCCAGAACAGCTGTGTACTCCTGTTCCTTTCTACACTGAAGAAGTGCAGCTTTAAATATAAATACATGGATATAGTTGAATTTAACTAGAGAAAGTTTACTATGCTTATATGGTTTTTTGGCAAACCACTCGACTATGTTATAGAGCTTACTGAAATTACTGTTGTGTGAATCAACTCTTTTAAATGTTTCTAAATGCCTGTTTAAAAGACTCTTGTGCCTTCATGGGCAAGTATGACTATATTCAAAAGACAATATTGCGCGATCCACTATGTCATGCAGAAGGAGTGGAGTTTCTCTTTGTTATTTCGAGGGGAAAGGCGCTTCTGCATGTTGCAAAAAGCTAGTATACTGATTTGAGCTGTGCAACAGAATGTCAGACATATTGTAAATGATGATTATGTGAGTGTTACAAATTTATCAGGATTTTTAAAACTCTCTCATCTGTCAGCCAGTTGTTAACATGCATAGGTGTAAATTTTAGTTACACCTACACAGAATAAGAAATCTCCATTTGCCAGCAGGGTTTACCACCATTTTACTGTTCAGAAGAAAAGCATGAATAGCATGCAGAGATGAAGTGTGTATCCCATGAGGCTTTCAGGAGACTTTCCTTCATGTGAGTTGCTTGAGGAGAACAGGAAGATAAAACCGCAGGTTTGGGTGCTAGACACACCATCAATGTGCTCCCCACACACAGGGATACAACACTAACCTGATTTGTTTGTGTTGGGCCAGATATCACACCAGAAATTCATGATTTACAAACACTTGAATTTTCCCCGCTAAGTCCATATATTATAATAACATTAATAGTGAAAGGTGTCTATCAGGTACATGGTCATAATGCCATTTTCCACTTTTAGGAGTTAGTTGCTTTCTACAAAGAACTGGGAAGGAGGAACAAATTCCTCAGAAGGCTCTAATCCAGTAAGCATGAAGTCAGTAATCATTTATGCTTAGATTAGATTCTAACATCCAAACTACAAGGCTACCAAAACCCCAGGGATCTTCATATGTCAGATGAATCATGCCTCCACTTATCATTCGGGAATGGAAAGAGCAAGTAATGACTTCATTCAAGCAGTAAATCCAAAACAAGTGCTCCAAGCCTTTGAACCCTGAGCAATGCCAATGGGGCCCAGACAGTATATTTGGCCTTCAGAGTTTGGGCATGTGTGTATGTGTGTGCAGTCATCCTGCTCTATTTCGTGTAACAGGATTGTCTTGTATGCAAATCCAGAGCCAGGTGACCCGAGGGGAACTGTAGACCAAGTTATTTACACAGTTTCCACATTTTGCTTGCTGAGTTGTAATTGTTTTAAAACCCTCAAGTAAGGAGTACACTGTGCTCTGCTGTGTAAATGTGCTGGAAAAAATACTGCATGTGTTGTCTTACCAGGTTTTGGTGATGTGAGCTCTCTGATGTCCTCCTGCAGGTGAATAACATGTAGGGCTCTTTTAGAATAGTCCAGGCATGAGCTGGTAATCCCAGACTTGAAATCCTAGGGCAGGCACGGGTGCAGAGTAGTCATTACTGGGAAGTTAAGAGGCAAATCTGGTGTAGTTTCATTACCTAAACAGATACTCAAAGATTTGCTCTGGACATCCCACCTAATTCATTGATGTTATACATGGTTGGTAAGGGAAATAGTCTTAAATGCTTTGATATTCCATAGAAAATTGTATCATTCACAGAGATGTGAATTTTTCCTATCTCTAGATCTTTAAAGGATATACAAAAAGGTAAAATAAGAACAGAATCTAATTTGCTCTGGGATCCACAAAAAGGAATAGGAATTTTACCATTACTACAGTGAGGCAAAGTTGTCTTTGAATGTGAAATCTTTCTTACCACAGTGGGTTTTTCCTTTTTCATCTCTCTTACCAGCCAGTAAGCCTGTGATCAAAATACATTGTGTTCTGTTACTAAACTTCAGTTGCAAATAGTCACGTATTTTACTATTTTAGAGGATTGACAAAGGCCTTTATTTTGAAGGTTTTCTCTTCCATTAAAATTACATATGAAGACCTGGTTCAGCAGAGTTTACCCACATGGTTTTGAAATGACCAAACTCACAAATAACCGTTGTGGTATATGGAACTGCAGAACAATTGTCAAGAGTGGTTCTTTTTAATACACAAACCTCTTCATTGACTGTACATAGTGGCTTCCCAAATTCTTTTTTAAAATTTTTCGAAAGGTATTGTCTATGAAAACATCTGTGATCAGGAAGTAGAATGAGGTCAGAGGAAAAGCTGTGACGAAAGTAACCTCAGTGGGCATATTATTATCCAATCCAGACAACATGCTGGTGCTACAAAATAAATACCATCTTCAGGTAAGAAATCCTTCCCCAAGTGTCTTTGGTCAACACCTGAGCTCAATTCAAACTTTCCTGAAGGTCCAAGAGAAACATTGCATTCTTCTTAGGTGTTTTCCTGTTTGTCTGCCTCTGCCTTCCTGAGGTGCAGCCTGAATTGAGTCACCCAGACTTAGAATTCATAGAGGAAATTGCAGAATGTCAGATTGACATCATCACTGTTGGAGTTGTACCCGAATTTACAAATTTAGTGGGTCCAACAGCAACTTTACATAGCCTGGCCCTTTAAACAGAGTCAGTATTGATCCTAATGCATGGGCTCCCATGAAACCAGGCAAACTGACATCAAGAGTGAAGCTAGGCAGAAATGAGAGGCTTTGAGCTGCTTCTAAGCTAAAGCAGAGGCTCCTTGCTGGCAGTGAGGCTGCCTGCAGCTGGAACTGATACACGGAGGAGTTTGTACCAAGGGGAGAGTACCTGCAGTTGTAAGCTGTGAAAATAACACAAAAGAGGAAACCTGTGGGCAAAGAGAAATTCAGAGGGAAGGGATCAAAGCACAACCAGCTTTAGGCTATTTTCAGATTACAAGGACTTTAGCTTCTCCTGAGTTTCAGCCATGATTAAGGACTGAAGACTGGGGATGAGCACTCGTTTCATCTATAGAGGAGAGTCACAAGCGAATCAAATCCCTGACATTTATGTCCACTGACATTTATGACTCTAAACAAATGACCTGGAGCCAGGTATTTGAGATTATCCATCTCACCTGACTGCTTAGGGTGGCTCTCCTGTTGTGTTCCTTCTTCTGATAAGCCCTGGCCATGAGAATAGTCTGTGGTCAGACACCCACTCAGCTGGCTTTACATAGGCAGGATCAGACCATCTCAGGTATGAAAGCTTAATTGTCCCAAAGACTTGCCCTGGCACAATCTGAAAGTGACACACAATTCCAGTACAGTCACAGGGATCCTTTTAAAACCTCAGAAGTCATTTGGACTGTGTAACTCATCTCCCACTGGGATTTCAGTGGTTCCTGGGTTTAGTCATCCACCTATTTGCTGTAGAAAGGCCTAAGGAAAATGGGATTCACAAGAAGTCCTCAGCACTCTCCTAGACCTACTTCTATTCAAAGAAATGTCAGCAGCATTCAAGAAAGTGCAGGGCATTTCCAAAGGTCCTTCTTCAATTCCACTTTTGTGAGGTTGAGGTAAGGTATTTTTCTTTTTTAAGCTTGAATTTTCCCACACTGTTTTGTCAATGGTGAACAATATTAAGAGGGCTTCTTACCTCAAACTTTTAGGACATTTTTAACCTGGTTACCTAAAGGAAATTAGTTATATATGTTTTTCCTCTCCAAGAAAAAAAATACCCTAAAAATTGTACCTAATGGCAAACTGAAAAACCTGCAAAGAATAAAAATCAAGTTTACAAGCAATACTAAACAAGTGCCACTTCAATATATTTTTATTCCTTTAATGAGCTCATTTTTCAGTGACTTTTCTTATCTAATATTCCTGAAGGGTCCTTGGCATTCCTTGCATTTTTTTTCCCTTTTCCTTTCAGCTGCTTCATAGTGCCCTTTCTACTTCAATCTTTCATTGAGATGCTAAGTTGAGTGACATACTTTAATTAGGTGACATTTGTTGCTAAGGAGATATGTTTATTTAGACTAAATAAGAGGAGGTTACTTTAAAATCCAAATGCACTATAAATGGTAGCTTTATGTGTGGAAGGGGACAAGACTTTCATGGAAGAGGTCATTAGCATATTTCTCCTTTTATTTTGGAAATAAATTTACAGCAACATTCATTTTTTTGCTGCTCAACATAGCTCCAGTCTTGCCAGACTGCCATGCTAATGAAATATTTTTCATAATTAAGCAGTGAAAGCTGGTAGTACCTGGCAAGTACTTTTATTTAAATCCTCTTGGAGTCAATATTGCATTGGTATATGAAGACATATGCTTCTAGCATTCTTATTTTGGCTTTTTGTTAGTCCTAATTCTAGTAATGATAATATCTAAAAGAAGTAAATAGTCCATTTTCAGGGTACTTAGTGTGATAAGGTCTTGTCTAAATTCCCCCTCTGCTAAAAGGAGTAAAGGAGATGGAGGACATACAATATTAATTATGGGAACATGTGTATAGGTGTTGGTAGCTGGACTAAGATTAAACCATCAAAGTTGGTTTCACATGTCAACACAAAGTCCACAGGGATATTCAGGTGTTTCAAATTGAGCCATTAAGAAGCTACTTCAATTAAAAAAAATAAAAATTGTATAACATAGTCAGAAGTAAGGGGCAAAGATTCATACAACAGATATTAACACAGGTATATAAAATAATGTAGTCAATCAATACGTAGCTGCACAGTTATAGAGACCTGCTGCAGAGATCAATGGATGACATACCAAATTCCAGAGAGTTCTGAACCATTCCATAGATATTCTTCCTGAAGTGGAACTTTATGCATTTTAGAATAGTGTCTCTGATTAAATCTTGGTTCAATTTATGTATGTGAAAGTCCTGAAAATCCATGAAGACCTATCCAATCTCCAAGAAAAAGAAGGTTAAAAATTTGTTTTGGAGTGAGCTAAAATTCAATTAAATTTTCACTAAGATAAGAGAGAAGAATAACTTGCTATCTCACTTAAACAAGCCTTATCAGGACAGGAAATAAACTCTCTTTTTTGTTGTTATTGTAGTAATAGCAAAGAGAATAGAGATCATTATACCCATCTTATGCTGCAGGTTTTTGTCTTTGACCTTGCCTTTTTCCTGGATAGCATGCTTTGCCCCATCTGGACAAAATTGATTGCAACAAAACAGGAGGAAGAATGAAACTTTTCCAGTCTGAGTCACAAGTGCCTTAAGGAGCTGGTGGTGCCATTGAATTAATCTTGCCAAGCATTTTGGGTTAGATGCACACTTCTGATAGCAAAATCCATGCAACACATTTACAGTCTATTCCTTGCTACCATGGTGACTGCATGTTTAACTATTTGTTAATTATTCCATGCAAAATATATAAAATCTCAGTTCAAAACCACCCTTGAATGGCAGTCAGAATATGCTTTATTACTTAATAATAAAGATAAATTTTTAAGTGCTTTGCTGATCTAGGTAAGAATATAGTCTCACTCATGTTTTTTCACCTGACACCAGCGTGAATAAACCCAATGACAAGGACTACTTGTGAGCAGGGATCTGAAGATCAGACATTTAACCTTTAAAATATGTTCATTTTCATTGAATCAGTCCTTATAGGAAAAAGTAAGTTTAAAATAGCAATTGTATTTTATAATCTTCTTAAGGCTGGTATTTGATGTTTTGGTTATTTTTTCAAAATGATGCACCAGTAGATATACACGTTCTTCTCTCAGTCAGCCTGAGTCTTTAATTGTCTGCCTTGTGATCAGCCACAGACATGAGCCTACAGTGATGAACTCTGCAGCCTGTAGAAATGAGGTCAAGTATTTTATCCACTGAGATGATGCCTTCTAGCTGAAGACATTTCTTGAGGAATTTACAAAAGAACAGATTTTTTCTTTGCAGGTGAACAGCCATGGAAGTCCCCGAGGTTTTGGTCTGAGTAAGCTAAAAATGCCAGCCAGTGTAAAAGGCTGGTGCTTGGGCCAACTCTGTCACCATTGGTGGCCACTACTGCATTATTTCAGCAAAACAGGATATTGTCCAAGAGAAAAATGGGATGTCCCTTCCTTTAGGTAAGTTTCACAACGGCTAGGACTATTAATCATGAAATCTCGGAAATGGGAGTGGAGATTTCTCCAAGAAGATGAAGGAAATTATCCTGGTTTCCCACATCCTGACAAATATCTCAGGGAGCTGCTCACTCAGAAAAAGACAGGGTAAAGAGTGCATCCACTCTTAATGACAAGTTATATGAACTCTTTCATAGCAAATTTGAAATGTCATTGAACTCTAGGAGAAAGAGCAAAAGGATTTTATATTAATAAAGGATTAAGGCATCTAGATAAAACTGTGTCTTGCAGATTCCCCTCAGACATTTTGGTGTGTACCCTATTGTTTGAAAAAGTTTGCAGATATTGTTAAACTATTAACCCAAACCCAGCACAAATGAAGTCAATTGGATAAGAGAATGATAGAGAACAATATAGAACTCAAAAAAAAAAAAAAAAGGACAGTATAAAACTAGGTTCTTGCTGAGATAAAAAATAACTTGTATTTGCACAGCACCAAAGGAAATTAATTCTTTTTGATACTGGATGCTTCAAATATGTCAATAAAGTATTTATGCACATTATAATGCTCTCCTGAATATGAGCTCTTGTCTAGCAGGGCTTACTGCTGTTGCCTTCTCTATACTTTCTTAAGGTCTATTAGAGCAATTCTAAGAGACAAGGAAAATGGAGCTGCCAGCACTCCTGTGCCTTCTCTTGCCTCTATTTCTCTTTCCCTAAAAAAGAAGACATCAGTCTACATATATCTACATATCTACCTTACTATTTCTCTTAATATACACAATTATACCTCAAAATTTAATTTGATAACACAGTTACATGACTGTCCATGTCTTTAGTCTAATTTAATTTAAAACTACCATAGAAAAATACTCAATTTTTAATAAAACTCAGGATTTGGCCCCACCCTTCTTCCCACATCCAAACCCACCACCCCAGACAGAGGTTAAAATAATACCATATCAATTCCCTAATTCCCTAATTCCTTAAGGTCAGCAGTTTCAAGTTTCTTCTCAGATGAAATAGAAATCTTGTCCTAGAAGACTCTGATTGAAACTGTACTCTTCTGTTTAAAATTCTGAGGTGTGTATTCAAGTCCCTGAGCAGATTTTAGTGTTGTGGTTACAGGCAAACAGGGAGATTTCGGACAGCCAGTGCTACTCTAGTTCTCTTAGAGGGAAACACAAATATGTTCAGAGTCCTCACTCCCACATGTCTTGTATTGACTTCACTTAGATGATTCCTGGTCTACTCTGGCATTGGCAAGGTCAATACTGAACACAGGAATCTGCAGAAGCAGAAATTTGGTTACGGTCTTTTCCAGAACCACAGTAAAAGTTAGCATTTATTATACAGGTGTCTCTCAGCTAGATATCTGTGCCCAGAGTGCACTACCCAAAACACTTACTGTAGGGCCTGACTTTCCTCCTGTCCCTCTCTATACACACAACCATGTAAAGTCAATTCTACCAAATATGTGGGTGGAAAGTAATTTGCACCTGCTTCTAATACTTCCCTGTGTTATTCACCCCTCTACCATTAGCATTGGTACAAGGGGATGGCTACAATACTACTTACTCCTCTAGAGGTTTTCTTCTAAATTTGCTTTTAACTGCTAACTTTAGGACCAAAAGCTTTTGAAAGTCCAGCTATGAGTGGAATTCAGGTGCTGAATCAAACAACAATATGTGAAGATGGGAATGAATATTGGTATGCCTAAAAAAATTTGTGTGTCAGAATGGGCAGCATCCCCTGAAGAGAACAGATGAGGGTATAGGACAGCTAGATGGCTTCCAGCCTGTCACTGACTCCATTAGTGCAAGTGCCAATATCTCTCTGCTGAATGCAATGCAGAAATACCATGTAATTACACAGCTCATCTTTCAGTTCTACTCTTGGACCCAGGCTGGAGATTTATTTATCTGCAATGCTGATTCCTTTTTCTTTATTATGATGAAGTCAGGAGAGAATTGCCACCCACTCTAAATCATAACACTGTAAACCTCGAAGTTGTGACACAGAAATGAACAGCAGAGCTTATTTTCCCTTTAAGAAAAAAGAAGGATAAACTTCAGAGAAAGGGCCGTAACTGTGATAAGATTGGATCAAAATAGTGTCCACAGTTTGTCCTTACTTCCATTAAAAAACACTCCCTGAATAATACTTGGCTGGAAAAAGACATTAACTGCTGGTAATTGCATGGCTCTGCTTGGCCACAGCTCTAGTAGAGCTCCCAAAGGCAGCTGATTTAATGTAGGTTATGGTTCCTCACCCCATGAGCAGATTTACAGTACATGGATCTCAATACTCCAGAGTCATGGGTCTTTTTTGTGAGGTGAAGCGAGCACAAAGGGTTTGGAACACACACTTAGGATTGCTTTGGGGGTTATTTTGCTTGGATAGGATAAAAGCACAAGAAGAAAGCTTCCTCTTGCTCAGGTGGTATGTTTAGTTATGTGCTGTCATGCATTTTCAAGTTGTCCTGGAAAAGTCTGGCCAGCTACAACTCAATGATACTTTTGCAGGGTATTTTTTTGCATATTGCATATTATTGCTGTTTAGAATATGTGGGTACATTAGCATTTCTCAATAAAATTTTGATTTAATGATGCGTTATTTAAACTAAAGGCCATGTCTTGTAATGATAGTACTTGTCAGATCAAACACATAGAGAATCTCGAAGGACAGTCACATATCAAACCTGTAAGTCCATTTGTCTCATTCTGTGCAAGTAGTCTGGTTTTGAAGGGTATTTTTAGGAAATTATTAGCTTCCTTTGCCTAAGTCAGGCAAAACACTCCACAACTGTTCTTCTGACTGTTCTTCTGAACTACTCATTTCCTACCTGTTTTCTGTGCTTCTAGAGTTGTTAATGTCTGCTGTCTGGGTGAAACAACTTCCTTGTAGTGCAAGTTTTCCACAGTTTTGAAAGCCCATATAATCTTCTGGCCTTAAAAATCTTAAGCAAACAGATATTTGCAGTGTTAAAATTAATAACTAAAGCTAGCATCCTACAAATTAGTTAGACAATTTGCATCACAGAGTTGCTGTTTCATTGTGTTTGTAGTCTGTTCACATGTGTCTGCAAATATGTATGAAACCATTTAATAGATGAGATTTAAGTAAAACAGTGTCAGATAAAGCAAGAAGAGTATGCATAATATATCATTAATGTAATACCAACAAGATGCTAATATTTATTTTTATGACATTGGAAAACAGAAAAAAATTGTCCCTGAACTATGGGACATGTGAAAATCATACCTAATGCAGTGTTATATTGACAGAAAAAGCAGTGGAAATAAACATTTTCTTTTGAAAAGCTGCCCCAGCACACAGCAGGTCCCTTCTGTGATGACGCTGGCAAAGGCACTCCCTGCATGGGAGGGTGCTTGTCCTTGACCCTGGGTGACAGCTGCTCTGCAATCCACAGGGAACCTGGATGTTTAAAAGCAAGGTATTACAATACTCACTGCTGTAGTCTCCAAATAATTTTTTAAATATATTTTTTTCTTCAGTTTGTTTGCTTTAAATGAAGGCTGAGACCCTGGAGATAAACTGTGGCCTCTTTTATGTCTTTCCAGAAGTGGGTCTCTTAGGTGCAAGAAAACACTGTCCTATTGGAAATGCAAGGGAAATTCTAAATGTTATTTCAAAATCTGGCCATTGGATCCCTAAAGCAAAGGATAAAATATAAAAATGGCAGAGGTACAAATTCTGTAGTTAACTACAGCTCTTCAAACTGTACGACTCTGGTTTCCTTGCCCTGTGTTTGAGCTTTAAAGATTAATAAACATTAAAAACTTCCAGTAAAATAATCAAGCCTGGGATAGAAGCCTGATGGACAAAGGTAGCCAGATCTAGTTCCCACCCTTGTCAAAAACAATAGGAAATCCATTTCAGACATGAAAATAAACTTCTGCAGAGTAAGTCTGATTCAAGGCCAGAATGAAATATGGTCTCTTCACAAAGGTTTGTGTTTGTCAAGTACCTTTTCAAGCAAGGTCTTCTAAGCAGCTAAAAAAGGAACTAAAAGTGCTGAAATACAGAATAATCCGTCTAGGATAGGAAAATATTTTTCTTCTTCCTAATATCTGAAAATGGAGTCGAGTTGCGTTACCTTTTCTTGTTTGATGGCCACTTTCTTTTTTATAGCCTGTATTCTTGTGCCAAACCAAACTTCTAGTTTGACAATATGAAAGGTCTGTGACAACAGTGACCTAGGGCACTGCCTTCTACAGAGTGACAACCACGTTTCAGAGGTTTCAATGCTTTCATAAACAAAGGAAAATGTGAGGAAAGGAGGAGCTGCTCAAACCTTACACTTCTTTTGTAGTGCTCAGCATATCCTTAAAGAGCCTCGGGCATTTCTGCAGATCCTCTATTATGCCTGTGTTTGGGCTTGCCAGGGGACCAAAGGTAACTATTCTACGGATCCAAGACACAAAAAAATAATTTGTCTGTTTTCTTCAGTGAAATAAATGTTGTAGTACAAAAGCCAGAGGAAAATAATCAGCATATCCAAGGTATGTCAATTCCTCAGTGGGACACTGTCTCACAATCAAACACAAAGTCACAGTCTAAACAGATATTTCTTACTTATTAGACCCATGTAGACTTCTTTGACTACTACACTATTTACTTTACAATACTTTGATTAGCGCACTGCTGCATTCTCACACATGGTTCCTGACATTTTCCTTCATAATATTGCAATTTCTTCACAGGGAAATGACAAAGATGTTGCCAGAAGGAGAGGGCTAATTTATTAAAAAAAAAAAAAAAAAAAAAAAAAAAAAAAAAAAATTAAAAAAGTCTTTTTGGAAAAATTTATGTAATTTTTGACACTTAACAAAAAAAGAATCCGATTATGATAGACTGTTGAAAAAAACACTGAAAGGCTGCCTATTTTGCCAGACACTTATAATAACTTTTAAAAAAATATGCCAAAATTAAGATTAAGAGTGATTCTCCAGAGATTTAGTGCAGCCTGGAAATGCATCCAAAACAGGGAGTGCTTTGTCTGCACCCTGCAGGTTAGTAGAGATAATTACTTTCTGAAATCAGATTTCACTGTGCAGTGAAAGCACAGAGTTCCTTTGGAAAGACCCTGCAAGCCGAAGTACGTGTCACGCATGACCAATGTTAATTTTCTTACTCAGTGAAGCAAAATTCAATCTATTTTATGTCCAAAGACTATCATATTTCTGAGGCACACTTATCTTGTCATCAGTTCCTCTTCCATGGCATGTGCACTGGCTTCAACAGTCCATGAGGTGATTGACTTTAAAGTGAATTAGTTTTTAAAAATATCTCTACATTAGAAAGTTACAGCCTGACTAAATTTCATTAATTACAGAAATTTAAGTACACCAGAAAGTGGTGTGGAGAAAGAACAGCAATTCTCCCTCACAGTGGACTTTGCCATTTCCATATCTGAGTACAGTCTCATTAGAAAGTCCTGTCAAACTGAATAATCAGCAGAAGAGCCACCAAAGCAAAAGAAGCCAAGCAGGCAGGGGAGCAGGAAAGAGGTCTGCAGGCAGCCTGGCCTGCTTGGCTTCAGCCAGAAGCTTTTCCAAATGGCTGACCTCTTTTCCATTCTTACTGGTCAACAGATATCAGAGGAGCTGATGTTGCAACTGAGTATTTCTCTGCCTAGCTCTAATCATGACAGAAATAAGTCTTTCTGGACTAAGAAAAAAATTAATTGCTTCTAAATGTAGGATGCTGGTTTGAGCAGTCACCTTGGCTACACTTTCAAAGACATGGCTTTATTCAGACAAACACTGTACATATGCCTATGTCCCCTTTCCATCAACAGTTAAACACATATTTTAAACCTGGTGCAGTCCTGACTTTTTACTGAGTAGCACTAAGATGTGAAAGCAATCCTCATGTTAGGTTTCCCAAACAGCTCCATCACACCTTTAGAAAACTGTTAAGGAAATATTCTGGGCAGAAACTGCCTATCATCAGTTCTGTCAGCCTGTGGGACAGCAAAAACAAATGTTGAGAGAAGACTATCAAGTTCCTCAATTGATCTAAGGTCAGAATTTGAGCTGGATTTGCAGACCCTCAGGTGTGATTCCATCCACTGACTCTTTAGATTGTCCTGGCCCTGAAGACCTGCATTAGTAATAATGAATTAAATGAAAATGAAATGCTTCTTTTGTTAAATTAAAAATTAAATGTGTGTTATACAATATTCCTGCAGTGAGTTACTACAGAACAACAGAAAAAATGAGAATTACCACCAAGATTTTCTAGACTGGGAGTACCAATTACTGGAGTTGATCTCAAGTTTTCACTAGAAGAAGTAGTGCTGTTACCTAAACTGGAGGTCTTCACCTGGGCCATCAAAGGCAACTCAGGGGAAATCTATTTGGCATCCAACTTCACTGCTATTCAACCTCTCCAGATTTTTTTTTTTCATTAAAGTCTACATTGTAGTTAATCTTGCACAATGTATATCAAACTTCTGGAGGCAGGGCTGAGATGCACAGTGTTTTATTGCCCATAAGAGTACAAGCAGACATAGGATGTGTTTTAAGGATGTAGTAGTTGTGAATATTTTATCTTGCACTGGAAATGGCTTTTTTTTTTTTCACATGCACTTGGAAACTTGAATAAAACCCAGTTTGAGAAGGGTCTTTCTGTAGTGGTCACAGTTAGGGGGTAGTACTCTTAAAGAGCAACATTGTCCCTACCCATGATCTCTCAGGATGAATGTCAAATGGCTGCAGGCTGTCCAGTTTCACAATTAGTAAGAAGGATGCATTATATTTTCATTTAAATATATGCTTTCCAAACTGTGGAGACATCAGCTATTTGTTACAGCCTGGCCTGCTTCATTAATGTGACTGGGGAAGAGAAAATTCCACCCTTTCCCCAATGAATTAGACAAAGAAAATTGGATTCTGTTGTGGGCCACCTCAGAGTATTTTTTTTTAATCCCACCCATGGAGTGATTGTATGAACTGGTAGCAGTCAGTACCCACAGAGTTAAGGCCCTCCTTAAGCCATGTTCAAAATATCTGAGTTAGTGGATTCAGCATGGGGAAAGGAAAATCCAGAGCCAGGGAGGATTATGAGGTTTGTGTCTTTTGAATATTTTTATTCTGGACAATTTGTTCACAACTGCAGCATCTCCAGGCCAAGTTATCTGCTTTGCTTCACTCATCTTGCATTATAGAAAGTGAGGGTATGCCAGGCAGAGGGATTCACTGCTGTGGCACAAATCTGGCCACTTCAGGAGCTGTGGGAAGAGATCTGCCATCTGTCCCTCACACCTGTGTCACCACCTGCTTTCCTGGACATTCATTCCCTGCAGTGAAGGAAAACAGAGCACAGATTAGTATTTGCTCTGTGTTTTCCATTTAGACAAATTCAACAGAAGAAGAGGGAAATTTTATAGTGAGTAAGTAGGAGAAGTGCTTCTCACAGCCAAAGAAACTCCCATTTTACAAGTCACAGTTGCATGGAGCATTTGTTTGGCAAGACAATTCCCCACTATTAAGCCTCTCACTTCTGCAGGAAAAGGATGTAAAGAGCTGCTCTTCCATCAGATGAATGTGCTGCCCATCCATGCCACCTTGTAGATCTGTTTCTTTCCTCTGCCTATATTCATACAGGGCTACCCTTCTCCTAGCTATCCAGAAAGTCAGTACAATGATCATTTTCCTAATCCAGCTCTTGGACTACTGTCACTTCTTTCTTGAAATTAAACTATTTTTCTTCACTCTTTCACATCAGAGGAAAACTTCAGGCTCCTCACTATTTAGCTACTATATCTCTTCCTATTTCACATATACTGACAGTTGACTTTACAGTCACTTAACTCCCCATATTTCAGATTTCAGATTCAGCCTCAAAACCAAAACAATTTTACTGGTCTTCTTTGAATCCCTACTGAAATCTCTCTTTTGACATCATTCCTGAGAAAACCTTGACAAAATTTAGACTACTGAAGGGTTGACACAGCCAAAACTGTTGAACATACCCATAACCATTCTTATCCAGGTCTGTCATCTTCTTTTAAAGAGACTGTAAATCTGTGGAATAGTCACCCCCTTTTGACCTTGCCTGACAGTATTATCCACATTGTGTTGATAGTGTAGAACTGTGGCTCCTAGGCACAATGCAGACATCACTTCAGAGAGGTATTTTTAGTAAAAGTACTGCTCAGGGGGTTTATAGCTCACTTTTCCATTACAGTTGGCCCAGGCATTCAGGACGTTCCTTTTGTCCATCACATGCTTAAATTTCCAGAGCAGTATTACTCATAACTCAGGATAATAATAAACAAATGTCATAAATTAATTAACATATTAAATAAATGGGGCTGCAGTTTCCTCAGATTTTTCTGGCTGGAATATTTACAGGTGCATGCAGAGACTGGCTTTCCCTAATCAAAGCTCAGAAGGAAAACTTCTTACAGTAAAGAATACAATTTAACTAAATATGTGGGGAATTAAAAGATCATCCTACCCAAGTTTTTAAAAAGGGTGTCAGCCACTGATGTAACCAATACACTTTGAAGTGATTCCAGTAGAACTCTGGTATCTTTAGAAAATGATTGGTTTTATTCAAATCATACTTCACAAATCTTTTATATAAGAGATGTTGGCACACCAGACACACCACGAGATGACATCCAAGAAGACAGCCTGTGTGGGTGAAGTGGTGCCTTGCTTTTTCTTCTGCTTAGTGAAACAATATGGATATAGACCTCACAGAAAGAAAAATGTCATGTTCATTGAAAATTTGCTAAAGCTGAGCTGTCTGTTCCTAACATTCCTTTCCTAATGTTGAGCTTTTCCCACCTCTTAGAAAAAGTGTAAAATAACCAATCCATTCCCTGTCACATTAGAAAACAAGCACCCTGGATTGCCAGCCTGGCAAAATAGACATTCCTTGTCAATTCTCACACAATCCCATCTGAACAGGATGTTAAAAAGAAAGCTGTTCTGTGTGGAGGCTACCTCTGAGCTAATGACAATTCATTTCTGATGTCAAAAATACTCAGTGTGGGAGATTTAAACTGAAAGTAAAAGAGTAGAGCCACAGAATCAAAAAGGCTGGAAAATTGCTTTCTTCATACCACTGTGGTGAGGACATCTGTAGAAAACAGACCCAAGGTCCCTCTTTTTCTCATCAGCTCAAGGCAAAAAACAAGGAGAAGTAAGAGATGACCAGAGTTATTCACTGAAGTTGAATTCTTGCCTCTGGATCTTTGTTTTACCCTCTACCTAATTCTTAACTGTTTGAAGGGAGAAGATGAAAAGTAAGTGATACTTCAGTATGCAAGTAATTGAATTATGACATAATATTTGGACAGTCACATCATATCCATTTCCTGTCCTATCTGTTAGTTGTCAGGGTCTCTTTGATCACTGACTTTTAAGGACAAAGCCTGTCTCTCACCATGTATTTGCACACAGCCTACCAATGCTGGCTTCCCGTTGGATCAGGGCCTCTAAATATTACCATCATATAAATAGCCATTCTCAGAGAAACAAAAATCAAACACAAAACTGTGAGGAGATGAAAAGAACACATGGTTTTCTGGTTACTCATTTTGCACAGTTCTGAACATGTAGTTATATTTTGCTCTCAAAGCAAAAAATGGTGCCCTCCACAGAAAAGTAAGGATGCCAATACAGAGAAGTAACCTACAACAGAAGTCAGGGCAAGTGTTTAGGGCTGGGCTGGGTTTTTTTTCTCTCTTTTTCCTCCACCAAATACTGCATCACTAAACAAGCATTTCTCCCTGCAAGTTATAAATAGGCACCAGTCCTTATCATCTTCATGCTCACTGGGAAAGAATGTGGATCAGCTAAAGAATGAGACACCCAGGAAAGCTGCTGAACTGCAGCAACAATTTTTTTGTTTAAAAACCCTCTCTCCCAGAGTCATAGGCATACATTCTTTGGGAATGAGTTTCTTGACCTGGTAAATGACATTATGCTTTATATACAAAAATATTAGGAGAGGATTATGTCACTGGCAAAATGTGCTGAAATGAGGCCTTTCCCTTTTGCAAGCCTTTAAAGGAGCTTTCCAAGCTTACCAAAACTGTGCAGTCATGCTGCTTACAGGCAGCCAAATTCTCATAAGAACCAGTACAAGGGCACCTTCAAAGCCAGCACACTGATGGACCTCTCATATAAACTGTGAGGTGTGTCAGACTTCACATTACCAACATGGGATCCCAAAGCGCAGAAATAATTATCATCCTTCATTCTTGTATCTCAAGGTGAATCTCAAAATATCTATAAATCAGGACTCCAGGAAACATGGAGATGATTAGAGAAAGAGAAGCCATCAAGACAAGGCACTGGACGAGGATCATCGAGATATAGGCCAAGATCCACATAGGTATTTAGGTTCTTGTCATTCATCTGTTTCACACTGGTGTCTAAAATGAGTTACAGTCTTAAATTCTTTTGTAGATTTTTGCCCTCTGTTTTATTCCCAGGCTTATTCAGCTGACAAAACAATTCACCTCTCAATGGAGAGTTCACATTTCCTAACTTGCTAAACGTGTGCATAGCACATACGTATAAAGTGCATTTTCACAGACTCAGTGTCATGACAAGGATGACAGAATATCCCCAGGCAAAAAAACATTTCGGTCCAATAATTGAACACATGTTTTGCTCATGCTGCAGGAAGTATTAATGTTTCATCAGGTTCTTCCAATGAAGAAAGGTACCAGATTTTTCAGTTCAATTGCAGCTATAAGTGATAGATGAGGCAGGGAACTTTACTTAAGAGGAGGATTAATTTATTTTAATATTATCTCTTTGGAGACACATTCCTTTCAACCCTCTATACAGTAAGCACCTAATTCAAATTGATAAATTGATTCTGCTTTATTAAGAGTTCCTGGGTGGAATCTTTATCATCTGAGATCTTAGGACCACAAAAAA
>VWZS01010216.1:125963-153596 GCA_013397075.1 Rhabdornis inornatus | reverse complement strand
AAAAAAAAAAAAAAAAAACAACACCCCACCACCCCACCAAGCAAATAAGCAAAACCCACAATTTAAAAAAACACCCAAACCATTGGACCATTGTATGTAAAAAAAAAAATATGGCCAGGGTTTGACCCCAAAAGGAGTAGAGAAAGACAAATAAAAAATGAAAATAATTATAATCCTCTTCAGCTTTGTAGTTTGTTTCTGGAAAGTAATTTTTAAAAAATTTATTAATTATTCTAAGTTTTAGGAATGTCTTACCTAAAGCATGCACAGAGCCAAAAGACGGTGCTGTTTTTAGAGTGAGATTTCTCAGCTTGTTTTGGCAGGGTAAAACCAACGTATTTGAAAAACTTGCATCCTCCAAGATTATAAACTTTGAGAATGCACAGGTCAGACCCTGTCTTCAGGCGAGTTTGGCAGACATCTACACACAAGACAAAGCTTTCCAGAGGGAAGCTTACTACAATAACATGTTTGCTATGAATGGAGTGTCCAGGACAAAGTGATACTCATCATTGCTCAGGTTTCTGTAAAACAGGCCATTAGTATAGTATTTTCTAGACTACTACATCCTTTTCAGTGCTTCCTGAGTCAGTTGCTAGAGCAATCCATCCCCTCAGACATTAAAACAAATAATGTTGGAGAGCTATTTTCTTCCACTAATACCACAGAACTCTTTCTGGATCTCAACAGCAACTGTAAGAAACTGCTCTGGTTTCAAATTCAGAGCAATTACAGAGGAAGGGATTGTTAAGTGAAAAAGGATCTCTGAATCATAGGTAACTGTCCCATACACAAACAAGATAGATGGCAACAAGAAATGTTCTTCACCATATATGCTGAAACTGCATCTAGCAGATCTTCTCCTGCTTCTAGTAGGAGCCGTGGGACTGTGCAGCAGCCTCAGCATGAAGATTAGAAGCACCTATTGGGACATAATTCCCACCTTAATCTGTAATCACAAATCACGTAGTCACTCTAGAGGCCACCCAGTCTTCTACAGTGCCTTTCTTTTCACACACTGCTTTGTGGTAGTAGGTAAAACTGAGGCCACTGAAGAGTTCAGGGAGTAATGAGGGATGAAGTGTCTTAGTCTCTGTGGCAGCTGACAGACCTTTGTTTTCAAGACGCAGAATTCTAATCCTGATTTTACTGTGAACTGTGCTACAACAACAAAAATTTTGTTTCAACTGTTTTTTTAATACTAGAAGAGACGTTTTCTAAAATTAACATTGCTGCAGACAGGAATATGGACAAGGTATGGTAGAATTACACAAGTAGACTGACTTACATCAAACTTACAGAACTGCTCCCAAAATGTGTACACACCCATTATGCTTGAAAGTACTGGACATTGATCTCCAATTTAAACCACAACCAGGGTCTAATTTCCCTTTCTTCACATTTTACATTTTCAAAACCAACTCAGCAATTTCTCATCCACCCTCGCACCTGGGGAGAAAAAAGCCAAAAAGGCAAGAGAACCAGCCAAAGGGAAACAGGGGTGCTCCTGGGTTGCTAAATGACTTTGCTCCAATACGGGAAAAAAAGACTGACCTACCTTTAGCAGGTGTTGCCTCTCCAGTTTCCACTTACTTTCACATGTTTAGGATGCTAAGCTGGGAATCAATACTCTCTGACAATACAATATGCTGACATGGACATTCTATCTAGTCCTTTCTAGTGAAGATCTGACAGAATACCCTTTTTAATATATCTGAATGTCTTTACATGCATCTCTTCTTGGCCATGTAGTAGAGGGTCCTCTGACTAACCATGCCGTTTTCAAGTTCTTAAGTTTGTTATGAATCTCAAAAAATAAGTTTTTGAAACATTATTAGAAGAAAGAGTCATGCTGTTTCTTTGCTTTTGTTATTGTTTATCCAATTTCAGAATTTGCATTTTTTTAAACATACAAAGAAATAGGAAATAGCTAGAAACGGGTGAAGCCTTTTGTGTGTCTGTCCCATGGCTCCAAAACAGATATAAACCAGATGTAGTTTGGAAGCTGAACAATTACAGAAGTACAGGAGTAAATTCAAACCAGCATATCAGCTGGTTACATTAATTATCTTTAGGCCAGCCTAGTATTAATGTAGTCAAACTTCCTTTAGGTTTGTGTATGTTAGGGGAGAGCTCAACTGGCTTTCCCCTAATACGTAGCTGAACCCTCTTCAGAGTACTCAGAGAGGATAAAGAGTCTTAATCTGTGTTTACCTGTAGTTTCCAAAGATTTTAATGCATCTCCCCTTTATCAAAGCAGAATATGCTAAAGGGTGTCTATGAAATTAAGGTTTGGCTATTGCCCTTGCCAGCATCAAAGGCAAAAACTGGGCAACTTTTACTTAATTGAATAAATTACCAATTAACAGAAATTTTCAATCACTGATCCGGGTATCAGGGGAAAAAGAGACAATATAAACAATTAAACACTCAAGTAAACATTTTTCCTTTCCTTCCTCAGGCTCACCTTAAGTCAAACACCTATCCTCCTTAATTCTTAGTCTCAATTTCCCTTATTCTTGCTGCAGGATACATTCAGTCCACCCCATTTTCTACAGTGAAGCAGTGGGTGGTCCTGGAAGTTGGATTGTGTTCATAACAGCTGCTGCCTGTTGCTCTGCGCTCATTGGCTTCTTTCTTCTCCATGGCGCTTCTCTTTGCTTTTCTTCAACTGTGCTGATACTTTGTACTGGTTTTTCAGGATCACTTCCTCCAATCTCGAGAACCACCCATTCTGGAATGAAAGAAATCGTGAAAGGTGACAGGACGCCTGAATGGATGGACAAGAATTTCCTGATCAGCCTTAAATATAAACAGGGTGCATAAAAGAGGTCAAGGCAGGGAGGAGTGACCCAGAGGGAACACAGAGACATTGTTGTATTGTTCAGAGATGAGATTTGTAAAGCCAAAGCCCACCTAGAATTGATTCTGGTGAGAGACATGAAGGCAACAAAAAAAGGCTATGGAAAATGTGGATCTGCTGCCCTTTGTAGGACAGCTGCCCTTTGCCAAAAGACACAGAGAAGTACGTGGTGTTCAGGTCTTCTTCACTTTGGTCTTTACTGATAAAAACAGACTTCAGGAATCCCAGACTCTAGAGATTAGTGGGAAAGTCTACTGCAAGGAAGACTTACCTGTGGCGGATGAGGATTAAATCAGGGAGCTTCTAAACAAACTGGACAAGCGTAACTCCACAGCACCTAATGGGATACACCCATGAATTCTGAGGGAGCTATGCAGAGTCACTGCAAGGGTACTTGCCCTTTACAGATCTTGGTGATTAGGGAAGGTTTCTCATGATTGGAAAAAAAGGACATTTCAATTCTATCATCTCCCTATGTGACATATTCCTTCACATTCTTCCTTTATTGATTTTATTTAAATTAAAAAAAAATAAAAAAAAGAAAAAATAAAAAATATATATCTATATAAAGAAGAAGCTGAAGCTGATGGGCTGGAATCCCAGTGACCAGACTCCAATCAGGATCTGAGCTTCGATTAAGTTGTGGATTGTTGGAAGACTAAGAGTGTTGCCTGCTCTCTGTTGCACAATTGAACTGTGTGAACAACAACAGGCTTGCACTCTCTACAAAGAATTAGAGTATGAATTGTCTTTTCTTTCTCCAGAAGAAATCTGGTTTGAAAAGTCAGTAAATTGTACAAGGTAAGTGGAAGCATCAGTCACTCTTTAATCCCTTTTGTAATCCTTATGAAGTTTCCACCTGAATCCTAGATGGCAGAAAAGGAATAAGCATTTTCTTGGAAATTTGTGTAAACTTTTCAGTAGAAACAGGTCAATTGATCATGAAAAGAATACATGGAAATAAAATAGTTAAGAGCTCAGGAAAATCACATTTGTTTGACATGAATTGAAATGAGTAAATGGGGCAGGAAGACACTGCTTAACACTGTAAGAATGCTATTATGAATAACTACCCACATTTAGAAGTGGTAAACACTGCTGAGTGAGAAGAATTGCATATAACTGCAAGTGATGTTATGACATTGAGCAATGCACAATGTTGGCTACATATCTGGAAAACAACCCTCTTCATCAGAAAATCTGCTGTAGACCAGCAGACCTAACTCCACCTTAGTTTTCTGTAAGTGCTCCAGCGTCAGGCTAAGGAGAGTTTTGGGTGATGTACCATACCCAGGATACACTACTGGCAGAAGGATAATCACATTCTTCTTGCTCCTGAGGAACTAGGAATGTCACCTGTTTAATGTCTGTGTAGTTGTTCCCTGTCTCCTGATACTGCATCCATTTTCCGATACAATTCCATTCAGCAAGCTGTGTCTTAAAACCAGTTTGGTTCCTTGCTCCAGGCTCATCATACTCTGCTAAAACTTTGCAGTACTGCCAGTTCTTTCAATTTCTAACCCTGGGTGATTCATAGTCATATTAAAAAAAAAAAAATCAGTGCAACATGGTTTTTAAGCTCAGAGAGTTGCTTCCCCTGCTTTCCTTTACTCACCGACGTCCTTAGGGAGTGCAACCTATGTTTCTTTCACTGTGCTTCTCAGTCTCTGCCTTGCAAGACATAACTCTCATCCTCTGGCCATTTCAATCATCCTCTCTGCATGTTTTGTTTAAATTTGCTTTGCTGAAGAAAATGTATTAGAAAATGTAATTAACCAGAGGTTAAATTTCCAGTGATGCTTTGGGCTCATCTCCAGACTATGCTGAAATTACCATATCTGATAAATCTTAGGATGATGTGTGACTTGTTCAGGACTGGTCCTGTCTGTGTTTCACAGTCATCCTCTGACTGGCTAATACCTTAATCTGCTGTAGCATACACTCTATCCTGATTTCCAACAAATGAACCCCCAGTTTCCAACGGAAAATCTTACTATATACTTCTAAGTGTGCAACTCCTGCACTTTGATGATTTAAATTCAGGACAGAGATCTAAATCACTTAATAAACAGAACCCTGCTGCTGCTATATTTCTCTCTGCCTTGAGAATGGTTAGTTCTTCCCTTTTTATGGAGAAAAAGAATGACCTAAACAGAAATACAAAGCATTGCATGTTTGCATGACCTCACCCTAGTCTTGTCCCTTTGGAAAGTACCCTACACTTGACATGCATTCCAAGTATACACTGCTTTGCAAATGTTTTTTTATTCCCTCTTCCCAGAACTTATTTTAAGCCACTAGTTCATAAACAAAGGTCACAACCTTACTTTTATGCACAAGCTTGCCAGTACAATTGAAAGTGGGGTCATGACCCCAGAAGTGGGTCTTGACAGACAGATGTTCTGAGATTCAAAACCCCTTCTGACCTCTTTTAACACCATTAAAGTCTCTAGTAGTGTGAAGCACATCATTAATGCAATGGGAGAAGATGAACCTCCACTTACCATCACTTGAGCAGTTCTGATGTACTCTGAAGCTCTCAGCCTGAGCAGTAATCACATTGCTGGGCTCAGGACACAACTCCTAAGTGTTTGCCCAGTGTGCAATTAATAATAAAATTTTCTTTGTTTCCATACAGGGTGTTTTTAAGCGAGTGCAATGAAAATAATATAGGAAAGCTCTTAGTAATACACATGCACCTCATGAGTCTATTCTAGACCTGTCTACTTAAGGTGTGAAATTATTCTGACATGCTGATAAAGTCTTTCCAGGCTTCCATTGGGATCATATACATCATTCCCCTCAGATAAATTGAACTCAGTTATTCCTATGAGCTGAAATAGTTTGGTTTAATTACAGAACTGTTCATGCCCAGATAGTGCTCTGGAAGGAATTCAGGGGCAAACATAGCCATTTTCCATAGAAAAGGGTCAGAAGAAAAATAGATGCAGACAAAGACCTCCTGTCACAGACATTAAATAGGTCTAGGGCTGGCACAAAATTAAGAAATACTTCATAAGAGTGACTGTGACCAATGATGAAATGTGTGCCAGAGCACTCTGGTCCCACAGTTGTCTGGATAGTCAACCCTTCTCACTTGTGTATCCAAGTCTCCTTCCCAAGAGCATGAGATTGGCTTTCTCTCACTTCAGAGCATGGCAGGGAGGCAAGGGAACATATATCCAGATCCTGGAGTTGAGAAGCTCCCTGGAGTAAAGCACTTTAGACAATGAGGCTATGCCTGTGTTAGTAAATTACACAGTGCCCGGAACAGTCCTACACACTGGAATGCAATTGTCTCTACATTTCCTATTAGAGGGCTCCCAGGTATGCTTTAGGTCTCCGTCAGCCAGCATCCCCAAATAATTCCTAGATATGAACTGTGGTCTGAACATTCCCAGGAACATTCTCAGTGGGGACTTTGCATGCAAATCCTCTATTTTGCCATCTGAAAGAGCTTATTAGAATGGAGATAGATTATTCAATCCAGTAAGATGATTTAAATTATATATGTAGAGTGTTAAACGTTCCATTAGCTTCAGTAAAGTTATTAATTAATTGTGTGCTATTGTAGTTAAGCTGTTGGGGTCCTTACTTTAGGAGGACAGTGAAGAGGCTTTCTGAAATACTCTGAGCAAAAAGCAAGACTGTGAACCACTTTCAGTGGACCTGAAGGAGGCAGAAGTACTCACTTTGTTCTTTTTGTTGTTGTGTATCTGCTCATCAATTCTGTCTGCTCCAGAGCATGGAGACAGAGACAGCAGTGGTGCCTGGGGAAGGATATGCCAGCCAAAAGCATAAACTCTTGCTGGTGGTGGATTCTCTATGACAAATGGCACACACAGTACAGCTTAGCCCTTTCTCTGTTCTCGCAAAGGCAGTAACCATCATGTCCACTGGTCTCAGCCAGAAGTTTAGCAGACTAATGCTTCAGTGATCTATACCCTAATAAGAAAGTTTCCATCACTATGACTAAAGTCTCCACTTCAAATGTCAATACTTCGTTTCATTCTATCATTTACTTTATTTCTTTCCTGAAGAATAGATTATTCCCAATAGATACTTTCTTCTTTCATCAGTATGATGATGCTACCTGGTTTTCCTTTTTCTCCTCATGAACCACTGACAGCCTTTTGATGCTGTATTCTTCTCTTTTAGTTTAGGCCTATGTTTTGTCTTAGTGATCCTTCTGAACTTTAAGTAGTTTTGCCATAGTTCCTAATTATTGTTCCACATTTGCCAAAAGGAAACCTCCAAAGGAATATCATTTAACTTCTTTAAATGATTGTGCAAATGTCTATGTTCAGGACTCAACAAAAATAAATCATCCTTTGCTCTGATACCATCAGTTCGAGGTCTGTGGCTCTGAGCCCAGGTGTTTTGTTGGTATTCAAACTGCAGAAGACAGCAGGCAGGACTGTGCATCAGCAGCCAGGCTGTTGCCATTGCTGTATTTAAACTGCTCTAGACAATGGGCACTTTTGTTAGTATTTTTTCCACTGTGCTTCTGTACATATGTTCAGATATAGAACAGCTCTTGAACATTGTGAGTCTTTTCCATTTTTCTCTGAATTTATTAAAATTCAGATAACAGTGCGTAGCATGTGCTACCCCAGGCTTTTTCAGTCAAAATGAAAAAAAACCTTCTCAGATGACCTTCTCAAGTTTTCACTACAACTTTTTTCCCCTTAAAAAAAAAAAATTAAAAAGCTGATAATGAATATTCATGACCACTTGAGTATACAGGTCTGGTGGCAATAGGTACAGTTGTAATCATATGGAGAGCTCAAACAGTGGGTGACAAAGACAGCACACACCTCTGAGAAGGCCTGAATGACTATGCAGTGGAATATAGTGATTGGGTTATATGACTAGAACTCCAGGATCCTCCCAAGTGCATTTTACAAGCCAGACCAGACTCCTAGGGAGATCTTCCACCTCTGCATGCCTCCCCAACCTGCTCCCAGCTACTTGTCACACCTGCCTCCCAGAGGCAGCATGGAACCCCAGCTCTGCTGCGGCTTTGCATGTGCACTCACTCCCAGGCCAGATCTTTGGGATCCAAAGCTTCACACAAAGGTCGCAAATATTAGAGTCACTGTGATGGCAACAGACCAAAGAGTCTGCTTTGTAAGAAGGAAAAGTTTTTAGCAAAGTTCTTTTTCCCTAGCCAGCCTGGAGACCCCGTGAGCTCTCCCCAGTGCCCACAGAGCTGCCTGCACCACTAGCAAGAAGCAGCCAACCCAATTAGTCCCTTCCCTTTCAAAAAGGACACAGGCCCTTGAGCCATGCCAGATGCAAGACACTGGGCCCTGTTAGAGCTGGAGCATAGACAGGTCCAAGATGGCTTGCTTCCTTTTAATTACTTACAGTTATAAGGCTGAGAGTATAAACTCTGCGAGGCTAAACAATATCTTCTCCCATGACTTATTAAAGTTGAATGGCATGCAGCCTTGTTCTTTTGCCATGCTGTTTCACAGAGCTCCGTCTCAGACCGGTTGGCGAAAATTCACTTTAAGATGAAAAGCTTTTGGAAAGAGAACAGCACATTCTGAGCACATAACAAGTACTTTGAGGCAAGAAAGGCTTTCTCTTATTTTTAAAGATAAGCTCATTAGGGGTTGGGCTTGTGTTTTGTAAGTGATGTTGCAATGGCAACAAACTGGCTCCTTAATCGTTCTAGGTGGAACAGACTCACCTTCTCACATCTCACTCCTGCTTCTCTCCCTGCCCAGATATTCTGTTCCTCTTACCTTCCAACCCACTGAAAAAACTGCGGGTTGTGCATTCTCCCTTACTCTGCCTAGGAGAGTTGTATTTGACTGATTAGCTGGTGATTGTGGGCCACTTCTAGTCTCTCTCACTGAGTGTAAGATGGTCTTCTGCTGAAGCAAAGAAGCAAATAAAACTTGTTCTAGAAGCTGTTTGCAGCTCTGTCCTATATATCTGCAGCTGCGTCTCTTATAATCTCTGCTTTCACGTACTGAAGCACTCTGGTTCACAAAAAGCAAAACCATTAACAAAAATTCTGACCGTATTCTGTTCTCTGTCTACTGGATTTCCTTCTTTTCCTGCAGGAGGATAACAGTTCTTGTCCTTTTCTCCAAGGCCACCCCTCTGGCGTCACAAGTCTCAGCTTTAGTGTTTTTCCACTTCAGGTTAATCACTCTCCCTTCACCAAACCACGTCTTAAAATCCACAGTTCTCATCTTCTTCAGACTTCTCAAGTTTGCCATTTCTATCGAACCCTAGGGAAGAACAAGGAGATAATGACAACTTCACCAGGATGTGTAAAGCTGAATCAAATCATCTTGGGCCCCTTTTAGAGAAATAGGCACAAGTGACCATTATGTGAAACATGTTGTCATTCCTTGTTTTCCTGCTTCGCCTCAAAGGTGCACAGTTTTGAGAGCTTGTCTTCTCCAGCATTTCTGAGTAGATCCCAACATAAACACTGGAGGCTTTTCTCCAGCAGTTGTATTTTCTGTCAATTATTTCACCTTGTTCTGCTGTTTCCATGCAGAATGACAATGGTTACACTGTTATGGTCTGCATTATATTTGTACCTACTTAATTGCTATTTCTATATTTTCCACTGAACAGAGGATAGGGAGGGGGCATCTCTCCCCTTTTAACTAGTAAATAAAAAAGAAATGACAGAGTAATCTGACTACTTTGTCTTCTTTCTCTCAGACAGAGGACTAGCTTTCATTTTACAAAAACTCAAGTTGTTTTGGTCATTAAACTTACAAAGTATATGAGGAGCCAATTGCTTTTCTTGACCTTGGTTTCTGAGATGTAGCTTTTCAAAACTCTTCTTCGGCCATGTCATCACAACTTTTACAAGGCTGTGAAAAATAATGACAAAAAATATAGGGTATTAGGGGAAAATACTGACTGAGGTGTCAAAAGGAATATTAACTTTGGACCCAAAAGGGACATTGACTGTGACATTATAAGAAAAACATTCTTAAACATTGTGTTCCAAGCGGGACAAATTAAGAAATCACGGCTTGAACTGATGGTAAATGCTGCCTTGCTGAAGCAATTTGCTTCTGTCCATACTACTGTTAAATATGTGTATATATACATGTCTATATAAATGTTCCCATGAGAAAAAAAATCTCTTTTTTCTAATGACAAAGTGGTAGTATCATATTTCATTCCAGATTAAAATATTTTACATTATCCAGATCAAAGTAAAAATTTCAATAACAACTGACAAATTATTTCCTTCAGTTGGGCAGAATAGAATGAGAAGAAAAACAAAAAAGGGAAGAAAAAAGCCACAGAGACAATTAAAAGTAGAAGAGGAGCAGGAGGCAGCCAAAACAGAGCACAGATTTTATCAGATGGGCATGCAGAGAAGCTGGCTGGCATGACAGTGCATTAGGGGCTGGAGAACAAAAATGATGTGAACACTCTGCTTTGCTTTGATGCAGTGACTAGCCTCATACCTAAGATGAGAAAAGACACTGTGTACAAGTGCCACACCATTTTATGAGAACTTGACATACGGCATTAATCATTTTCCTCACTAGAAGCAGCTTGCCAAGTATTGTTCTCTGTTCTGGGAGTGCATTCAATGAGCACTGCACCTACCTAATAGAGACTGAAAGCTGGCCTAGAGTTTCACTTTGAAGGTATTTCGCAGGAGCTTTCTTGTCATAATGCATTCATTTCTACAGGATTCAAAATCTTTAGCTCTTTAAGAGCTACATGGGGACACAGGTATGTGAGGGTCACTCCATGCAGTTCAAGTGTCCTGCTTCCAACAGGCTCCATTTACCATCAATCTGGGAAAAGATGGAAACCACCCAGAAAACTGCATAAAGCTCTCATGGTGGGAAATGCCTTCATGGTTCCTGTGGAGATCAGCGTGTGCCCTGAAGCATGAGATTTGATTACCTTACTCCAGATCATAAAACTTTTAATGCTATTAGAAAGCCTTTAGGCTCTTAGGCATTTTCTTGAAATACAGCTACCATGTCTAGCTTGATGACCCCCTATAGAACATGCCATGTGCCTGGTATTTCCTTCTACTAATCATCAATTCATTAATATCATCACATGAGCCCTGTACATAACCATATGCCCCTTTTCAAGAAGCAAAAGGCCACCTGGTCCTAGATTCCACCAGAAAAGAAAAGGTCAGTCTCAAATTCAGGGCTAATAGGACAACTTGCTTACAAGAAAGGTCTATTCCTCTACTTCCTATGAGCAGCTGTAAACACACAGCACTTAGAGAGCCCAGGCCTTCTCTGTAGCCCTAGAGGAAGCACGAATATGTCAGCTGTGCAAAGTAGGTCACCAGCTTGACCATTAGCATTTTGCCCAGAGACTTACTCTCAGCCTTGTGCTACATCTGCTGTTTGGCCCAGGGGCTCGGGTAAAAAACACCCTCTGAAGTAACCATGGTTTGGAGAACCTCAGGTCTGAGCTATTCTGGGAGGAAAGGAAGAAGAAAGAAAGGCAGGTAGCTTACTGTAGGCTAAGCCTGTGATCCTCTGTAGTAAAAGTGACAGGCAAAAAATGTTTTGTCATTTTCTTGATCTGCAACATAACCACAGATGACTGCCAATGGTCATGGGGAAAGTTCGTTTGTTTGTTTGTTTTGTCTCTAGCCCCACCTTCTGCAGATCATTCAGCTGTGAAGGGTTCTTACCTTCTCCTAGATGAGAAAAAATGCTCTTCTTTAGACCTGTTGATACCCAAAGGTTTGCTAGAAGTAAGGGCCCTGCATCTCACTTGAACAGATATAACTGGTAGCATCATTAGCAAAGTCCTTGCTGCCTTAAATGAAACTAGGATTTCATTCCCTGGTTTTACAAAAGCTTCAGGTTCTGCAATTTCTCTACGATAATACCTGTGATTCACAGAAATCTTAGCTCTAGGGTTACCCTCTGGGCACATTTCTACCACTATCTAAACAGGTTTTACAGGCAGTATAGTCAGATGGATTATAATAAACCCTGCTGGGGCAACTCACACAGTGGCCCTGCAAGCAGGATCCTTTCTACCTTCATGCAGCTCTTTAGCAGCACAATGGTGTGCAGAATGCTGTGGTCTTCCCCTCCTACAGGGATCAGGCAACATACATACAAAGGTATTTTTATATATGAAGTCATCAAAATATATGAAAATGAAAACAAAAATACTGAATACCATATTGTGTAGGTGGCACACAAGAGCTGAGAGAAGACAAGCAATGACCTCTACCATATAGCAATAATTTCCTTCCTCTCTGTTTAGACAGATAGCTGAGTAGGGATTGAAAGCCTTACAATTGCCAGGAAGAATATGACATAACTATAAAGTTGTGCTGGAAGGTGTCAATATATAAATATATTTGAAATAACAAAATTACAGCTGAATATATATTGCTTTACATAAATATCTTACATTTGGAGAAAAAGTATAAATAACTGAGATTAAAATGACCAGCATTGCATGGGTGATGCACTGATATCAGAATGAGAAGGGGGGAAACTCCATCTCACAAAATGACTGGAATTAGAATGAGGGAAGGATAGCTGTTCTTCTAAGGGTTTTGTTGGCTAAATTCTTTATGTTATCAAATCTTACTTTGATTTGAATTTTGTGGTAAAATAAAGGTAAGAACTCAAAATAAATTAAGCTAGAATACCAAGTTTTGCCCAATTTTAAGGTGACATCACCTGTTTTTATAGGGTTTCTACCTGACAGCACTTTTCACCAATGACTTAGATAATGGAGAAGGTTGACTGAGCTGCAAAATTGAGATCTGGGTTTTTTAATCTCCTTTTGTCTTCATATTTTAAGAAAATTTGTAGCAAGACTTATTTTGACACAACCAATTTAAATGGCTGCAGTTATTTTTGAGTCCTTGAATGAATCTGCACTAGGACATTTTCCCTGACATGACACTAGACAACTTTTAATCTGCCTCCAGGCATTGGAAAGACCACTCTGAACCTTTTAGGCCTCAATCAGTTGTCACTAGTCTCAGGGTAGAATTATGTCTTTCAGAAAACATGTATCTGTTTACATGCAGTTGTTCTCTGTAGGAACCAAAGAGCTGCACTTTTTCTTTCTGACAAGCTTTTTTTTTTCTTTCTGACATATTATTTATGTGGTTTCTATATTAAACTGGGGCAACTGTGAGAAAGTAATATCTGCTAAGAGGAGATCTGGAAAAAGCCAAATTAGAAACACTTCTTATGCCTATGCAATAATCGGTTTTCCATTGAATAAGAGAAGAAAGTACAGGATAAGCAGGGAAATTATGGTACTTTAAAATAAGCATCTTATAAGGATTCTGTGACTTGAATTCCTTGCTATACATATAGAATGAACCAGCTGATTGCTGAAGGCATGTTTATTGAGGATTAATCTTCATGTAAAGGATGCATAGTTCCTAAGCCTCAGAAAATCTGTTTTTAATGTTCAACTGGCATAAAACAAACCAAGAGTAATGAACCCTTAAAATCTATATTGAAAGTGTATTTGAGACATTTGTTTCAAACTGTCACTGAAGTATTTCTTAGCTAACAGCATCAACATTTTATTTCAGAAATACAGAAATAATCACAGGCTCTCACTTTCATTGCTTTTCACCGAAGAAGGCATGATTTAGGTAATTAAGTATGCCATTTTAGATTAATCCCTTCTGTTTCTTAGAAGATGAAAAAGATTTCCTCCCCACATATGCATTCATTAAAACCTGTAACTATTGTCTACTGTTCATGCCAGCATTTTAATGACTTCTTAAAGTTAACAACGTTAAGGCTTGAGAAGAAAATAATTGATTAAAATAACTCTCATAAGTTTTTCTACTGCAGTAGCTCAGTAAAAACTTTGCAGGTGGCATTGGTGAGTGGGAAATAGGCATCACTCTAAAGCTGCCATCACTGCAAAGAGGTTCATTGCTGCACTGCACTAACAAAACTGAGAATTACTTTTTTAAGGCAAGCAACTGAAGATGAACTTGTCCTCTTGAAAAATTATTTCTCTTTCCAGAGGATGTTGAGGAGCTTGGGTCAAGCTGTGGGAAATTTTGTGGGGGTTCTGGTAAGCTGCTCCCACTCTGTTGGTGCTGGCCTCTATAGCACTTCAGCCCTGATCACAGACAACAGGTCCCACAACAGCAATGCACTCACATTACATAATTGCAAGCTGATCCTTGTGCAGGTTCACTCAAAAAGACCCCTGACCTCAATGTTTGGGTATGTTTTGTTATTTGTAAAAACTCACTGTCAGCTCTGACTACAGGCAATCATTTTCTTTCCTACATGAGTGGGTCCAGGGTTGAGACTTTTATTCATCAGTTTCTTCGTAGATTTGGATAGGTACTTGGCAATAAGAAAGTAAAATAATTATTTAAATAAAATAAACTGTTTCTCATCCTCATGTTTTTTAAATTATATCTCATATCAATAGACTCTAAACCACACGAAACAAACAGAACCAGTCAGAAAACTATCACTGGGGAATTCTTGGGGCAATAAATATACTTCCAGAGGCATGTCACATAATGTTAACAGTTACTTTATTAGCCTGTGCTAACTAGTGTGTTGATTCTTTTTTTCATTTTTTTTTAAGATTCTGCAGCTCTCTGATTCCTGAGAAACAATAAAGCCTTGGATTACTCAACAGGAAACCATATTTTTTTTCAGAAGAATTTATTATTTCAACCATTCTTTTACACTTATTCTCCTGGAAAACTCAGCAGAGGAGCAGTTTCTCCCAAAAAGGTTGCAAGGGTTTGTTCATCTGTTCCTGATGAAGAAATCCTCTTCTGCAGTTCCACAGCATTTATTTTTGTATTCAGACTGAGCTTCCTTACGATGAGAATAAACAAATAGGTAAAAGCAAGTCCTCTTTTTATATATCTTAATGATCCCTTTTGAAAGCCTTAGTTTAAAAAGCAATGTAGCCCCCATGACAGCAAATATCCAGTAACTTCACAATCAGAATTTACATAAACTCATGCTACAGAAATCCCATGCTTCATGTTGGACAGATGTGAAATTGAAGCACAGAGTTTGAGGAAAACTAAGTCTGTTGTGGCTCTGTTGTTCAGTGATTTGTCAAAGATAACACAGGAAGTATGTGACAGAGATTTTAATTTAGGTTTCCTTAATTTGTGGCTATCATCCTGACCATCCTCCTACCTTTTTCCTCTCATCAGTAATATCACCACAGTGATCTTTACCAAGCATCAAACACGTATTTTTAGAGGAAGTGGGAGGTAGTTGCTAAGGCTAAAAAGAAAGTCTATGTTTTAGAAAGAAAACAAGTCCTGTACTTGCCAGCTGGCATCCACAGTTAGAAAATGAGCTTTGCTTTCTGTTCTGGGTGCAATTATAAATGGTCTTCCCTGTGGACATGGGCAAAACATGCATAGAAGAGAACTGCCATGAGTTGGGCAATAAAGTAACCAAGCAGCCAACACCAGTGACACTTAAATACCCTGAGAACTGCTTTCTCTAGGAAAGTGTCTAAGGAAGTCTGAGAACGTTTCCACTGCTGTCAATTCTCTCCTTTTTCTCTGTGCAAAAAGGAGGCTTGCTTTGCTCCTGGTCTTGTGACTTAACAGAGAGAAACCCTCCTCACCTAAGTGGCATCGTGGCTGATCTTCAGAACATAAAGCTTCCTGCATAAAGAACCCATATTAACTTTACAACACAGAATTGCTGTGGAGAAACATCCCGAGACTGGAAATTGTGTTTATGAAGTAGTCTCATATTCCTGTGCATCTCTGGCATGCCATTCTCCTACGAAGTCTGCTGCCTCTAGCAAAACAAGGCTTTTTTATAGGAAAGGCCCCTAGCCATGACTGCAGTTGGGGGTCTGTTGTTTTGAGGTGACCTTAAGCATGGGCTACATCCATCTACAGGACACAGGAGACTGTCCTCTTTATTATCTCCTCCAGAGAGAAGCAAATTGTGTGAGAAGGTAAAACTGTACAGTCCCCACTGACAAATATACAGTCAAGGGGCAAGTCTGTTGTAAAACTGCATTTCTTCTCAGCAGTGGAATTAAACAGTGAGATAAGTCTGAGAAAAGTAATTCTCTGAAACTTTTTAGGAAGTGATTGTTGGGTTTTTTGTTGTCACACAGAGATGACTTTGCCAGAACCATGAGAATTCGAGCGAACTCAGTGTCCCCATTTGAGTTGAAAATGGCCATAACAAACAACTGGAGGGTGCTGATAGCATATTATCCTACATTAATTCTTCACAATATCCTTGCACTGTTCATTTTAAAAGAAGAAAAACATTTCCTGCCTGGATACATTACCACAGAGGGCAAATGTTCTGGAATGACCTGAGACAAAGGCACGGGTTTTGTTTTGTTTTCTTTTGTTTTAATGAGACTCAGAGAATAATAATGGTTCAGGATACCAACAAATAGCCCAGTTGGGCTTTTGCTCTAGCTCTTAGAAGGAAGAAAAACAACCTCCCTGGACTGCAGACATTTTTTCCTTATATTTGTCTTACATCTCAACCAGGAAGGTCTGCTAATAATGGGAGGCTAGTATTGCTTGTATTCGACTGTACATTGAAAGGCTTTCAAATATTTAGATTTCTTCCTTATGTTGAGGGTGATGCAGCTGCTTCTTCTTAAGATGTTTTTCTCACATAGCTGTAGTTGTAGCAGCAATGATAATGATAATGGCTATTAGTAGCCAGGCATAGAACTGATTTATTCATCAGCACTGAAACAAACATGAAAATGGAAAAATACTTCTTATACTCAGAATATTTTTTCTAATACTTTTTAATCATTTCACTGGTGCATTTGAAGATGCACTATTTACTCAACTAGAGTGTTTTAAAACATCTTGAATAACATATTAAGTCATTAAAGTCAGAATTAGAGAAAGAAAAAATTTGGAGTATCTGATTCATTTTCCCAGCAGAAGCAAGATATGTGGCTTTGAACTTTGACTAGTGTTTTCATTACTTTTGCTCATCTGGCTTGCAGAAAACCCTTAACACCACTGTTTAGTGCAGTAGGATCCAGGGCCAGTGTTTTGATTGCATTCAAAAATAATTTCTTGTGTAACAGAAGAATATATACAAAGATATTCAACTCCTGCTTCTCAGCCCAGCCTTCCATAAGGTATAATATCAACACTCACAAGAAGTTTCCACTTTCCTCAGCTCTTAGTTCAAAGGAGAAGTAAAAGCAAGAGGCACATGTGGATGATTCTGCTTTCACATCACTGAAAGTCAGGACTAGATCCAGAAAGATCAAGTGAGCTGTACTAGCACAACGTTACCATAAGTGGGAACACAAGTGATATGCAATACTGCTGTAACTGTTGGCAGACAGAGTTCTGCCCTCTTGTGTATTTGTTCTTGTCATTTTGATCATCTGCCTAGAACCTTTTCACATGCTGAATTTTATAGTTATGCTAGCCCCTGTTTATTTCTTTTTCCCTGGTGACACCCACTCTCAGACATTTTCTTTGAAGTTCTGATAAGGTTAGGAAATCTTGGTGGATCATGAACTTTGAACAGTTTTAATGCTGAAAGAAGACTAGCATTAGCTCCTTCTTTAGGCCAAAATTGCAATCTTTGCTATAAAGCTCTGGATTATTTCATTTTAAAAGCCTTGATAAAACACCTCGAACTCTAACAGTAGTTTTTATTTCTCTTTTCAAGTCTCCACTTAAATTGTCAGAAGTATCTCTGCTCCTCACCTTTTTTAGCACAGTTTTTAGCATAGCCAAAGTGCTCATTATTAGCAGCAGCTAATATATTGTAGCTGGCAGCTTTAGGTATGCTTCCTCTTTCTTATAAATGGAATTGGTAACATGCAGCATTATCTCTTCCCTCAAGCCTTTTTGCCTCATCACATCTCTAATATATTTGACTACGAATATATTTGAATATACTTGTCAGTACGCATGCTAATAATGGAGTAGGACTCATATCACATAACCACGACGAAGTTATGGCATGTGGTCAAGTCAGTTCTTCTGGATCCTTCTGTAGTTAAAGGAAAGAGACCATTACCTCTGGACACTAGTCTTTCCACCTTCAGGTCAGTGAACTGAATTGCCTCACTTCAGTTAGAGCCCTACCCTAGAGAGCTAGCATGGACTAGATGTCAGCTCTCAAGTGGCAGTGTCTAAATGAGGTGAATATGAATTCTGGTCACAGGAGATGACGTCCCTAAGCACATGGTGAATGGAAAAGGATAAGACAAGAAATAGTATTTTCAAGTTGAGAGATGATAAATTTCACTCCAGACTCTTATCATACTGTTTGAAAAAGTTAATGTGATAAAACTAAGGGCAGCAGAAATTTCATTAAAGCATCTTTTCCCAATGTGGACAGGCAAGATTCTGAATGTATTGTGAACAGGTAAAGTCAGTTGTATAAGTATAATGACCGATATTCAAGTGAAGGTGAAGTACAAGAAAGATCAAAAGATCAGGAGTGCTAAAAAATTTACACAGAAGGTAAGTTAGACTGGTATGATTGGTTTGGCAAGACGATGAACAGGGGATATTTTTCCCTTTTTACAAGTACAAAGCAGAAAAAAAAACACAAGGAAGATATAAATGAACTCACAGCACTGACAGAAGACTAGGTGGGAACACAGGAGCTGCAAACACAGTGTGGTTGTCAGAATGGAGCAGTGCAGCAGTGTGTCTTTCTGGATGTGTGATTAACTCTTGGATTTATGTGTGACCCCAGGATAGAGGCTGAGAGCTCTTCATTCAACAGAAATGGAGAGTGCCAGATCTTTTGAAAGAGGTATAGCAGATGCCTCCATTTACATAGGACTCAAGCCCCTCTGTGGTGCTGACACAACACATATCACTGTTAAAAACAGATTTCTTACAATAGTTAAAGGGGTGAAAAAAAAAATGCTTGTCCTTCTCCGCTCTATGCTTCCTTCTTTTTAAAGTGAACATTTTGCTAACTGCTTCCACATGTCATTTTAATACATGAACAAATGTCTCAGAAAAGTACCTAAAAAATATTAACACTTATTTTAGTTTTCAATCTAAATCCAATATCACTCTTCCAAGATAGGAAAACAAAAATCTTCTGCTCAAACTACTGTTAGGAAGGTTATAACCCCTTGAAAAAGATGTGTGAAACTGAAAATACTGGTAACCATTTCAGCAGAAGATCCCCACTCTACACTGCTATATGGAGGACTTGGAAAGAATGATACTTATGACATCAGCTATCACTTTCTTCAAGAGCTTAAATCTTTTTCTATGAAGTTTTTTTATCATCTTACCAATGCTGTAAAAAATGTTGATGCGTCCCTAAATGTGGGCCAGATTAGGCAGTCAAAAAGGAATTAAATTGCCACTACTTTAAACAGAACTTTCTGGTTCACGTAAGGACTTTTTGGATGTGTCCAATGCTGTAGAATCTGACCCAGTATTAATAGACACTGGTGAAATGGCCTCCAGTTACAACCTTATGCTAAATTTAGAATAAACTGTATTAACAAGGAATGGTTTGAAGTACACAAATGCTGTGGAGAAGTGTTTATTCTGCACCAGTACCCCATTACCAAAACTGCATTTGGTACTAGTAGATATTTTACCCTTCGAGTGACCACTGAAGGGGAAGAGATGTTAGAGAGAATTACAAATTTTTGTACCAAAAGGAAAAGGCGTTTTGATACAGAACTCAGTCCAGCCAAAAACATTTGGTTGCTAAAGTCTGTAAGTCTAAATAAAAATAACCCTGTAAGGGAGCAGGAGTGAAAAGGTTGGAAATAAAGAAATACACACAGGTGAATACTAAGGCACAGGACACATGCAGTGTGTATGGATCAGAGTGGACATTAGATACAAAAGCAAAACTAAGCTTTTGAAGTACAGGTATTATTGCAACACTAGATTCTTCTGGCTGTGCCCAAAAGCTTAGATCTCCAGTTTCCTTTTACTAGGCCTCAGCAGAGCTGGGCACCTGAAAACTGAACACCAAACCATGTGTACTCTATCACTCAGAGCTGCCTAGAGCAAGTCAGATGGCACAGGCTGAGCTTTGGTACCTGCTTTTCCCAAGATTTTGGTTGATGCCCAAAGAAGAATGAGTCACTTTATGCAAACATTGGGTAAAATATAGAAACTGCCCTGCAGCCTGCTAACCCTTAAGTGTTGTGCTCCGTCTCCCTTTTTTTCTGGCCCAGTGGATGTTGGATTCCTCATTGCATAAGGTTTCCTCTTTAACAGAAGCTGTTTGGACAGCAAGTTTTGTTTTTGGAAAACAAGTTTTCCAAAAGGCAGATGATTAAGAAATTCTTCAAGGACATCTGAAAGCAGACTTCCCACGAACTGGGCAATTCGATTAGGATGAAGTAACTTGTTGAGAACTAGGGCAGGATAAACCTTACCCTAAATGTCCATGAAAGTATAAACTATGACTTAAAATCAGAACTGGACATCACACTCCTGATACAGAACTAGTTGGTGCCCATTCTTCTGAAGCTCAAAGATAACTGGATTTGAAATGCTTTAAATTAGCTTCTAGTTTGTTTGTTTTTATGGACAGTGATCTCTACTCAGGGATCAGGAAAAGTAACAGCACAGCACTTTGAGCCCTCTCACGCCCATTCACCACAGGAACAGGTCAATATTTTGTTTCTTTTTATAACACACTTTTTATATCATGTCTTTTCTTATCTGGAGCCCAGAAACAGAGATACTACTTCAGGCCATGGAGTATTTATTCTTATTGAATAGCTTGCATCCACAGAAAGGCCAAAAGCAAACAAGCAACAGACCCTCACTGCCAACATGGCCTCAGTGCTGGGGGCCAACTTGCTGGCAAGCAGAGGTGGTGAAGGACCTGGGGCTGGAGCCAGCAGTGTGCCCTTGTGACCAAGAAGGCCAGCAGAACCTTGGGGTGTGTTAGGAAGAGCATTGCCAGCAGGACAAGGGGGGTGATCCTGCCTCTCTACTCAGCCCTGCTGAGGCCACATCTGGAGTGTCCAGTCCTGGGCTCCTCAGTACAGGAGAGACATGGAGCCCCTGGAGGTCCAGTGAGGGTAATAAGGATATTAAGGGACTGGAACATCTCTCTTGTGAATGGAGTCTCCCCCACTGGAGATATTCAAGAATTTCCTGGGCACAATCCTGTGTCATGTGCTCTAGCATGACCCTGACTGAGCAAGGAAATTGGACAAGATGGCCCACTTCCACCTGACCCATTCTGTGATTCTGGGATCTTTCTACAGGCTACCAGTGAACCTTGGGTGTATTTTCCCTGGACAGGATGAACTCACCACCTCAGGAAGCTGTTCTCACAGCCACATGAGGGACCTTGAGCACCAGATGCAGAAGGGCTGCCCCTTCTCCCCTGGGTACGTCCAAGTTGCAGCCCAGATTTGTTTCTTATGATATCTGTCACGCACATGATGACTCCAAAGACAAGTGTATGCATGAGAATTTCCACATCCTCGTGAGCTTCAGGAAGTTAAATCCCTTAGAACTCAACCCGGCTGTATTTTGGACAACCAGAAGTTTCCCACTGGCCTCAGTCAGGACTGAGCTGACAGTGAGGTTTTCTGCCAAGACAAGCACTTCCTTTAACAGTGGGTGGGTAACCTGGAAGCTTTCAATCATGGGAAACAACTGGCAGTCGTAATGCTGTAAGTATCCCCAGGAATTTGTTTAGAAAAAGGAAGCTGAGGATACAAAAAAAATTCTTTTTATTCTTCAAATACCATAATACATGGCTTGCAATATTTAATCTCACTTTTCCCAGCAAAGTACTTTTATAAGTCTTTTTTTTTAACATATAATCTGTCGGCTAGTTTCTGCACTTTCTGTCTCACTAAATCTCCTTTCCGCCTAATAAAATGAATAAAAAATGTATCCTGTCCTGAGCTATTGACCCATCTCATGGCAGGGCAGTTATGTCACTTGGAAAGCATTACACTCCACTGGTTTTGTGGTGATATCTGACTCTCATGGAGATGTGGTTTCTACCCACTCATCTTTCTTTGGACTGATATATGCGTGTTAAAGGACAAAATTACAGAAAAATATTATAACATCCTGGACAAACTGCAGCTAGAAGTTAAAAAGTTCTGTAAAGGATGTTTAGTCTAACATCATTCTTGTGGCTCACACTTTCTCAGATGCAGCTTCTATGAAAATCCAACACTATATGGATCACACTTTTCCATGGCCTACACCTATCCTGCATTAAGCAAACAAACAAACAGAGAAAACAACTAGAGCTGCATTGAGAACAGGAACTTAAGAAGAAAGCAAATTTTTTTGACAGGAAATTTGGTGACCAATTCACAAAAAATATTAAATATCAAAATATTCCATACCTCACTATAAACAGAAGTGTCAACCTAATACCAATATGCTGGGGACTTTACGCTCTTATTTCCCTCTACAGGCAGAGTTCTCTGGTTAAAACACGTTTTGCAGGGCACAACACACACTTCTTACCTGGAGAGGAGATCTGTTTCTTTACAACAGCCAGAGGTCAACACAGGAGTGCGCCTTCTCATCAGGAAATTTGAACACAAACTTTCAAGTATACTTCTGCCCCAAAACTAATTTGTTCTAACTACTGGCATTCTACTTTTCCATAGTCAGCAAGGTGTAGAATAGTAGATAAACAAACAGGCATGTAAACAGGCAGACAGCCAGGCAGATTTTCTACCAAAGGCAAGCATCTTCTCATGTACTGTTTTTGAAAAGACAGTTTTCAAAGGCCTATTAAAAAGACTGATTCTGACAGAATAACCAAATACTGACATCACTAGCAATTAAAAGTCAAATTCCAATGTACAGATTCATAATCCACCTACAGCTCTGTGGTTCTGGCCACATCTGTATCTTTATGATGAAATTAAGAAATGCACTGTAAGCCCAAGTCATGGTCCTGCAAGGCTAAGAGGAAGCTGGGTGTTGTTTTCCACAGAAGTAGAAGACATGCCTGAATTCATAGTCCTCAATTTGGTATGGAAAAGTCTTGCTATGGAAAAGTTTTTCTGATCCACAGTAACAATAAAACAAATCATGTGCCACGTGCCATTCTCCTTGGCTAACTACACTGATAGTTGGGTCCTCTTGTGACATTTTTACAGGACATGTTTGAACACTATATTATATTGTTATCATGTCTTTAGAGTTTCTAGATTAGAAATGGCTGGACAGCTTGGAGGAGAGAAACATGTAGTCATTTAACCTGTACCCATTTAGAAAGTGAAGTCCTTGCAAGATTCAGCTTATCATTCCTGGATTTTTTATGCAGGCAACCTCTGAAATTATGTAGAATCAATTATGTGGAAAAAAGAGATAATTTCACTTCAGAGGTCACACTCTCAGCTAATGGGAATAAGTCTTTTTTTCTTGTTCTCTTTAATTCTTATTTTGAAAATGCAATTATTGTCTGGGAAATCTGACTCCCATTCGCCACCTGCCAAGTACTGACTCACATCTGTGTACAAGATGTTCCCAGCTCTTGTGCATGTATTTTTTTCTATTTGCAAAATGTATCACATCAGCCACTTTCTAAATGCACAGAGTGAAAAGAAAAAGGACCCCCAGCATAACCAGAGGGTCAGGTTCTGGGGGTTCTTTCCCCCTTACTTGTTTGCATCTTTCCACTTTTGATGTCTCTTGACAGACTGCTCCATATGGTTCAGAAGCAATCACGGACTCTCAAGCACCACTAAGATATGGCAAATCTCCAGTCCCTGTTTTCCATAAGATGCTGATGAACTAGTGTACAGTGAATATATGGTGTCTTTATAACAAGCTGGCTAAAATGGTTTAGCTCCCATTCCTGAATTACCAGGTTGGAGCATTTCTCTAGTGATGGCAGCCTTCAAATCTAGTAACATTCATGGTATTAGCCTTGCATCGATGTCATTTTCCAACACACTCAATGCCATTTGGGCACTCCTGAAATTAATTTTGGCTCTTTCGTACATGTGTGTGCACGTGTGTGTGTGCGTGTGTGTGTGTACATACTAACTGAGAACCAGGAAGAAAGAGAGACTTGCTGGTTTAAAATGTGCATGGTTCCTGAAAAGGCTTTACTGCTAATAAACAGTAAGTATCACTTATATTCATTCACCTAGACTGGCATTGCACTCAAATTTGGTTCAATCTGCCATCAAGACGCTAAATGTAGGGGGGATACCCTAAGGGGAAGAGGAGCTCTGCAGGCAGAGGAGCACTGTCAGGTGCAGATGGAGCAGGTCAGTCATTGTACCCAGAACCTTGACATCTACCAGTGTATAACAGTCAAGCAAATGCTCTTTAACACTATACTAGTGCATCAGCAACTTACGCAGATTAGGAAAGAAATTCCTGTAGGAGTTGGAATTTATTTCCTGTTAGTCTGTCGCTGACTTCCCGTTGGCTGTTCTTGCAGTATAGCACTCAAGGAAACTTGAAGTTACACTGTCAAGACTTGCAGCCTTTAATCTAGTGAGCTGCAAAAGACCTTGGAATTTTTGTAAGCTGGAAACTGCTGGAAACTTGTATTAAGACAGTCTGGGATAGCACCCCTGATCTCCCTGAGGTGAATTGGTACCCATCTGGCTGTTCATCAGAAATGTGATAGGTCAATACGGTTGTGACTGTGTTGAAAAAGCAATCACTATGTAGATAAGACTTTCCAAATCACTTAATGAACACAGCCCTAGGTCCTCAATATCCCTCTTCAAAATGGTACAGATCAACCAAGCGCTGTCGAAAAAAAGACCGAAATCCCTTCTGCTAAATTCTAATAAGTCCTGTAGGTTTGATGTTTTGGGTGACTCAAAGGGGATTTCCTCAGAGTATTGCAGTACGGTAGCAGAGATGGGGTGTACCTGGTAGGTAGGTTTGCTCACAAGGAGAACTAAGTGCACCCATCTCCCGGGCATTCTTCCTTGTCCTGTGGCCAATCGCGGTGGAGGAAAAGTACAAGGACAAGATAAGCCTAGAGTGATGCATTCATCTGGAAGAAATGGCTGCTGTTTCCTAGCTATAGGTCAGCATTGCCTAACTTTCTCAGTGAATATTTGGTTTTGAAATTCAGACTCCTTAAATGATTCAAAGGATGGAGTACTGGAATCAGAAAAGAATGGAAAAATCAGAGAAAACAAAATCTCATGTCTCTTGAAGAGCAACTTGAGACTCTGGCTGTTACTTCATCCACTTATTCCACTGGGGAGAAGTCAACCATTCAATATCTCCATGGCACACACAGCCACTTCAAAGCACCTTCAGGCTGCTGTCATGCTGTGCTTCTACAAAGTGCAGAGTGTATTCTTTGCTCTCTTCTATCCTGACCACCTTCAACCACAGCTATCTCTTTAGGAGAGGTACAGAAAATACTCCAAAGCCTTCCTGCCAACAAACAAAACAAATTCCCATTAAGTAAAGAGTAATGTATGGTCTTTGCTTCCACAAAAAAAACCTACTTTGTTTAGGTAACTGTATCTGAAAGGGGTGTATGCTAGGACTGGGCATGAAAAAAAAGTTAAATGTGAAATTTTCCAGAGTAAATAATGTCACTGACAAACATTATCAACCGAGATAATGCTGCCTGCAACTATGTATGCTATACTATGCATACATAGTATGGCATACATAATACTATGACAGCAATAGTATTGTTTGTTGGGGTTTTCCTAGCTTCCTGAGTATGACTGGCCTGACCTCAGGGAACTACTCCAGGATGTCAGTAGCAGTCTTATTCCCTTCTGGAACAGCTTGAACTTACCATGCAAGTCTTGCAGTACCAATCGTAAGCAGTCCCAGCCTTATCATTCTGGCCAGCCAGCTTTCGGCAGCAGCTGCAGGGGCAGCATGGCTGGAGCTGCTCCTGTGTGCCTTGAAGATAAAAAAAGAACACCCTTTCTGACTCACTGAGTTGATATCTATCAGCTCTGCCAATACTGTGTTCAGTGTCTGGGAAGCTGATATAGTAAATTTCTGCCCATATTGGTAATGGCAGTGATTCACTGAAGCACTTGGAAAGATGTTTAAGATCATGTAACAGGCTTAGGATTTCTCTACCTGGCAAAAGAAATAGGGATTTAAACTACCATAAATTCTCAGTGAAATATTTCTTTTGCATTCATTTTCTTTTCCAATTTTAGCTGGCTTTCTGTTCTTGACCATCTTTCTTTCTCTTTCTTTCTTTCTTTCTTTCTTTCTTTCTTTCTTTCTTTCTTTCTTTCTTTCTTTCTTTCTTTCTTCCTTCCTTCCTTCCTTCCTTCCTTCCTTCCTTCCTTCCTTCCTTCCTCTCCTTTCTTCTCTCTCCTGCTCTATGTTTCTTTCTGTTCTTCTTTTTTCATGCTCTATTTATGTCTTCCCTCAAAAGAGTATATGTGGGCAGCCCAGGAGTAACTGCTACAGCTCACACATAAAATTCATGTGCATCTTCATAATATTTCTCAGATCTTTCTTTTCTCATGTTGCAAGTGAAAGGTTTGTGTTTCAAAAGTCAATTTTAGAAGAACAGACTGAGTTACAAGAAACATTGATAATACCAAAGTGTATGATCTTGGATTATAATCTGTTGATGCTGATTATTGCTGTGAGCCTTAAGTTTGGCCAACACAACTGTACAGAAAGTTTGGACCCTGAAGTTTCCATAATATCTATACCTATTCCCTTTCCTGCAGATTCATATTAGTTTATTAATGACTGATTTAACACATCAGAAAAATTACCGGTATGTAGAAATATGATATTATATGAGAAGGAACAAGAAGAGAAACTCTAAAGTATTAATGGTAAAGGTCAGGGAAAGGAAGTTGCAAGGTTCAGAATAACAAACAGACATGGTATTTTTATTTTGGGAATATGGGAAAATGGGCCTGGGTAAAGGAAGGAGTCTGAAGGGTAAAAGACAATGGAGTTGAACTGAAATTGAATTGAAGTGCTGCAGGGAGGTAGCAGAAGACCCTCACTGAGCAACTGCCACAGATTCAGTAGAAACTGGATTCCTACAACTCTTCTTGGGAAAGCTGGACTTTCAAGGAGGGAAACCTAAGGTCATTTACTGGTCATTTCTCGCACTAGCCTCCCCACTCCCAGGAATAGCTCTGGATATCAAGTATGGTATGACATTGAAGTGTGTAGAAGTCCAGGGATGAGTCATCAGTGAAGCCTATCTAGCATTCATTAACTTCCACTAACTTTGTTAGTTCTATCTTCAGCAGAACCTCTGAAAAGAGTACTATAATTGGCAGGGCCTAAACAAAACCCTTGCTTATTCTGGTGCAAATCAGCACAAGTTGAATTTTACTGATTTAGGTGAGACTTGAGACTCTGACTAGGACTCATTTTCTTCAAGCAAAAACCAAAAACTAAATGTTCGTAAGGACCTAGCAGTGGTGGAAAGGGGGATTGGTCAGGGTTTGTTTGGTTGGTTTTTTTTGGTTCATTGGGTTTTAATAAAAAATTAGGCAGAAAGAACCGAAACGAAATATGCAGCTCAGTTCATTTCAGGTGGGATAGGAGCAACAGACAGGACTGATGCCTCACAACAACATACCAGTTTGGACAGTACTCAGTACATAGCATTCTTCAAATATTGAAACAGGACAGTGTTTAGAACCTGAGTTTGCTCAAAAACACTGGAATGAGAAAAATACTAAAGGAAAATAGTTGGCTACCATTTACATGGCTTCTGTTTCCTTGGAGTTGTTACTAGAAGCAATAATTAGTGAAATTATAGAAAGGAACAAACTGAGGTCTAGGTTAGTTAGATGTACCTATTGCCTGCCAGCTGTAAAAAAAAAAAGTGCACTTTTCAATTTTTTTTTTTTTTTTT